>OZ037911.1:600000-924968 GCA_964035575.1 Rhynchopus sp. YZ270_cl-10 | reverse complement strand
ACGTGCACGTTGCCTCACAGAATCACAAATTCACACATCCACATCCCTCAAAACTGCAAAGGGGGGGGCAAGCAAATACAGAGCGAGGCTAGACACGCAATGTGTGTGCCGACTATCAGCAAGTGTGAAGCTAACATGAGAAAGAGAAGTGGACAATAAACCCCGTTCAAGGGGAAGCAATAATAAAGTGAAGTTATTAATGCAGGCACCTCCGACTGACCCACGTACGATGCCAGCCATCCGGATGAAAGCATAAGTACCCTGCGGCCTACAACAGAAGATGTAAAAAGGAAACCTAATGACTGGCCCGTACCGTAAGAGAACGAGGGCGGTTCACAACCGCTCGACAGCCGGCGGCCCACCTTCCGTTGAAGAGTTGTGAGCTTACAGGTACTGCAGCAATAAAAGCGATACAAACAACACGACACTGCTGACTTATTCTTGGATCAGCAGACCGCAACACGCCAGCACACTTGTTGAGCAAGTGTGCTACATATGCATATTTGCGCTGCCTGGCACACGCAATGACCAACCAAACGAGCACGCACAGCAGTGTCATGAATATCATCAAAGGGGTGTAACGTAAGGGAAAGGGGTAAGGGGTAAGGAACTAGACATGGGGACAGTGTTGGCCACGCGTTGTATTAACACGCAAGACCTCTAAAAATGCAAACTTAGTGCAAGATGTCTAACCAGAAACTCCAGGGAAAACACCACAAAAAGGAGAAAAGCGCGTTGTCATTTCCCCTTTCGCTAATGTTTTGTTTTCCACCCCACACGATTGCAACATCTTAAGTGTTCACACCAACACCCACATCACAAACACTATTGGGACAACCTACAACAGGTCCCACAGAAGCAGCGTGCCGTCGTGGCTTGCTGTGGCGAGGCGTGTGCTGTCAGGTGAGAACGCGAGACGCGGGAGCCCTGCACGCGTGTGCCCATACAGCTGGTGTGCCACACTCCCAGCCGCACGCCACACTGTCACCTCACCCTCCCCGACAGCAGCAAGCAGTGCCCCGTTTGGCGAGTGCCGAGCGTCAAACACAGTCTTCGTCTTGGTCTCAAGCACAAGGCGCTCCGTCACCGCACCCTCACCCACAACACCGCCGGCCCACTTGCTCACACGCACCGTCCCGTCGTCCATCCCACGCAGCAGCTCGTCACGAGACGCAGAGAACGACAGTGCAGTCACACGTGCAAAGCGCGACGGCAGCTCCGCCACCTTGGCACCGTTCCGCACACGCCACACCGTCACAACCTCGTCCACCTCCGAGCCCCACGACGTGGCCAGCAGTGCCCCGTCTGCAGAGAACGCCACCTCGCGTGCGTGCTTGTGGATCACAATCACAGGCTCCAGCGAGCCGGACATCAGGTCAAACACACGTGTGCGCATGTCGCTCCCACCACCGCTCACAACAAGGAAGCGTGCGTCGGCCGTGAAGCGCACACGGCGCACCGGCACACTCCCCACCACACGCATGTCCATCAGCGTCACCTCGAGTGCGCCCGTCACAGCGTCGCACACAACAACACGCCCACCGGCACCACCCACAGCAACACGTGCACCGTCGCTCGAGAACGTCACGTCGTACGACGCAAAGTCCGCACACGCCAGCTTCGCCACCTGCACCCCAGTCGTGCTGTCGTACACACGCACCCCGTCGTCGCTCCCTGTTGCAACACGGCGCCCGTCTGCAGAGAACCCAACAGCCAGGAGGCGGCCAGACTGCACCACACGCCATGCACACTGGTGTGACGCCGTCGCCTCGCACGTCAGCGGTGCCGTGTCTGGGTCGATGCACAGTGTGGGATCAGGTGTGCCTGGAGCTGGTGTTTGCGGTGTCAGCGTCGACGGTGCAGGTGTCTCTGGTGCAGGTGTGGGCGGTGCGAGTGTGGATGGCGCAGGCGTGGCCGGGGGTGCTGTTGGCGGTGCAGATGTTGGTGGTGCAGACGTGTCAGGGGCTGATGTCCGAGGCGACGGTGTCGGAGGTGCAGGTGTGTATGTGGCCGTGGGAACTGCAGTTGGAAGCTCTGTCGGTGATGCCGTGGGAACGTACGTCTCTGGCGCATCTGTGTCAGGTGCCCCGGTCACAGAATCACACGTTGCCAGCGCTTGTTGCCCGACGGTCCCACCTGCGGGGACACACTGGCACTGCCAGTCATCTGCGGTTGTCGTGTCTGGGTCAACGCAGAGCTGCCCGCTGTCTGTGCAGAGGTTGTTCTGGTTGTCTGGAATGCCTGCAATGGGCGCACGTAGGACGACGGAGCCGGTGGCGGGAACGGCGCCTACTGCAAGGCACGTTGCACGCACCAGGCTGCAGCCACGTGCCCTGTTGAACGCATTGTTATATGGGTAGCACCAGTCTCCACCTGGGTCCGAGTTCGGGTTGCAGCACCCCGCAGTGCACGGGGAAGTGGCACCCGGGCCTGTGTACTCGATTATCTCGCCAGTGTTCGCGTCTTTAAAGGAGGCAAGCCAGTCGCAGGCACACTGGCACCCGTCGACTGTGTACCTCGGACGCTGTCCACACGTAACGGCACTGGAAATGTCTACACACTCATCAATACCACTCGCAATCGCACAGCCCCACAGGAGCACCAATACCCTCAGCATCATGGAGAGCAAAACGCTGTTGTGTTGCTGTGTTGGGTGATTACAAGGAAGGGAAGTTGCTGGAGTTAGAGGTGATGTAAAGAAGTGTGGCAGTGGTGGGATGGATGCAGATGCGGTAAGAAAACATGTGTGGGCAGCTTTGTTTTTGTTTTTGTTTTGTCTCTTGTCTCTTTGGGGGTATTTTTTCTACATTTTTTATCGGTTGGTTGCTTCTGGTCGGGACGCTGTGACAGCTGAGCGTGGCAAACAAAAGGGTGGCAGGCAAAGCTCTTTCCTCCCTGTGAAATGACAGAGTGGACGGAGTGGAGTGTTGCGGTGGGTGGTTTCATTTCCCAGCAAGACGGCCCGACACAAGAAGCGCTCCTACGGAGGGGTGGGGAAAACGAAACAGGGGGGTTTCAAAAAACAGCCTCCACAACAACAGTCACACTGGGCTGTGACACACAGGGTGGCTGTTGCGGAAGGTGCAACAAAAGAAAAGGTGCGGGTATTGTTTCCTCATCGTCAAGGGGGCAGGGGACTCCCAAATAAGGTGTACTTTTCTGTGTGTTATCTCCTTATCTAACTATGTGTGACCTCTTCGGCCACGTGCCTTTCTTTGCGGCTTTTGTGTTTTGTTTTTTTGTTGGTTGACTTTTTTGTGTCGGTTTGTTTGACTTTTTGTATTTTCTTTTAGCTTGGGACGACAAACAACAGCAAATTCGTAGAAGCGTGGTAGAGACACAGACCTCACGATCAGTACTCCTCAACATCCTCCTCTCCCTCGATGTCAGCGGACTCAGCTCCGACCTCCTCGTAGTCCTTCTCAAGGGCAGCCAAGTCCTCACGGGCCTCGGAGAACTCTCCCTCCTCCATACCCTCACCGACGTACCAGTGCACGAATGCACGCTTCGAGTACATCAGGTCGAACTTGTGGTCGATGCGTGCGAACACCTCGGCGATGGCAGTCGAGTTCGAGATCATGCACACGGCACGCTGCACCTTCGCCAGGTCACCTCCCGGCACCACAGTCGGGGGCTGGTAGTTGATTCCGCACTTGAATCCGGTCGGGGACCAGTCGACGAACTGGATCGTGCGCTTCGTCTTGATGGTCGCGACAGACGCGTTCACGTCCTTCGGCACAACATCTCCACGGTACATCAGACAGCACGCCATGTACTTTCCGTGGCGGGGGTCGCACTTCGCCATCATCGAGGCAGGCTCAAACGCGGCGTTCGTGATCTCGGCCACAGACAGCTGCTCGTGGTACGCCTTCTCCGCAGAGATCACAGGGGCGTACGACGAAAGCATGAAGTGGATACGCGGGTACGGCACCAGGTTCGTCTGGAACTCAGTCACGTCAACGTTCAGCGCTCCGTCGAAACGGAGGGACGCCGTCAGCGACGAGATCACCTGCGCAATCAGACGGTTCAGGTTGGTGTAGGTCGGGCGCTCAATGTCGAGGTTGCGGCGGGTGATGTCGTAGATCGCCTCGTTGTCAAGCATGCACGCCACGTCCGTGTGCTCCAGAAGGGAGTGGGTCGACAGCACCGAGTTGTACGGCTCCACAACGGCAGTCGATACCTGTGGGGACGGGTACACAGTGAATCCGAGCTTCGACTTGCGGCCGTAGTCCACCGACAGACGCTCCAGAAGCAGGGCTCCCAGACCAGATCCGGTTCCTCCTCCGACGGCGTTGAACACAAGGAATCCCTGGAGACCAGTGCAGTTGTCAGCAAGCTTCCTGATGCGGTCAAGGCACAGGTCCACAATCTCCTTCCCAATGGTGTAGTGTCCACGGGCGTAGTTGTTGGCCGCGTCCTCCTTCCCCGAGATCAGCTGCTCGGGGTGGAACAGCTGACGGTAGGTTCCGGTGCGCACCTCGTCAATCACCGTGGGCTCAAGGTCGAGCAGCACGGCACGGGGCACGTGCTTCCCGGCACCAGTCTCGGAGAAGAAGGTGTTGAAGGCGTCGTCCTCCACACCGCAGGTCTTGTCCGACGGCATGGCACCATCAGGCTGGATCCCGTGCTCAAGGCAGTACAGCTCCCAGCAGGCGTTACCCACCTGGCAACCGGCCTGTCCGATGTGGATCGAGATCACCTCTCTCATTTTAGCTCGTTTTTGTGTTGTTGTATGGACTGTGTGTTGGTGTGTTGATGTGTGCAGTGTTAGGGGAATGGTACCGACAAATGTTCTTTATTTCATTTCGTCATTTTGCTATTGTTTATCACGGGACACGTGTCTTCAGAGACACCTTTTGAAGTCACATCCTAAAAGGGTGCTCAGCATGGAAACCCACGCATTTTCTATAAGTAAAACACCAGCAAAATCCAAGGGAGTAAAAAAGAAGTTGTGAACTGACAAAACCCAGACACCGTGTTCTGCACCAAGAGAAGCTTTGGAGCATGCACGGCATCTAGTTCACCTTTTGTTGTTGTTGGTGTTATTTGTGTCCACATTTTTGTGATTTCTCTATTTGCAACTGTATTGTCGACACACAACCTCTCCTTTTGAAGGGGCAGCGAAGCCACTGCAAAAGGTCAAAGCTGGGTTGGCAATACCAAAACAGAGACTTCACAAAAAATGTGAACAAAAGCGAAAAAAAGTTGACTTGAAATACAAAGCCCTCTTGTGACAGTGTACCAAGAAGATAAATAGGTTGGAATAGAAAACCCCTGCACCCGATGAGAGGTTCGTGGAACACAAACCAAAGACTTCCGAGGCTACGGAAAGTAGGTTGGCGGGCAAAGGCGCAGGGGTTGGGGAGGGACCGAAAGGGACGACATAGATCCTGCACGTTGTGTCCTGTACTCAGTAAAGAATACCTTCGACAAAAAAAGAAGGGGGGAAAAGCAAACAAACAATGCCACTAAAAGCAGATACGCTTCAAAGAAACAGTACAGCTTCGATGGGCTCGTTTGTGTGCCGAAACTAGAAAAGAGGAAAACAAGGGGGCCGAACAGAGTTCGGATCATAGAATAGAGAGCAACAGAGGTGGGCAGATAGGCACACCTCGTATAGTAGAAAAGGGAATAGTGTCAGAGAAAGCAAAAGAGAGGAAGTCGCAAACGAGCAGGATGAGAAGGAGGGACCGTCACCATGAAACAAAACGGTGTCGTGTCCACACACCCCATCCCATTGTGTCGCTTGTTCGCTATTGTATGTAAGAGGGTGAACCCCTGTGTTAGTTAGTATTGGCGGCACTCAGCCAAGCACCTTGCACGACCAGCCGCCTCCAGGTGTGCACGTTCTGAGGCACTGTGCGTACCACTGCGACTGCTCGTAGCACTGTGTGCCGCTCTCACAGCACGCCGTCGACCCCAGACAGTTCGAATACAGAGACAGCGTCGACCCGCTGCACGCACTCGACGGTGTTGGCGGTGTTGGTGGCACAGGCACAGGTGCAGGCGGTGTGGGTGGGGATGTTGCCGGTGGTGGTGACGAGCTCTGCATGCACTCTGCGTACCACGTGTCGAACTGCGCACACGGCGTCCCTGCTGCAGCACAGCAGCTGGCATCACGCTTGCACGCACTGTACACACAGAAGAGGGACGCACAGGCAGGCGGGGTCGGCACAGGGGCTGGCACCGTGGGCACAGGCGCAGGCGGTGTGGGTGGCGACGTTGCTGGTGGTGTTGGGGGTGTGGGCACAGGCACAGGGGGAACAGGAACGGGAGCAGGTCCGCCACAAGGGACAGCGTTCGTTCTGATGTACGTGCGCACATAGCTCCCCGTGCACGACACACTGTCCCAGTCACCAGAGGCACACGCCCCAGACTGCAGTGCCGCCGACACCTCTGCCTTGTCCGCCAGACTCCACGACGTCCAGCTCAGCTTCACACCCTGCGACCCTGCGCTCTTGAAGCCCTCCAGGAATGCCTGCGCGTTGTCGAGGAAGGGACCCCCGTCACCGCTTGCCTCAGACGTGCCCCACTCGCTCACAAACAGCGGGATTTGTGACGCAACCTCCTGCACACGCGACTGCAGGTGTGTGTGCGACCCGGCGTAGAAGTGGAACACGTACATGACGTTGTGCGGGAGGTCCACAGGGCGCGCCGCTGCCTCGTGGATGTCTTGGCTCCACGTCGGCGTCCCCGCAAGCACCACTGTCTCCGCATCCTCCGCACGGATCAGCGCCAGGATGCGGTTGTGGTAGCTCACAACCTCGCCCCAGCTCACACCATTGGGCTCGTTCGCAATCTCGTACAGCACGTGTGTCTCGTCCTTCAGCGTCCGTGCCATGTCCTGCCAGAACGCATCTGCTCCCGCGTACTCACCGTCGTTCGGGTTCCCAGGGCTCAGCATGTGCCAGTCCACAATCACGTAGATCCCGAGCTCCTTGCACCACTGCACAATGTCCAGCACCGTCTGCTTCAGCGCCGGGTTGTTCCCGTAGCCCCCCTCCCCGATGTACATTGCTGCCCGGAACACGTTGATGCCCCACCGAGTCACCAGGTGTGTGATGCTTTCCTTCGTGTAGCAGTTCGCAAACCAGTGCAGCCCGTGGCTGCTCATCCCCATCAGCTGCACAGCCTCACCCTGTGCCCCCACAAGCTGCAGCCCCGACAGACGCAGCTTCCCGTGGCACGTTGCGAACCCGGTGTTGTCCACTGCAGCCACGTTCGCGTCCAGCCCGCTTGGAAGCGCGCATGTCGACCCGCTGCCTCCACCACCTCCACCACCACCTCCACCACCGCCACCCTGCCACGCACACTGGCCGGTGTGCTGGCAGCAGCACTTGCAGTAACACTCGCTCCCGTCATCTGTGTTGCACTTTGCACCGTTGTCAGTCCAGTCGCAGCCACATCCACTTGTGTCGCTTGGGCAGGCCCCATTGCTTGGAACCGGAACAGGTGCCGTGGGCACAGGAGCAGGCACAGGCGCTGTTGGCACAGGCACAGGAGGGCTGGCACCACCAGAGAACATGACGTCAATCACGTTGAAGAAGCTGTTCGACGTGTCACCCACATCCCACACACTCAGAATGATGTGGTATCCCTCCAGCGTCGGCACGTTGCACGTGTGGTCCGTCGTCATCGGCGGCTGCTTCATGCCTCCGTCCACAACACAGAACGGTGCGTCCTCAAACGTTGCGCGTGTCAGCGGTGCATTCGGGTTCCACCCTGCCCGCGTCATGTAGTACGTGTAGTCTTTCGTCACGTGGTTTGCGTTGAACGTCCACGTGAACTTCGTGGCCCCACCCGACATCGGCACCTTCCCCCAGCGTGTCGCCGTCTGCTCGTTCAGCTCAGGGAAGCGCGACTGTGCACCTCCTGCCGGGATCGTCCCGTCTGCCGGCCACCCGTCCGGGCCCTCGATGCTGAAGGGCTCCCACATGATCTGTCCGCAGTTCGTGTTCTTTTCTGAAGCGGGGGTGTGGATGTTCGAACAGAGCTCCGCACGCGACGGCGGGTCCAACACGTGCCCGTGTCCGTACGACTGCGACGCACACAGCAGCACGCAGAGGGTGCGCGCCATTGCCATTTTGTTTTGTTTGTTTGTAATGTGTTTATATATCTGTGGTGGTGGGTTGGGAAGAAATGTGGCTCACTTGCAAACACAGAAAGGCGTGGTGTGTTGGGTAGCGGGTTGGGATGCAGACAGAAAACATGGTACTCACTTTTATTTACTTTTTTTTTTGGAGATGGCCACACCTGGATGCGACAACGATATAAAAAAAAAACAGGTAACCTGGGTAGCCTGATGCTGGTCACCTGCAAAAGAAAAGGGGCAGCAGACAAAGGGCGGGCCACAGTGCTGCTGCAGTGGTGTGGGAAGAGAACTTGGATAAACGAACAAGAACAGTGTGTAACATGAACAAGATCCTCGCACCTGAGAGCCCCCCGCAAGAGCGAACACGCTCAACAGATGACTATAAATAACTCAGAGCTGGATCACTCCGTCAACCCTGTTGCACGAACTCATGAACTGTCTTGTCAATTGGGATCCAAAATTCAGTGCATACAGCACACAAAAACCGTGTGCAAAAAAAAAGGGTGGGAGGGGTGGTGCCAGGCTTTGCGCTAACTTCTGTCCTTTGTCCCGGGATTTTTGGATATTTTTGTGGTGCGTTTTTTTTTTGCAAACCGGGGTTTCCTTAAGAAAACCAGAGAATCTCATATTTCATAGTAAGGGTACTTTAGAGTGTTTTCACACACACATGTGACCCCACCGTGGAGAGCAATCGGCTCGCGCGATCAAAAGAAAGCAGAGAAGAGGGAAAAGAAAAAAGAAAAAAGTTGGGTACCGTGCGCCTGCGGCGCTACCTGTTCCTACCCTCCTTTATGTTTAAACACGATGTACTTATGTACGTGTTCATTTTATTTTGAGTGCGACTCCACATCCCCCCTGAGGATGATCTCCTTCCTCGCGGATTAAGATTGATTAGGACGCCATGGGACACACCTCCGAGGCCATAACCGTCCTGGGTTTTCTCACTCTTCTCTGTGGTCACTGAAACCCCACCGCCATCACTACGTTACCGATAGCTTCTTCAGTACGTTGGGTTTTCAGACCTGAAAATAACCCTTGTTTACGAATATGGGCTTATGTTTTGTCAAATTTTAAGTCGCTGCATTTTTGTCCATTTTTCCGTACATCCCAATCCGGGATTGGTTCGGAAATGCAACAAAACGACCTCTTGGCGGGAAAAAGCCACAGGAAATTTACGCACTTTTTGCAAACAGGGGTTTCCTTACTAAAACCAGAGGAATCTCATCGTTCAGAGTAAGAGTACTTTAGAGTGTTTTTGCACACACATGTGACCCCACCGTGGAGAGCAATCGGCTCGTGCAATCAAAAGAAAGCAGAGAAAAGGGAAAAATAAAAAGACAAAAGTTGGGTACCGTGCGCCTGCGGCGCTACCTGTTCCCAGTCAAAACACCACAATTTCATCTGAATTTGGGTTTTCAGACCTGAAAATGCCCCTCGTTAAGAGTATGGGTTCATATTTTGTGAAAATTTAAGTCACTAAAATTTTGTCCATTTTTCCGAATATGCCCCACCACAGCCCGGGATTGGCTCGGAAATGCCACAAAACACTGCTTTTTCACCCCCTGACGCACAACTATTTGAGGTGCGTTTTTTTGGTCCCGAAACACGATTTTTCAGATTTTTTTCCAAAAGTTAGCGCGAAGCCTGGGTGGTGGTGGGTGAAGTTGATAGGGCATACGCCTCTGGGAGGCAGGCACTAACGCTCCGTGGGATATCTAAGAAAAAAATGAGTGAGGTCCACATCTTGAAAAAACAAGATATAGCTGAAAAGCCCCGACAGTGCGTCGGAAGGCAGGAACAACAAAAACAAAAAAAAAAAACAAAAACGTTAGGTGCTTGGAGCTCGGCTGACGAGACGCTAAGAGACAGTTGTCAGCTTTGCTCCTTGGGTTACAGCTGAATGCTGTCATACATCATACTTGAAAAAAATAGGAAAAGGTTATTTCATATACTTTCTTTTCTAAACGAAAAGAAGGCAAAAGGAAAAAAGGAAGGGCCAAGGTACAGCAGAGCAAGTCTGTGCCTGACTGTTTGTCGCTGTTTCATGAATGCAAACACTCTTCATAGCATATGGGGAAGCCACCGGCCCGGCCTTTTATCTACCCGAACCAGGGTTTTTAGTATCTTGCATTTGGTAGGGGGAAGGGATGTTTACCTCCCTGAGGACAAGACAGAATAGTCCTTGCATACCCCCTCCAGGTAACAAGAGAAAAGAAAAGTTTATACAGTGACCCTAAGCCTCTCGTGCTTAGTCACCAAAAAAAAAAAAAAAAATACTGACACACTTTGTCCCCCGTCAGTGAGGAGGGGGGGGAAAGGGGTGCAGAGACATACAACCTGAGAAGTGCCACACAGGCAGAAAAAAATATTGGGAGACTTCAGGGCTTTGTGGTGTCGACAATCACCCAGTTTACCATAGATTCATCTTATGTTTTTTTTTTTTTTACCCTTTTTTGAAAACTTGGTTGTATTAGTGTAGACACCCGAGGATGAACTCCACTATACCTTTTTTTTTTTTCGATAAATTTGAGTAGTGTAGTTGCCTCGGTTGTGTTGCCACAGTTTGTGCAAATCACCACTTTCTTTTTTTGAAACTTTTTTTTTCGCTTCGATTGAGATTTTTCACATATTACGGCTCGCATACTGGAGCAGAATAGGTCCTGACAGTGCAGCGTAGCTTGTCGGAGACGGTGCGAGCGACACGAACAAAGAGGTGTCGGCTCGCCTTGAAGAAAACAAGCAGGTCTTCTTCTGAGGTGAAGAGGTGTCGGTAGGAGCAGAGCTGTTCGGTGCAGCGTTTGCCGGACTTTTCGTACACTGAGCAGAGGCGGCTTTTCGGCATGAGGATCCATCCGTCTTCTGCGTACATATCGCGCTTCACAAACACACAGTCCTTCGTACGCCCGCAGTCCTCTTCCGCACTGAGCTGCTCGAACACTGCAGAGCTCACCTCCTCCATTGTCCGCTTCACGTCGTCGTCCGTAAACGCGAACCGTACAGCTACACACTTATTACCCTTCCTATTAGTGTTGCTCCGTGGAGAAGGGTCGTCTGCACCTTCAGGGCATGAAGGCATGCCACCATATGGAACGATGTAGTGTGGGCGGTGCCTCCCAAAGGCTCCTGGATTCGCAAGAACCAGCTTCGTGCGTACCGTGCTGCCTAGGGTAATGTTGTCGCCAAGATGTGTCAAGGTAGAGGGAACTACTGCTGCAGGCACAGCGCCACTCTCAGGGATGTACACACGCACCTCCCCAGTGGTGGTGTTGATGCCGGTGACGCGAGCCTCGAGGATTGGGTAGTGTGCCTTGCGGACCGATTCCGCTCGGGTGCATTCCTGGTCGCCATCTCGTTTGCGGTTTACCCACATCTCGAGGTTGTGCTGGTCCAGAGTTTTTGTCGTGTCCTTTGCTGCGCCGCGTGGGCGGAGCAGAGCCTGCAGGGCTTCGTAGTCTGCGAAGTTCCTTAAAGGGCTAGTGAAGGAGACGGAGCTGCCTGCGCGGTACTCCCGTGCACAGCATTGTGTCAGGTCTGCGACACGCCGTGCTATGGCGGCACCATGGGAGCGTTGGTCGGCTTGGCGCAATCGCTGAAGCTCGTGGCAGAGTGCTGTCTCTGTGTGTCCGTGCTCCATTTGTAATGCCTCTGCGACTGCTGCCGAAGCCGAATAGTTCGTGTACAGACGTGGCCCGTTCTTGGAGAGACGCTTTGCGGCGACCCTCTTCGCGCGCACCACTAGGTATTGGAGCATGTGGCGTGGTCCCTCATGCAGGTTTTGGATCTGTGTTGCCTCCTCAAAGTAGCGTTCTTGAGACATCATCGCCAGCACCGCCGCCTGCAGGTTGCGTACTGCGTCGTAAGCCTCCGTGGAGTCACGCTTCGCACGCTTCTTCAGCTGCTGCCACGTCCCCTTCTCTGCTGCCTCGAAGTTCCTCGCCACTTCCACCACGGTCCGTTGCATCGACACCTTCGCAACACCATCCTCACCCACACGGTAGGTCACCTCCAACACATGCTTCTGCCCACTGCCTGCTGCCAGCGATGCGTCGTCTAGGACCCACTGAGGCATGAGTCGCCCTGTGTACCCCAGCATGTGGGTGTCTCTTGCCCGTGTGCGTAGGTCTGCTAAAAGGGCTGCACGTTCTGCGACAGGGACTCTGTCCAAGGAAGGCTGCGGGTCTGCGAAGTACTGCGTCACCACCCAGCCACTGCCGTCTGTTCGGCAGGAGAGTGCGTCGTCAAACACCAGGGTGCCCTTTCGGTCGAGGGTGAAGATGTAGGGTGAGGGTGGCGTCTTGAGCGAGATGGCTGCCCTGGGGAGCAGCGTGCGGCAGCGTCTGCCCGCGAAGGACGGTAGAAACGGCACCACACGCCGCAGGGCTTGGGCAACCTGGTCTGAGGTCAGGCCACGTGCCCATGCTGCACGCTCGCTGTCCCACCACCCCTCGTATACACACATGACAATGGCCGCGTCCTCGTAGTCCTGCCTCGGCAGGTCTGCGTGGTCAAAGCTGCGCAGCGCTGCATCCAGCACCTCCTTTGTGACCGTGGTCTCCGCCAACAGCAGCAACCCCCCTGTGCACGTCGAGTCCCTGCACAGCTCCCCAAGCGTGCGCCCATCCAAATCAATCTGCAGCTCCCTCCGCAGTGTGTTGACCACGCTTCCAACATCCGAAGAAGAAAGTCTGACGTCCTTGTAAAGGCGTGACAAGCTGTGGATCCCTTTCTTGATGTCTGCGTCGGCACGCCCCAATCCGCGGGATTCACGCAAGAAATAGCCAACCAGGACAAGCAGGACAAGCTCTTCAGGATCACGCAGCATGCCGTGAAGGGTGCGCACAGAGGGCTGGCAGAACTTGCCTTCGATGATGCCACTCCACACGTCGTCGCCGTCCTCGACGAGACGCACCATGTAGGTGAGGCGGTGGTCCTGGCAGTGGTCGGACGTGACGGGCACGTGGACGAGGGGGAGCTGGCTGTCGAAGGGGACGTACTTGTGGTAGAAGAGCTCGCGTGCGACGTACGGCAGTGCCTTCCTCGTGACGCGCTCGCCTTCGTAGTCCAGAGTCGTGATCCACACCTCGATGTCGCCGTTCATGATCTGCTCAGCAAGCAGCACGTCCCCCATCGTCACCGTGAAGTAGCGGTCGTCCGTTGGCTGCCGCTCGCAGACAACGATTTCGGAGCTGTTGCATGTGTTCTTCTCCGCCTGGTTCGCAATGCGCCGCAAAGCGTCAAGAAGTGCACGCTGTTCGGAGTGGTTCACCTCAAAGCAGACGTTCCGGTCATTCACCAGCTGGTACGGAAAGGCTTTGCTCCGCAGCTCCGACCCCACCTCCACAGCCACATCCACAACAAGCTCGTCTTCGTCCTCGCCAGGAACGCGCCCCCGCATGTAGCGCAACTTCACCTCGTCGCCGTGCAGCACCTTCCACCCCAAGGCCGAGAGGTCCGTTGGCAGCACGGCCCCCTCAAAGGAGACGAGATGCTTCCCCACCACCTGCCCCGACACAACAACGGGCTTGGGCACGACACTCAGGCAGCCCCTGTCCACAGCGTCTGTGAGGAGCGAGGCCATCCGTGCGTTCTGCCGCATCTTCACTGCGTTGCAGACCACCGCCATGGACTTGCGGGCACGCGTCAGCGCGACGCAGAGGTGCTTTGGCTCGATTGCGAAGCAGTCGCGCTGGATGGACTCGTCTGTGCGCACGAGACTGAGGATGACGTGCGCACACTCCGCCCCTTGGCAGCTGTCAATGGTGCTCACACGCACATTCTTATCATTGGGGAGGTACACATTCACGTATTTCTGCATGAGATGGCGCTGTCCTTTGTACGGCGTGATGACGAGCACGCTGCTGGTGGGGTCTGCCCCTCTGATGTTACGGATGCACTGCACCGCACAGGCAGCTTCGCTTGGGTTGGTGAACGTCGTCCCGACTCTGCTCTGCTCCCCAAACGCCACATCGTGCACACTGTACTGCGAGCTGGGCGCGTTCTGGAGCACTACATCCGCACACTGCAGCTGCCCGTTGTAGAACTCTTTGTTGGGCCATGCGAGCACGGCAGGGGGCATGCGGTACTGCAGTGTCAGCATGCGTTTGTGCACATGCTCCAATGGGTAGAGACGCTCGAGACTTGATATGTTTAGACCATGTTTTCCTGCGCAAGGCGACTTCACGAAGGGTGGCAGCTGCTTGTGGTCGCCGATGAGCAGAAGTCTGTCGGGACGCAGGTTGCACCCGATGAAGAGATCTGGGTCTGGTGCCTGCCCTGCCTCGTCCACTATGAGCATGCCTATATGCGCCCTGTCCAGCGCCTTTGAGATGTACGCAGACCCAAGGGCGTTCAGTGTCGAGAACACAACATCGGCCTCTCTGATGAGAGCCTCGCGCAGGTCGTCTTTGCAGTCGTTCAGCTCGCATGCCTTGTAGTGGACAGACTTGCCGCGCACCCTGGTCTTGAAGCCGTCATGGAAGACCGGTGCACGTGTTCGGATGTTCCCCATAATCACGTGGTACGTCTCCTCCAGTCTGTCCGCAGACCCAACCCACGCCTCGATAGAGCGCAGCAGCGCCACCACAGACACCTTCTCGATCTCCTTCGGCTCCTCTGCCGCAGAACGCGCCGCGTCGTTGCAGCCGCTCATCGCGATGCGCAGCTTCTCGCTCTCGCAGTAGTGGTGGTGCGTACCCACAAACCTGCGCAGGTATTCGTACACACTGGTCCAGGAGGGCCCTGCACAGATGTACTTCTGCTTTGTGCTGCGCTTCCTTCCGAGACATTCGCGGAGCAGCTCCACCGCTGTCGTGGTCTTGCCTGTCCCGGGAGGGCCTTGGAGAAGCATGAAGCTCGGTGGGGGTGTTGCGGCACTGCCGACCCAGCAGCGCACAGCATCTGCCTGGTCGCTGTTCAGGTTCTCGCTGTTCTTACGCAGGGCTACGGTCGGCACAGAGGTGCTCAGTGCACCACGTGGTCCCTGACGTGCTCTGCCCAGCAGCTGCTCTTCAAAGGCAATGGCAGCCTCCGTCTCGCACGCCGTGTACTGCCGTGCACTGCTCTGGATGGAGGTCAGGAGCTTCACGGTGACGTGGAGATTTGTCCAGCCCTCAAAGATCATCGCCTTGTTCAGTGTGAGGCACTCCATGTCGTGGAAGACCCCGAGCCACTCGAAGGAGCCATTCCCGACGTCGATGCTGACGACCATTCCCGACATGTCGCGGCGGCTCTTCAGCTTCCAGAAGTGGTCGAACTTCCATTTTCCAGACTCATCCTCGCTGAGAAAACCTTCGTACATCGGATGCTCGGCCTCCTCCATCGCTGCCAGCAGTGAGTGGCCCACCTCCATCTTGATCGGTGCGCAGAACGACTCCTTCCATTCCTGCAGGCTTGCGGGCTCCTTCGTCAACATCCCGGGCAACCCGATGCCACGTTCCCACTCCCAGATCTTCTCTGCGCGTGTGTCCGCCACACAGTCGTAAAGGGTTCTGCTAGTATCCTGCATTTTCAATCAGATTTGTGAGATTGCCTAAGACCGGCTCAAATCTGTGTGTATTATGTTTAACTGTCAAGAGGGGGGTGTAAGTGGGATGGGAGAGAGGTGACGCAGGAGGGTATGGGTTTGGTCTCATGTACGGTATATTGGATGTCCAAGCGTGGGGGGGACACAAAGAAGGAACGACTGCTGAATGTGTAAGTATATAAATACATTTTGAAGGGGGGCTGAGATAAAGGATGTGGGGAGGCTGTGGTTCGGTATTCACCATATCAACTGTGCAGAACACAGAACAGAGAAGTGGAAAAGGTTGTACTGTGCATAAAGGCAAGCAGGAAAAAAGGGAAAGCGGATATTTGATAACAGAAACCCAAAGAAAAAGGTGAAAGGTAGGGAAGCGCATGCCTCATGCATACACACCATAGTCAAACAAAAGACACCTGCAAGCATCGTGCACCACGACCTGCCTTGTGCAGGCTTGCCTCTGCCGTGTTGTCACCCTGCACCTTGGTGTCCTCTCCCCTGCCTCTCTATAAGACCTTGTCTTCGCGCACTCAAGTGGACAGCCACTTTATGCACAGAAGAACGGTGAGGCAGAGGGACACAGACAGCAAAGGCGGGGCAGGCAGAACCACTGTGCACACAGCTGCACCTCAGCTGCCGTGTCGTTGTCAGTAGAATAGAACGAGAGCAAAGAAAACAAAAGAAGAAGAAAAACACAACGAGGGAGGAACAGAACCTTGCCCACCTGCCGAGCACACTGGGAGCCACAGCAGAAGGGCTGGTCTTTTGTCTGTATGTGTTGCTTCGCTACTGCGCTGCTGCAAAAGATGCTGCAGGACAATACCAAAAGAAACAGAAGGAAAAGGAAAGCGAAAACAACAACGTCAAATAGGTTATTAGTAAACGGTGATGGCACCCCAGCACCAGTACCGTATCCACACAGCCGTCTCCTCAGTTAAGAGAGTGGCGGTGGCATCGTCAAGCAGAAAAAGTGAAGTACAGAAAGTGCTGACACCCCTTGGATGCATGCGTGCAAAGAAGATAGTTCCAAGTCAATAGAATGTGGTATAAGTGGGCGAGGTGTCAGAAGCAGGGAGGCATTCTGCACCTAGTAGCGATGGACAGAAGAGGCAGTCATAGATGCTGCATAGAAGGGAGAGTGAGGAGGGGTGTGGCGATGTGCTCACATGCACTGTGCGTAGTGCGCGTTGTAGGCTGCACACGTGGCACCTGCCTGCCCCTCGCAACAGGCACGGTCCTGCTTGCACGCAGCGTAGATACATTGCACATCAGTCGTGCAGACGGGAAGGGTCGGTGGTGTTGTTGTTGTTGGTGTTGGTGCCGGCGGTGTTGTGACAGGTGGTGTTGGCGGTGGTGTCGAAGGCGACGGTGCGCCCTGCACACACTGTGCGTAGTGTGTGTTGTACACAGCACAGGACGCACCTGCCTGCTCCTCGCAGCAGGCAGGGTCCTGCACACACGCAACGTACATGCAGTGCACAGCCTCCGTGCACACAACAGGAGGTGTCGCAGGTGTGGTCGGCACAGGCACAGGAGCAGGCACAGGCGCTGTTGGCACAGGCACAGGAGGGCTGCCACCACCAGAGAACATGGCATCAATCACGTTGAAGAAGCTGTTCGACGTGTCACCCACATCCCACACACTCAGAATGATGTGGTATCCCTCGCGTGTCGGCACGTTGCAGGTGTGCTCGTCAAGTGCCGGTGGCTCTGTCATCCCCCCGTCCACAACACAGAAGGGTGCAGTCTCAAACGTTGCCCGTGTCAGCGGTGCCGCCACGTCCCACCCCACACGCGTGATGTAGTACGTGTAGTCCTTCGTCACGTGGTTCACAAGAAACTTCCACGCAAACTTCGTTGGCCCCGACGACATCGCAACCCTCTCCCAGCGTGTCGCCGTCTGCACGTTCAGCTCAGGGAAGCGCGAGTGTCCACCTCCTGCCGCAATCGTCCCGTCTGCCGGCCACCCGTCAGGACCCTCCACGCTGTAGGGCTCCCAGATGATCTGCCCGCAGTTTGCGTTGCCCCCTGTCTTGCAGAGCTCCACACGTGACGGCGGTGTCACAACGTGGCCGTGTCCGTACACCTGCGATGCACACAGCAGCACGCACAGCGCAGTGTGCTTCGCCATTGTACGCTCTTTGGGATTTGTGTATGGTGTGGAGTGCACGAGTGGGGTTAGCGCACAATGTAATGAATCTGTGTTGGGGTGTTTGGCTGTGTGATTAGATGACATGTGAGGGAAATTCTTGCACAGAACATAACCCTTGGGTTGTGTTGTGCGATTCGGTTATAAATAGAACACAAGACACAACGAAGTAAAATAGTCAATAGGTTCAGAGGACTTGCTTTTTTGTTTTTGATCCAATTTCAAAACCCCCCCAAAAAAAAAACATCAAAACGACTGAAAAAGACGCACAGGCATCCTGTTCTGCATCCTTGACATGGGGCAGAGAGAGAGGAGGGCACGTTCGCTGAAGGGGTGGGGATGCCAGGGAGAAGCAGAGTGCAGACAACTCCGTCCAGAGACTTGCCCTCACAAAAGAAAGGGGTCTCCGTCCCGGACAACGCTGCAGCAGAAGTTTCTGCTGAATTGTCGCAAAATAATGCTTCTCCACAAAGACGTTGCGAACAGACAAAAAGGTGTGTGGGGACGACACACACCGCAAAGAGTGGGTGTGGTGTCGCTCACAAAACAAACATGAAACATAAACTATAACAACAACAGAATTAGAAGCAGACACAACAGAACGTTGTGTGTGGAGCAAGAAGAATGGCCACGAAGGCAAAGGCAATCGAATTAAAGAAAGAAACCTTTGAATGGAAGAAGCATGTGCATCACGGCACACAGATCTTAAGAAAGTAAGAGTGAGAAAGTGGTCAATACACGTGAAAGTGGCGGTGCTAAAACACTCTTTGCAGTCAGATGTGCACGTTGTCTCACAGAACCACAAATGTACATCAAAGCTGCGAAGAGGGAGAAAGCGAGTACAGAGCGAGGCTAGTCACGCAATGTGTGTGCCAACTATCAGCAAGTGTGAAGCGAACATAAAAGCAATAACAACTACACAAACACCACGCAACACACAATACCGCTGACTTGTTCTAGGATTGGCAGACCGCAGCACGCCAACACACTTGATGAGCAAGTGTGCTGCGTATGCATATTTGCTGGTGTATGAATATCATCCAAGGAGTGTCACATGGACAGATGTGTGTGGTGAGGGAGGATAAAGGGGCAAGGGGACAAAGGGGACAGGGAATAAACATGTGGGATAGTGTTGGCCACGTGATGTATCAACACGCAAGACCTCTAAATATACAAACGTAATGCAAGACATTCTGACCAGAAACTCCATTGGCAAAACACCACAAAAAGTTGAAAAGCGTGTTGCCTTTTCCTTTCGTGGAGTGACCCCACAAGATTGCGACATCTCACGTGGGTCAGGTTTGGAGCAGACCAGACTTTCGTCCAGCAAAATGAAAAATAAACCAAAAAATAAAAAGTCAAGTTGAATAGAAAATAACCATTTAAAAAACAGAAAAGCAAAACCTGTTCATTCTCGAGAGATGGGTATGCCTTGTAAGACACACGTATCTGTATTCAAAAACAAACAACCTTGCTGTACACCCCTACTGATCCAGCTGCAAAGAAACAAACATGCCCTGGCGTGTTCATCAGAAGGCTGTGTACAAAACACGAACATTATTGAAAAGAGACAAGTTGGTGACAAAAGACGTGAACCTCTCGCATTTGGTTACCAAAGAAAAGTCACACAGAAGAAAACAGTTGACAATTGTGCTGTTAAAAGTCAATAACGAGCCTTGTGATGGCAAGGGGATGGGCGCAACTGATCACACCAATACCCCACCACAAACACAAGCAACAGAACAGACACGTGCGTGCTGTCTTCTTATCATATCCACAGACCACACCACAAACACTATTGGGACAACCTACAACAGGTCCCACAGAAGCAGCGTGCCGTCGTGGCTTGCTGTGGCGAGGCGTGTGCTGTCAGGTGAGAACGCGAGACGCGGGAGCCCTGCACGTGTGTGCCCATACAGCTGGTGTGCCACACTCCCAGCCGCACGCCACACTGTCACCTCACCCTCCCCGACAGCAGCAAGCAGTGCCCCGTTTGGCGAGTGCCGAGCGTCAAACACAGTCTTCGTCTTGGTCTCAAGCACAAGGCGCTCCGTCACCGCACCCTCACCCACAACACCGCCGGCCCACTTGCTCACACGCACCGTCCCGTCGTCCATCCCACGCAGCAGCTCGTCACGAGACGCAGAGAACGACAGTGCAGTCACACGTGCAAAGCGCGACGGCAGCTCCGCCACCTTGGCACCGTTCCGCACACGCCACACCGTCACAACCTCGTCCACCTCCGAGCCCCACGACGTGGCCAGCAGTGCCCCGTCTGCAGAGAACGCCACCTCGCGTGCGTGCTTGTGGATCACAATCACAGGCTCCAGCGAGCCGGACATCAGGTCAAACACACGTGTGCGCATGTCGCTCCCACCACCGCTCACAACAAGGAAGCGTGCGTCGGCCGTGAAGCGCACACGGCGCACCGGCACACTCCCCACCACACGCATGTCCATCAGCGTCACCTCGAGTGCGCCCGTCACAGCGTCGCACACAACAACACGCCCACCGGCACCACCCACAGCAACACGTGCACCGTCGCTCGAGAACGTCACGTCGTACGACGCAAAGTCCGCACACGCCAGCTTCGCCACCTGCACCCCAGTCGTGCTGTCGTACACACGCACCCCGTCGTCGCTCCCTGTTGCAACACGGCGCCCGTCTGCAGAGAACCCAACAGCCAGGAGGCGGCCAGACTGCACCACACGCCATGCACACTGGTGTGACGCCGTCGCCTCGCACGTCAGCGGTGCCGTGTCTGGGTCGATGCACAGTGTGGGATCAGGTGTGCCCGGAGCTGGTGTTTGCGGTGTCAGCGTAGACGGTGCAGGTGTCTCTGGTGCAGGTGTGGGCGGTGCGAGTGTGGATGGCGCAGGCGTGGCCGGGGGTGCTGTTGGCGGTGCAGGCGTCTCAGGCGCTGGAGTCGGAGGCGACGGTGTCGGTGGTACCATCGTCTCCGGGGCAGGAGTCGGCGGGGACGCTGTTGGCGGCGCTTCTGTTGGCGGCTCCGGTGTGGGCGGCACACACCCCGAGTAGTTGGAGCCGGGCTGCCAGGCACCCATACTGTCGCAGGCAATGTACCCGACACCGGCCAGACCCGACGCGGCCAGGCAGACAAACTCGCACTCCGCACCAGCAGGTGTGAAGCGTGTGCACGGCAGCGACACACCAGCAATCATGGAAGAGATGGCTGCGTTGTTCCCACTGTCCGGCAGGCCACAGGTCTGCGCCACACACGAGAACGACGTCGACCAGTCAGCTTGGGTGTTGTCCAGCGGGTCCTCCTCGCACACAAGGTCTCCCACAGGCATGTAGCCTGGCTCGCACTGTGCGTTGCACTGCATCCCCACAGGGATCTCGTGCACCTCCCCGTTGCACTGCAGCAGTGAGGACGCCACCACGTGCGCGGGCACGTCCGGCTGTGTTGTACACAACGCACTCCCTGCAGCGACACTCAGCGGCAGGAAGAAGCTGCGGTTGTCGTCCATCGAGCACGGGTCGGGCACGTCCTCGTCGAGACCAGGGTCCAGCACATCACCCGTGCCTGTCGTCCACACCTCGTATGAGCCCGACACGGCCGACTCCACCACCACGGGGAACCACGTCGCAATGTTCGCCACGCTGCGTCCCTGTGTCTTGCACGAGTGTGGTTTCTCAGACCCAGTCCGCCCGACTGCGTACCGATCGACGCTGCCTGCGTCGTAGCAGGTCAACGTGCTGTCTGCGGGGTATGCGTACAGCGTCTGTCCCTGCGAGCCTGTCACTGTCTCCGACAGGCAGTTCGACGCAAGTGTGGCTGCCAGGTCAGACACCGTCAGGCCTGCAGACGACACCGGTGACGCCACATCGCACTGGTTCGCAAACGGCGCAATTGTCTCCACCCCCGTCGGCGCTTTGATGTGGCCACGTGCACCAGACTGCACGCTCGTCCCGTGTGAGTACGTTCCAAACCAGAACGTCACTGTCCCTGGCTGCGACACAGCTGTCGACGAGCACACAGCCACCTTGTGTGCATCTGCGCAGCTCACAAGCAGCGTTGCTGCTGTGCACAGCTGCAGGAGTGTTTGCAGCTGCATTGTTGTCTTGTGTCTTTTTATTGCAAAGTGAATAGATCTGTCATTGTAGTGGTGTGGTAGTGGTGGTTGGGATGCAGGAATAAAACATGTGGGGGGGACAGCTTTGTTTTTTGTCTTTTTTGTCTTTTTGGGGGTATTTTTTCTACATTTTTTGTCGGTTGGTTGCTTCTGGTCGGGACGCTGTGACAGCTGAGCGTGGCAAACAAAAGGGTGGCAGGCAAAGCTCTTTCCTCCCTGTGAAATGACAGAGTGGACGGAGTGGAGTGCTGCGGTGGGTGGTTTCATTGCCCAGCAAGACGGCCCGACACAAGAAGCGCTCCTACGGAGGGGTGGGGAAAACGAAACAGGGGGGTTTAAAACAACAGCCTCCACAACAACAGCCACACTGGGCTGTGACACACAGGGTGGCTGTTGCGGAAGGTGCAACAAAGGAAAAGGTGGGGGTATCGTCAGGGGGGCAGGGGACTCCCAAATAAGGTGTACTTTTCTGTGTGCTATCTCCTTATCTAACTATGTGTGACCTCTTCGGCCACGTGCCTTTCTTTGCGGCTTTTGCATTTTGTTTTTTTGTTGGGTGACTTTTTTGTGTCGGTTTGTTTGACTTTTTGAAAACTTGGTTGTATTAGTGTAGCCACCCTAGAGTGTGCTCCACTATATTATTGACTTTTTGTTTTGTTTTTCGCTTGGGACGACAAACAACAGCAAATTCGTAGAAGCGTGGCAGAGACACAGACCTCACGATCAGTACTCCTCAACATCCTCCTCTCCCTCGATGTCAGCGGACTCAGCTCCGACCTCCTCGTAGTCCTTCTCAAGGGCAGCCAAGTCCTCACGTGCCTCGGAGAACTCTCCCTCCTCCATACCCTCACCGACGTACCAGTGCACGAAGGCACGCTTCGAGTACATCAGGTCGAACTTGTGGTCGATGCGTGCGAACACCTCGGCGATGGCAGTCGAGTTCGAGATCATGCACACGGCACGCTGCACCTTCGCCAGGTCACCTCCCGGCACCACAGTCGGGGGCTGGTAGTTGATTCCGCACTTGAATCCGGTCGGGGACCAGTCGACGAACTGGATCGTGCGCTTCGTCTTGATGGTCGCGACAGACGCGTTCACGTCCTTCGGCACAACATCTCCACGGTACATCAGACAGCACGCCATGTACTTTCCGTGGCGGGGGTCGCACTTCGCCATCATCGAGGCAGGCTCAAACGCGGCGTTCGTGATCTCGGCCACAGACAGCTGCTCGTGGTACGCCTTCTCCGCAGAGATCACAGGGGCGTACGACGAAAGCATGAAGTGGATACGCGGGTACGGCACCAGGTTCGTCTGGAACTCAGTCACGTCAACGTTCAGCGCTCCGTCGAAACGGAGGGACGCCGTCAGCGACGAGATCACCTGCGCAATCAGACGGTTCAGGTTGGTGTAGGTCGGGCGCTCAATGTCGAGGTTGCGGCGGGTGATGTCGTAGATCGCCTCGTTGTCAAGCATGCACGCCACGTCCGTGTGCTCCAGAAGGGAGTGGGTCGACAGCACCGAGTTGTACGGCTCCACAACGGCAGTCGATACCTGTGGGGACGGGTACACAGTGAATCCGAGCTTCGACTTGCGGCCGTAGTCCACCGACAGACGCTCCAGAAGCAGGGCTCCCAGACCAGATCCGGTTCCTCCTCCGACGGCGTTGAACACAAGGAATCCCTGGAGACCAGTGCAGTTGTCAGCAAGCTTCCTGATGCGGTCAAGGCACAGGTCCACAATCTCCTTCCCAATGGTGTAGTGTCCACGGGCGTAGTTGTTGGCCGCGTCCTCCTTCCCCGAGATCAGCTGCTCGGGGTGGAACAGCTGACGGTAGGTTCCGGTGCGCACCTCGTCAATCACCGTGGGCTCAAGGTCGAGCAGCACGGCACGGGGCACGTGCTTCCCGGCACCAGTCTCGGAGAAGAAGGTGTTGAAGGCGTCGTCCTCCACACCGCAGGTCTTGTCCGACGGCATGGCACCATCAGGCTGGATCCCGTGCTCAAGGCAGTACAGCTCCCAGCAGGCGTTACCCACCTGGCAACCGGCCTGTCCGATGTGGATCGAGATCACCTCTCTCATTTTAGCTCGTTTTTGTGTTGTGTTGTAGCGGACTGTGTGTTGGTGTGTTGTGATTGCAGTGCAGGAGTGTGGTGGGGTTGGGATGTCGAAATAAAAACTTAACACTCTTCACGATAAAACCCACGGCAGGTTGTGAAACGCACACACCTCGACCTGTTTGGTGAGGAGTGGATCTGCAGCGCGGTTCGTCCCCAGAACCGCAAAGTGTTCAAAATGCTTTGCTTCTATTTCCTCCTTGATTGAGCCGACAAAAAAAATTTGCGTTTTTTTTTCCCCCTTTTTTCACGTGACCTGTTTTTCCACGACACCACACGCTGCCTTCTTTTCAATAATTGTCGAATCGTTGCTCCACGTACCATCTCCCACTTCATCCTCTACGTGGAGAGGGCTATTCCCCGCTCTGATTAGGCTTTTTATGATGATCCCTATCCCTTTCTTACACCATAACTAACCCTAACACTGCACTGCAGGTCGGAAGACACTTTGCACGCAGCCGCAACCAAGACGTGGCGCTTTGATATGAAGAATTCCCGCAGACTTTCCGTGCTTTCGAAGAGGTGTGCGCGGGGGCAGTACTCGACACCGCAGGTGTCTTCCCTTTCCCTCCGACGCGTGCGTGTACAAAGGGCGCTCTTTGGTTTAAGTACATGGCCAGGTCCGAGGTGGCATGCGTTCTCCTGTACCTTCACACAGTCGCGTATCTGTTTGTCGTCTGTCCCCAATGCCGTGAACACTGCAGTGTTTATCTCTACCCATGGGTACTCCTTCATGACCTGCGGCTTGAACGCAAAGCACGCCCGCATCGCGAAACGTGGTGCGCTGTACGTCGTTGTGCGTCGATTAGTCTCGGCTTCAGCTTCGTCGTCCATATGTGGGGCGAAAGGAATGATGTACGCAGGTCTGTACCGCCCATAGGCGCGAGGGCATGCAAGGATGAGCTTCACGGGAACCTGGTCGCCGACTGATGTGGCATCCCCAAGACGCTCTAGGGTGGACGAAAGCATCGCCCCAGTCTCGGGTATGTGTACACCGACGGTCCCGTCGGTGGTGATGTGTGTGACATTGCCCGCAAATCTGGGAGATTGGCTGATCGTCTTGTGCGCAGCTGTTGTCTTTGCGTACTCCTTTTCGTATTCGCGGAGGTACTGTGTGCGCAGCTCGAGGGTGTGTTGGGCAAGCAGCTTCCCTGGTGTTGCTGTGTCCTTCAGGAGAGCCTGCAGGACCACATAGTCCACAAAGCGGCGCAGTGGGCTGGTGAACGACACAGTGCTGACACCAGGGTGGTACGTACGGTCAGATGACGGCGCTGTGAGGTCGCAGACGCGCCGTACAAGGGCTGGGTCATGCTTCCCCTGCAGTGCGTGGCACAGTGCCGTCTCTGTATCGGTGGGCTGTATCTCGCAGCCCCCTTCCTGCAGGACAGCTCTGACCTTCTCCAGAGACCCTACGGTGTTGGTGAACAGATGCTCTGGGACCTTCTCTGAGAGGCGTGCTGCAGCAGCCCTCTTTGCCCGCACCACCAGGTACTGCACAACGTGCGCCGGGCCGCCAAGGGCCTGCGTGTTTGCTGCCTCCTCAAGGTAGCGCTCGTGGTGCATCATTGCGAGCGCCGCCTTCTGAAGGAGGGCAAGCTGCTCCTGCACTGCCTGTTGTCCGGTGCATTGGGTGCTCTGCTTGAGGTCTGCCCACGTCGTCTCGCTGTCGGCCACCAAATTAGCCGCTATTTGTATTTCAGCTCCACTCATCGCAACCTCGTTGACGATCCCATCCTTGTCCACGTGGAAGGTCACCTGTAGTACGTCTTTCACCCCATCGTCTGCCTTCAGCGACGCATCGTCCAGCACCCACTGTGGCATGAGGCGCCTGATGTACCCGAGCATATGTGTGTCCGCCGCACGCGTGCGCAGGTGTGCCCTGAGAGCTGTGCGTGCACTGCTGTCGCCGACTCTGTCAAGGGCAGGCTTTGGGTTTGCGACGAACAGAGACACCTCGAAGGCACCGTCCTTGCTGCGCACCGACAGCGCATCGTCAAACACTTTTGTGTCCTTTGCATCAATGGTGACGACACATGGCGACAGGGCTGCGGGGTCTGAGGGCTGCTGGGTACACGAGTCCTCCTGCTCGGTGCACGAGGACTCCTCCTTTTGGGAACGCAGCTTCTGGCAGCGCCTGCCTCCAAACGAAGGCAGGAAGGGCACCACAGCGCGCAGGGCATCAACAACCTCGTCTAAGGTCAGCGGGGCTCGACGTACATCTGCCGCCTTCTCTAGGTTGTACCACTCCCGGTGCACGCACAGAAGGATGGCTGCGTCCTCGTAGTCCTGTCTCGGCAGGTCTGCAAGGCTGCCCAGGGCCTCAGACAAAACAGAGGCGGATACCAACTGCTCCGCCAACTGCAGCAGAGCCCCCGTGCCCGTCGAAGTCTTGCACAGCTGTTCTGCGTCCTCGTTCATACCCACCCGGAACTCTATCCGCAGTGCCTGCTGGCACTGCTCACACAAAATTTTGCAGGCCTCCTTCTTCTGAATCAGGCGTCTGATCTTTTTTGGCGTGTTATTGTTCACGTCTTCCTGCTGCAAGCACACACCAGTGAGGACAAGCTGCACCAGCTCCTCAGGCGCGCGTAGCATGCCGTGCAGGATACGCTCCGAACCCTGCAGGCGCCACGTGCTCACGATCTCACCTTTCCACGTCTCTGCTGCATCCTCGTCAATAAGACGGACCATGTAGGCGTTTCTGTGGTTTGGAGGACTACCCGGTGTAACGCGGACGTGCACCACTGGGACCCGGTTGTCGAGGGGGGCGAACTTGTGGTGGTAGTGTTCACGTGTGACATCCGGCACGACCTCCCTCGTGGTGCCTCCTAGAGTGATCGAGACCGTGATGTCGCCGTTCATGATCTGCTCAGCAAACAGCGCGTCGCCCATCGTCACCGTGAAGTAGCGGTCGTCATTTGGCTGCCGCTCGCAGGCTGTGACATCTGCGCTGTTGCATGTGTTCTTGTCTGACTTCTTCGCGAGGAGTTGCAAAGCGTTAATAAGGGCGCGTCGCTCAGAGTGGTACACCTTAAAGCAGACGTTCCTGTCGTTGACCAGCAGGCACGGAAAGGCTTTGCTCCGCAGCTCCGAGCCCTCGTCCACCGTCACATCCACAACCACCACCTCCTCCGTCACCACATCCTCCAGCAGCATATCATCTGCGACACTGCACCGCACTGTGACCTCATCCCCACACAGCACCTTCCACCCCAGCGCAGAGAGGTCCGTCGGCAGCACCGACCCGCGCTTGAAGATAACATTCTTGCCAACCACCCTACCCTTCGCAACACCGGGCTCGGGCAGGTGCCGGATGCAGTCCCTCTCCTTGGCGTCTGCGATGAGCGACGCCATGAGTCCGCTTTTACGTTGCATCTCGCTCGCATTGCAGAGCACCGCCATCGACTTTTGAGCACGTGTCAGCGCAACACACACATGCTTTGGCTCTGTTGCGTGGCAGTCAGCCTTCTTTTTTCCATCTGTACGCACAAGACTGAGGATGACGTGCTCACACTCCGCACCTTGACATCCATCGATGGTGCTGACCCGCACATTCGGATCCCCAGGGAGATACACACTGAGATACTTCCGCATGAGACGGCACTGCCCTGAGTACGGCGAGATGACAAGAATATTGTCAATCGGGTACTCCACCCTGATGTCACGAATGCACTGCACCGCGCACGCCGCCTCCGATGGGTTATTAAGCGACGTCCCAACCCTTCCTTGCCGCCCATGCGCCACGTCGTACACACAGTACACATCCGACCCTTTGAACTGCTTCTTCAATACATCCGCAGTCTTTAACTTCTCATCATAAAACACTCCATTGGGAAAGGCAAGCACCGCTTCTGGCATCCTATACTGTACAGTAAGCATGCGTTGATGCTGTGGATAGAGACGCTCTAAGGAAGACCGTTTGAACCCCCATTGCTCCGCAGCCTTCGACAACGCAAACGGCGGCAGCTGCTGTTGGTCCCCTATGAGAAGAAGTCTGTCTGGCTCCAAATTGCATCCAATAAAAAGATCTGGGTCTGATGCCTGCCCTGCTTCATCCACGATCAACATGCCAACAGCCGAATCACTCAATGCCGCGGAGATATAGGAAGATGCGAGAGAGTTGAGCGTAGCAAAGACAACGTGAGCTTCCGAGATAAGAGCGGAGCGTAGGGTGGAGAAAATATGGCTTAATTTGTGGCCCCGTTCGTCAAGCGATTTGCCCTGGATCTGAGAGAGAAGCTCTTCGTGGAAGCTAGGTGCGCGGGAGGCAATGCTTTCCATGATGCTGTCGTAGCCCTGCTCTGAACGGTCTGTAGAGTTGCACCACGTGTCGATTGTTCGGAGTAATGTGACAACCGAAAATTCCTGAATCTCCGGGGGTTCAATCGCAGCAATGCGGGTCTCATCAGCACACCCGCTCATCGCAATGCGTAGGCCCTCAGCATCGCAGTGCCCTTTGTGTTCCCCTGCGAACCTTCCAAGAAACACGTAAACGCTAGTCCAAGAGGGCCCGCTGCAGACGTACTTCTTCTTCACCCTCCGGGTAGGGTCAAGAGATTCGCGGAGGATTTCTACAGCAGTAGTGGTCTTGCCTGTTCCAGGTGGGCCTTGAAAGAGGGAAAACCGTGGAGGATCGATGAGAGGGGTGCCAACCCAGGAGGATACCACGTCGATCTGGTCTTCGTTAAGCTTTTCTCGGTTTTTGCTGAATAATTCGGCTCGCGGTGGGGTTGATGCAAGAATGGCGGTGGGCACAGTTACCACACTATCCTCAACCTGTTCAACGTCTCGTGGTGTTGATGCATCCATCGATCCTTCAGCCGATGGTACCCTTTCTTCCTCGCCGTATAACTCCTTTGCGAATGATATTTCCGCCTCTTGTTCACATGCCGCGTATTGTCGGATACTGCTTTGTACAGATGTCAGAAGACGAACAGTCACTTCAAGCGGTTTTACCCCAAGAGGATGCGAAAGAAAATGGCTTTTTAAAGGAATCATATCTTCATTGAGTGTAACGGTGCTGAGGCTTTGAAAGACGCACAGCCATTTAAATGGACCGTTCTTTACTGCAATCTCTGCGACCATGCCACCCATATCGAGACGGCCTCGCATATGCCCTAAGTGGTCAAAAACCCATTTTAACTCTTCATCCTGTACAAGAAAGCCTTTGTAGACTGTACGGTCCTCGAGTTCGAGAGTGGTCCCCAGGGTATGGCCTACCTCCATCAGGATGGGCAACCGGAAGGACCGTTTCCACTCATGCAGTTGCGCGTTGGAGACCCCCTCTAGACAGGGAACGGTTTCGTGGCAGCTGTTGCGTTCCAGTGTTTTGACTGCGCCGGTGCCTGTACTCCACTTTCCAATGTCTTTCGCCAGCGTGCTTGCGATATGCCCATAAAGGCCGCAGCAAGGATCGGGCATTTGACCAATACGTGCCTCATGTATCCTAATGAGTTTTGTGGGAGAGAGGAAGAGAATGAGGAAAAGAGGAAGAGAAAGTGGTGGTGTTCGTGTGGGGGAACAGAATACCGGAGCCAAATGGTCAAAATACTACAGAAGAATGAAGGGCAAAGAGGAAAAAACAAAAAACACAGCATGTAGCGTGCAAAGTGTCACGGATCAGATGTGGATCGAGGCCACCTCTCTCATTTTAGCTGGTTTTTGTGTTGTAGCGGACTGTTCGTGGGTGTGGTGTCTTGGGGGTCATTCCGACACAACTACACAAAAGGTGAGCACAAAATTTTACTTTTTTTTTGAAATCTAGATCGTACACGGGGGCAGGGGAGGGGAGTTGGGGAAACGAGGAATGGGGGCAGGGAACAGGGAACGACTCTCCCTCCTTTACACTTTGGTCCTCTCTACGGCCACACTCTACTACTTATTTTTTTTTTAGCTACACCACTATCAGGGATTTATATACGATTTTTTTCCTTACCAAAAGTACAAAAAAAGTGAGGTTGCTATTCCTGAGGGGGCTGCAGGCACGGAGGGGCTTTTTTGAAGAAATGGACTTCAGATTGAAGTATCATCATTGTACTAGCCCAGGGGGCTTCACTGGCTAGGGCTCCAGCAGGTCCCTCCACACATGCACTATGCCTGACTCCAGCACGCAAGGTAGCATTCACAGCACCTTGCACCCCTTCAGGAGGAGTGCACAAAAGGGCACCCGGATGCAATTTTTCACCCATATCAGGACTCATGACTCAATTTTTTTTTTTTGCGAAGCAAAAAAAAATAATATAATATGGCGCCGCAGGCGAAAAAAAATTGGGGTACGGTGTAAAAATCTAGCCTTTTACACCACAGAGTCACTCAACGAACCCTTTTTTGCGGAGCAAAAAAGGAAAAATGGTGCCGCAGGCAAAAAAAAATTGGGTACAGCCTGTATGGTGCGGGATTTCATGGTGCGGTCAGCAACCCAGTTCCACAAAAAATGCTAAAAACTTTTTTCCCAAATCTGCAAAAGTTTTTTTTTTTTTTTCAAAACTGAGGTTCGGCCTCAGTTCTACTATGGTATATAAATCTCTGACCACTATCCAAAAACCCACCTCCCCCCTTTTTTTTTTGGAAAGATAAAACGAACCTCCTCCACTCTCCAACACACTTCCCCACACCTTTCTCTTTAACCGGACCACCCACCACAGCTGAGAAGACTCGGGGACCCGGTTATTCTCAGCCGGACTGGGACTGGGACCTGGACCCGGCTTATTCTCAGCTGTGCTCCCCCCCCCACCCCCACTTCTAAAACAGCTCACCCGCCTTCGCAAACGGAGACGTTACTGATGGGGCGACAGACTCCTCTCTGAGGTCTGAGTCGAACACTAGGTCCACCCGGCTCATTGGAAGGGTAACTGCAGAGAGGGACAACGCTGTTCTCACAGGCACACCACATGCAGACACAAGCCTCCGACCTACAAACGCCACGCAACCTGCCTCCCACGCAGACGACCCTTGGTCCACCGCACGCAACGTCAGCATATTCCCTACAGTACTCCACGACAGCCCCATCGGACCACCTGGTGTCTTATGCAGCACAACACACGCAGCCGGCGCTGTGTGCACCACACCACCTGGAGTTACTCCTGGGGTCACACCGTGCCTCTTTGCGGGAGACACATACTCCGACTGCACGATAGGTGACACCACCGGCGGCGACGGAAACGGCAGCGACGCCTTTGGCGTAACCAAAGGAGGCGACGCGAAGTGGACCTGCAGCGAGGCAGCCTTGAGAGGCGGGCTCTGCGCTATGGGGTCCGTGGTGGCAGGGGAGGGGCTGGTGTTGCGGTGCTGCTGCTGACGCTTTGGTGAGACGGAGCGGAGGTAGGACACCCCTTGGTGGTGCGGGTTGTGTACAATGTCGTGCGAAGCATGCCCTGGGGGGACGGCCCGCATGATGGTATCAAGCAAGGGTAGTGCATGCGGCTCATTGCTTGCACGACACAGCCGGCCCACTGTTGCAGCCGTTTTTGCGTGCTCTGTTACGGTCGTGGATAGAAGTGAAATCGCTAGGTTCCGTTCCGCACTCAGTCTTGCCACGGCAGAAGCATGCTCCGCCAGTTCCGCCTCTCTCTCGTGCAATCTAGCGGCTTGTGTATCGAGATGTGCACGAAGGTTCTCCTCGGTCTGCCCCTTCTCCTGCAATATAGCCTTCGTCCGTTGAAGTTCTAGGTCGAGCGAAATATGTGCGGCCGCCTTCTCAACAATGTCCTGGTCTTGTCTCAGAAGTGCCTGTTGTTTGACACCCAAATCCTCCAAGGCTGACCTACACCTTGCGTCTGATTCCGCTGACACAGCGCGTAAATGCTGTTCCCTCTGGGAATAGGCCTCGATCTCGGTGAGAAGCTCGGTACGTTGCGACTCAAGCTTCCGGATTTTCATTTGTGTTTCAAACCATTTGCCTTCACCCGCCATAGGTGCCGCGGCAGCGGCAGCGGTAGCGAGAACAGCTTCGTCATGAATGTCGGGTCGTGGGTCCACGATGAGGCCGCCTTCACCTACGGATTGGAGGACCTCCTGCATTGTGATGGTGTCCCCCGCACGCAAGAGAACCAGCTTCAGCAGCTTCCGCAGTTTTGTGTTGTCTTCGTGCGCGTCGCAGAGCATCTGGTGCATGTCGTCGTCATGGCTGTCCAGCTTCTGCAGCAACGCATGGCTCTCCTGCAGCTCCACCTCGGGGATGGGTGACGGCACGTCCATTTCCTTTAAAGGCACCGTCCGGTAAGGGCTCCATCGTTGCCCCTCCATTTCTGTGGAGAAGGGTGAGAAGATGGGGTGGAGGGAGGGGAGAGATGAGATGACACAACGAGACCCAATGACAAGCTGACAACATGATGAAACAGATGTCATAGTTATGAAAATGACAAATCAGTCATTTGTCATTTTTCATTTGTCACTGAGTCCCGGAGGAGGGGGGAGGGGAGAGGTATGAAAATGCGATAGTTGCGTACATCGAAAGACGCGGTTTTAATTAAAGGGGGTTCTCGTGTTTATGTACGCAGCAGGTATAATACTGTTAGCAAGGGGAGGAAAGAGTGAAGTTGATTCGTGCAAAACGCGTCGAGGACGCATGACACTGAACACTCCGCAGGGTTATCGAACCCCCCCGGAGTGTTGAAAAAAAGAAGAAACAAAAAAAAATACTCTGATAGAAAAAAAGGAAGAAAAGGTTTTTTTCGCTGATTGCTCAATTACCCTGTTGGGTGATTGGCGACCGTATCGGAGGACCTATTTCTCCTTTAAACTTTTGTACTTAAAAAAATAAACTGGGTTTGACACACAAAAGCCCTATCGTGAACAGTCTACCTTTCGTTATAATACCATCGGTTGCACTGTAGGGAATGGGTTAAGATTTGTATCTTCCCGGGGCTCGTATAGCTTAGCCGTTAGGAAAAGATGTGTTTTTTTTTTTTTTTTTTTTGAAAAAAAATGTTGGAGTAGTGTAGTTGCCTCGGTTGTGTTGCCAACAGTTTGTGCAAATCTCCGCTATCCTTTTTTTAAACTGTGGAAGAAAGTCAAAGGGGGGTTATTGACACAAAAAGTAGTCAAAATACAGAGTAGGGGGGAGAGGTGTATTGTGGAGGGCACTAAGACGACTCACTAGAGGAAAGGTTGGTAAAGATTGATCGAAGATTCTCACGTTAAGTCACCTCGATTGGGTGCAGTGTTGGTGACAAAGGGACGCAAAGATATTCACGTATTGCCACCGCGTGCACCCTTGAGGAAAGCCAGAAGATGTGTATTGAGGACAGTAGGGGTGCTTACAGAAGGCATGCGCGCACACACCCCGCCACCCGAAGAGAAAAGGACAAAAAAAAAACAAAAAAACAAAAAAAAAAAACAAAAGCACTAAGAAAAAGGTAAGATGGGAACGTAATCCTGTACAGACGGCTTCTCGGATACAGGGCCCCGTCATAAACAGAAAATGGATGGTTAAAAATTCAGCTTCTATTATTACACGATTTTACTGCATCGTCGTGTATCTCAACAAAAAACAAATCATAAAAAAAAGAAGAAGAAGAAGGTAAACAAAAAAACACACACCGCCCCCCCGCAGCACCCATGTGATTTTTAAACAGTGTACCAGCTAAACGGAGCAAGTCCAACTTTTGCACTGTTAGGTTCCACTCATAAACACAACCAAAACCTGGGTTAGATACGACAAAGCCGGACACTGTACTACTGTTCACAGGGTTAAAGAAAAACAAAAAAAAATTTTTTTTGTGCACAAATGTGCAGGCAAGAGAGAAGGAGGGAACTGTGGAAGGAGACACGCACAAGCAACGACAAAAAAATGGTTCAAAGGTTAAATAGTGGAGGTCGACAGATCACCCCCTCCACACAGTGGTCGCGCTAATTCTGGGAGAATGTGGGTAATAATGGCTTTCGGGTGCAGAAAAACGATTCCTAGAAAAGGTGAGACGGCCCGAAAACCTCGTTTTTTTGTCATTTCCATTTTTGTTGTTTGACTGTAAATGCTACCGCACACGCCACTCCTGTCAACAGGTGCAAAGACGGAGCACTGTTTGGGAGGAAGACACGAGGGGTTGCATATGAAATTTGTTGACATCAGGTATGGGTAATTCCGACACAGAATGTTGCCCGTATGTGCAATGCGTGGTGCCTGATCACTGAGCTGCCTGAGAGATAGCTACATCATAACAACTGCGCGTTAACCCGACGGGTTCTGTCCACTGTGCGCCCATCAGGTGTGAAACTCTTCACCCAGACGCGAGGACGGCTTGGTAAGGGCTACATCCTCCTGGCGTTCACTCCTGCACCTCAGTGTACTGCCCTTCTCCTGACGGGGAGCATGCGAAGGTGGGTGCGACGCACTCAAGGTCTATGGGTGGCAGTGGTGCGGCACAGCAGTCCTGTGCAGCGCCTGCACAGGATACGTTGTTGTCAAGTGGAGGTGCGTCTGGCGTCTCCAGCGCGATTGTAGAAAACGCAGGTGTGGACGGTGCAGGTGGTGCAGAGGGCACCTGCATCTCTTCGGAGTCGATCTCAGCAAGCGGGTTTGGTCGTGCTTGTACGTGGCCTGCTGTGCCGTGCGCCTTCCTGCGCCTTCTGTACAAGCAGAAGGCGGCAACAGCTACTATGCCAAGTACCAGTGCCATCACAAGCAGGGCAACATCGCGCAGTCGGTGGCTTGTGTTGATATGCACAGAGAGGCGGTCTGGTGCGCTCGTCACCGATGCAGATAGCGGTGCAGGTGTTGGAGGTGACGGTGTCGGCGGTGCAGGTGTTGGTGGTGCATTTGTAGGTGGTGACGGTGTTGGCGGTAGAGATGTTGGTGGTGCGCTTGTGGGCGGCGCGGCTGTCAGTGGTTCAGATGTTGGAGGCGCACTCGTCAAAGGCGCGCTTGTAGGCGGTGGCAATGTCGGTGGTGACGACGTGAGTGGTGCAGGTGTCGGAGGCGACGGTGTTGGAGGTGCAGGTGTTGGCGGTGAAGGTGTTGGTGGCGAAGGCGTTGGTGGTGCAGGTGTCGGTGGTGACGACGTGGGTGGTGCAGGTGTCGGAGGCGACGGTGTTGGCGGTGCAGGTGTTGGTGGAGAAGGCGTTGGTGGAGAAGGTGTCGGTGGCGACGATGTTGGAGGTGCAGGTGTTGGCGGTGAAGGTGTTGGTGGAGAAGGTGTCGGTGGAGAAGGTGTCGGTGGTGACGGTGTCGGAGGCGAAGGCGTTGGTGGTGCAGGTGTTGGTGGTGAAGACGTGGGTGGCGCAGGTGTTGGCGGTGAAGGTGTTGGTGGAGAAGGTGTCGGTGGTGACGGTGTCGGAGGCGACGGTGTTGGTGGTGCAGGTGTTGGTGGAGAAGGTGTCGGTGGAGAAGGTGTCGGTGGTGACGGTGTCGGAGGCGAAGGCGTTGGTGGTGCAGGTGTCGGTGGTGAAGACGTGGGTGGCGCAGGTGTTGGCGGTGAAGGTGTTGGTGGAGAAGATGTTGGAGGTGACGACGTGGGTGGTGCAGGTGTTGGCGGCGCAGACGTGCGTGCATCCCACCAACGGAACTGCACTGTGAGCGCAGCATCGGCACCATGGCACTGGTAGGATATGACGGTGTCGTGTGCATGGTTCCCCATGTCAATGGTGCACGTCTTCTTCACACGGTTGTCGTCATCATTGCTGTGCCATTTTGAGTCATGTGTGCAGCGACTGCCCGTGTCGTCCTCCCACGCATCGAAGTAGATCGTGAGCTGCAGGCTCCCAGTTGTGAACATTGTACCTGACGCACCCCACTCCCCGTTGCTTGTGCAGTCACCGTTGCTCTCACAACGGATGCAACCCAGGTGTGTGGTCGTCTGTGCCGTCTGCAGGCTCCTACCATCGAATACTCCTCCTCACCCCATTCATTACCCCTGCTGTGCTGCCAGGACTCTGTTGCCTTGAACCAATACATCCGCTGTGCATCACACACAACCACAGCCAGAAGCACAAGCACCACACGGCCACACCACATGGTTAAACAGTGTACCCACAACCCCCCCTGTGACTTGATGTGATGGGGCCAGGTGTAGGCGACAAGAGACGGTGAGTGGAACACAGTTACTTTTTTTTTTGGGTCTTTTTTCTTCGACACATGGGGGGCAAGACACTAAGGGTAGGTATATCGAGTACTGAATTGCCTAGCATAACGTAACGAATAATGTACCTTAGCGAGCACACATCGTGTGTAATATGATGATGACCGGTCCGGAGGTCAACGATGTATTTCACACAAAAAGAAAACAACAGAACAGAGACAATGCCATCGTAAAAGGGGGGGAACGTTGGTACGATAACCCTCAGTCGCACAGTGCTGAGTCTGATTAGACTACTTAATGTTTTGAACATTGGTTATTCATCAATCTTTTTTCGCACAGTGCTTCGTCACCTCGACATACGTACCACAGAGGGAAGATAACCAAGTGGAGATCTCCAAGCGACCAAGTGGTGCCTGTGTCCATAGAAATGTATGCGTTTGCAAAACGCCATTTTTTTGTTGTGACAAATCACTTTGCGCCTACCGGAAAAAAAGATCTGTACTCAAAGTCGGCCGAAGCCTTCGTACTTCTTTTTTTTGAAAACTTGGTAATTTAGTGTAGACACCCCGAAGATGAGCTTCACTATTTTGTTTTTGGGGGGGTGGAAATGTTCCAAGTTGACATTCTCCCTCAGTTCTACAACCGGAGTCGTGCTCCAGCATACAATACGTCATATGGCACACATACAGATTGGGTCGCTCGGTTGCTGTTATGCTGGCACAAAAAAGGAAAAAGTTATCAGAACCTAAGTCTCTGTACTGAGTAACCTTGAAGGATAAAGAAAGATGCGTTTGTAGAAATACAAAAAAGAAACTGAACTGAAGGTCTTGGGGTGAGAACGATCTTCTTATCCGGGGTCTGTGCAGCACATTTCCTTAGGTTACCCGTTGTGTTGTGGCGTGGGATGTCTTAGAACAATCGAACGCGGCAACGGAAAGGACACGACACGCTCGGTGTACTTCCATTTCGCGGTCTGCGCTGGGCTGTGCACCCTCTTGCTGCATCAGTCAGAAACAAAGGGATCCTAAGAACACCGGAGCGCAGCACCTCAATGTGTGGGAAGTGAGCCAGATCGGGAGGGGGGGGCACACCGTTCACTCTTGCACCTCAGTGTACTGCCCTTCTCCTGATGGGGAGCATGTGGATGTGAGTGCGACGCACTGAAGGTCTGTGTCTGAGGGTGGGAGTGGCGCGGCGCAGCAGTCCTGTCCAGCGCCTGCACAGGATACGTTGCTGTCGAGTGGCTGTTCCTCAAGCATGTCTTGCACAGATGCGGAAGAAACAGACAGCGCAGGTGGTGCAGAGGGCACCTGCATCTCTTCTTCGGAGTCGATCTCAGCAAGCGGGTTCGGTCGGTGTGCGTGGCCTGCTGTGACGTGCGCCTTCCTGCGCCTTCTGTACAAGCAGAAGGCGGCAACAGCTACCATGCCAAGTACCAGTGCTGTCACAAACAGGGCAACATCGCGCAGTCTGTGGCTTGTGTTGACGTGCACAGAGAGGCGGTCTGGTGCAGATAGCGGTGCAGGTGTTGGGGGTGACGAAGTTGGTGGTGACGGTGTTAGCGGAGCCGAGGTTGGTGGTGCAGGTGTTGGCGGCGAAGGCGTTGGAGGTGAAGGTGTTGGTGGTGGCAACGTAGGTGGTGCAGATGTAGGCGGCGCAGGTGTCGGTGGAGAAGATGTTGGAGGTGCCCTTGTCGGCGGTGCTGGTGTTGGCGGCGCAGACGTGCTTGCATCCCACCAACGGAACTGCACTGTGAGCGCAGCATCGGCACCATGGCACTGGTAGGATATGACGGTGTCGTGTGCATGGTTCCCCATGTCAATGGTGCACGTCTTCTCCACACGGTTGTCGTCATGACCGTGCCATGATGAGTCATGTGTGCAGCGACTGCCCGTGTCGTCCTCCCACGCATCGAAGTAGATCGTGAGCTGCAGGCTCCCAGTTGTGAATATTGTACCTGACGCACCCCACTCCCCGTTGCTTGTGCAGTCACCGTTGCTATCACAGCGGATGCAACCCAGATGTGTGGTCGTCTGCGCTGTCTGCATGCTCCCTACCATCGAATACTCCTCTTCACTGAAAAGATCATGACCCCTGCTGTGCTGCCAGGACTCTGTTGCCTTGAACCAATACATCCGCTGTGCATCACACACAACCACAGCCAGAAGCACAAGCACCACACGGCCACACCACATGGTTTCAAAAGGGGGGGGAAAAAGACTTGAAATACGCTCTCTCGCGACAGTGTACCTGAACAAAAAAAGAGTAGTTGAAACGTGCTAAACCGCATCTCAGTCAAGCGCTTTGGAGGAACGACTTGCCTTGTGGCATCAGATAACTCCTTACGTAGTGAGGGGATCCACACGGACAGTGTAGAGGGGGTGGGGAAGCATTTCCTACGTGGCTTCTGAAGAAGGGTGTCGTCCCTTGGGGCTACCGCGAAGTGCGGACCTGAGAAGTCATTTACAAGCAGCACATCTCACCCCTGGATGTGGCACCTCTCCTGTCTGCAATAAAGCTGGCCTGACTCCACACGATGAATATGATAGCACAATAGGACGACAAAATGGACACTTTTTTCTCTCTGTTCTATACAAATAATACTCTATGGGAAGCAAGAAGAAAACTGAAAAGACACAACACACCAAACAGACTCAGAATGGAAAGCAGACTGTCGTCGGGTCGCACTGACTGATCCACGAGAGGGTCATGTCCTGCCCGATCTCTATTCCGTAGATCGCTGCCATGAGAAGGTCTTGGTAGTCTGTGCTTGACTCGTTGTCGTCCTCGGGGGGTGCCGTTTCGGACCACTCTGACCCATCTGAGTCGTCGTACTTTACTTCGTCTGGCTGCTTTATTGCTTCGACCATTCTGTTGAAGACATATTGGATGGAACACTTCCGTTTTTTTCTCAGGTCTCTGGTCAACTTTGATTTCATAATTTTCAAAAACGCGTTCGTCATGGCACCCCCATCCCCAGTGTCGGTAGAGCACTGTGCATCTTGGCAGCCAGAAATCGAAACAACGTTTTTATGTGAGCCCCAGAGGTCATCCTTAGCCAGGTCCAGAAGCGTTCCGCTGTGGCAGGCGTCTGCGAGGACGAGAATGCTGACGTCGCTGCCACAGCAGGTCGCCAAGGCGGCGGAGAAGTCGTCGTCTACGAGCTGGTCGATTTCGCCGGATGGGTGGCGGAGACAGAGGGTCTGGTCGAAACCGGTTTCCTCGTCGCCGTCGAGGTCTTCCACGGACCCGCCGTGCCCGGAGTAGTGAAGCACAAAATAGTCCCCAGGGGCGCACCGTGCTCCCATAGACGCTATGGTGCCTAGGACGTTCGCACGGCTTGGCCAGGTAGGCCCATCCGGTGCGTCGATATCGTAGAGTTTGACAATGTCCTGTACGCCACCCTTCTTCGCAACGCCGGTGACTCTGTCGCCGTCGACACAACAGTTGAGCGGACTTTGCGTCCCCGCGTAGTCCAGGCAGATCGAGAGGAGGTGTGTTTTGCCTCTGTATGGGTGCGGCTTGTTTTCCTTTGGTGTGCCCATATAGCGTTGCTTGCTTGTTGAACGAAGGGCTTCCAGGTCGTCCTCTTCCTTTGGCTCTTCTTTCTTGTCTTCTTCTGCGAAGGTGACTGTCGGTTTGGGTTCGTCACCGAGCAGTTCTGGGTCAGAATAGTTGGGAAAGTGGTGTAGTGGGGCGGCAGGGAGGGCACCTGGTCGGGGTTGTCCGGTGGCTTCGACAGCTTGGGCGATCCAGTCGTGGCAGGAGTCGACCCCGCGGAGTGCTGAGGACAGCGCCGCTGCACTGCGGTCTAGCCGTTTGCGTTGTACGCGGACGACAAATTCTGGTTCGTCATTCTGGGTGGGACTTTGCAGTGTGTTGCCACCTTCGCCTATCTGAGCGTACCCTGCGGAGAAGTCCTCTTGCGCAGAAAATGCCTCACAGACATTCTCAAACAACGCCCGCGCCTCGAGCAACGCCTGCCGTGCAGAGTCGTACACCGCCGCCAATGCCGCATTCGCCTTTGCAGCGTCTGCCTCTGCAAGGCGGGTGCGTTCCTGCTGTGCGCTCAGGGCGGTGTCGGAGTGGGTAGTAGTTGCAGCATCGATCTCAGAGGTGAAGGAGCCGATCTGCTGAGCGACGGCGGCACGCATGGCAGCCTCGAGGTGTTCGGTGCGGCGGTTGGCGGCTGCGTGGGTGGCGGAGAGCTCAGAGTTGACACGAGAGAGTTCGTCTCTGAGTGCAGCAGAGTCGGCCGCATGAGCCTCGGCAATGCGGCGGAGGTGGATCACATCGTTGTGCAGTGCATTGCGCTCCGTGGTGAGCCGCCGTACCTGAGCGTGCTCGCCCCCCGCATCCACACCGCAAGCCGAGCACGGTGTGGGCCCCACCTTATCCTGAGACACCACCCCAAGCTGGTCGCCCACAGCAACGATGCAGTCCACGCCGTCCACGTCAAGCACAGTCCCTGTGCGCCCCTCCAGTGCAATGTCTTCCTCGAGGCCAACAAGTGCCACCTCTCGTCCTATGTCCACATGAAGTGTAGGTGTCGACATAGTGTGGGATGGGGTAATCCCTCAGGTTGAGAGGGGGCCTAGTGGTGGGGGTAAAGATGGTTATGCAGGGTGTGTTCTTGCAAAAAAAAAAAAGAAAAGAAAAATGCTTTTTGGTGAGATGATGTAAGTCTCGCGTGCTTGGTCACTTTGAATTGTAAAATGAAAATGTAGGAGTCGGATGGGAGTAGGGGGCATTGTCGTTTTGGAGAAACGGTGAAGTGTATGGGAGTGTCAAAAATAAAATTTGCTTCTTTGGAAAGATCACACAAATCTTTCCAATGAAAAAAAAAATCAATAAAAAAGTCCAAGTAGAAGCCACTTCAGGCATTTGCGCGGACATACATGCCCACTGCCGTCCGTAAAGGGTTAAATAAAAATCTAATTTAAAAAAACAGGGAGGAAGCCTCAGGACTTCTGGAACCTCGTTTTGAGGGCGGTACTCTCAGGCAATACCTAGATGTTTTGCACATGTCACCCTGCTCTGCGTTACGCAGGGTCACTGTGCGCTCCGTAGCTGAGAGGTTTGCAGGGCGTCTGCCACTGACCAGAAACCTCATGTTTTGTTGTGCAAGAATCCAATAACCAGGTTGAACGTTGAAGAGCAAAGTAGTAGTTGAAACGTGCTTAAAACGCAGCTCGGTCGTGCTCAATGCAAAGGGTGAGGGGTGACGTGAGTGATCCGTACCGTAAGAGAACGGAGGCGGTTCACAACCGCTCGTCATGCCACGCAACGTCTTTGTACCCCAGCCTCAACGGCCTGCCACGATTTTGCACGATAGTTGGGAGCTGTAGAAGAAAACAATATGAAACGCAAATGAGAAAGAGGGACGTACTAACCACGACGGTGAAGTAAATGACTTTACTTCGCCGTCGTGGTCAGTACGTCCTCGTGTGCATAATGAAATCGTGAAAAATGGGGAGAGGGAAACAAGACTGCGTTTAACCACAGATGCTCAAAAAGTGGGTTAATTGTTTGTTGTTTTTTTTTTTCCATGAATCTCGTAACCTCTACAACTTTTACGGCGAGTAACCGGATGAGGTGTCACTTCCACTGGGCTGTAGAAGGGCGGTCTTTTACTTTCTTTTTTTACCTGGTGAGGGGGAGAGAGGTACGGCTTTTATCTAGTTTGCTTTCTTGCTGTAGTTTAAATGCGCTTTAAATCGCCAAAAAATTGCCCTGCAAAAGGTTAAAAACCCCTCTACAATAAAAATTTGACTTGAAATACAAAAGCCCTCTCGTAAACAGTGTACACCGGTATAACACCAGTACACCGTGGGGTGCTCCCCCCCAACCATGCAGTCCTACATCCATTTCGAGGTCAACATCTGAGATGCCCTACTCCCGCTTGCTCTCATACATATCCAAAACCATTGCAATCCCCCAAAAACCCCCGATTCCAACACATCGTAGATGGGAGAAAAAAAAGATGCGGGAAACGGGAGGGAGAAAGTAACGAACTAAAGAAGACTTGTAAGATGAATGTGCTTCTCGTGCACATACATCTTCGTCCTTACGAACTAAAGGCAAAAAGGGGAAATATGGGAGAAATGTTTACAAAAAAATAGAGAAAAAAATGTGAATGATCACATTAACTTATGCGCAGAATGAAAGAACTCTGGGTCAATAGAAGGTGGCTAGTAAAGACAGAGGAGCTAAAGGAGCAAGAGAAGAGGGAGGTGTGCAGCCTAACGCGTTGCAGGGAACATCTGTCCAACAGACAGGTTCACATCGTTGGGTGTCAGGTAGATCTGCGAGGCACCGTTCGAAAGCGCGTTCACGGAGTCGAGCTTGCGCATGGCCATGTACACCTCCATTGCACGCTCCATGTTGATGGCCACTCCGTTCTCAGATGATGTGGCACCGTCCATGAAGGCAGAGAGCTTGTTCGCCTCAGCCTCTCCCTCAATGCGAGCCTCCGTCTTCAAGTGCGACTTACGCAGCTCAATCAGCTCCTTCTTCATCTTCTCCTCCTCAATCTCACCTCCAAGACGTGCCAGAGCCACCTCGTTCTCTCCCTTCTGGCGCTCCTTCTTCTTCAGGCGGTCTGCCGTCTCCTGGATGATCTCCTGCAGGATCGAGTCGGTCTCTCTCGACGCACACTTGAACTTCAGCACCTCAACGGAGATCAGGTTCACACCACGTTCCTCGTAGAACTTGTCGCCCACACACGAGTCACGGATCACTTCGTTGAAACGCTCAAGGAACTCAAGCAGCTTCAAGCGGCTCACCTCTTGGATGATCTTCGAACGTGCGTGGGTGCAGGTGTCACCAGGTGCGTCGGCAGTCTTGTGAATAAGCAACTCCACATCGATGATGGACCAGAAGAACGACACGTCCACACACAGCTCCACGTTGTCGATTGTGCGGCAGTTGAACTCGTAGTTCATGTACGACGGACGGCGGTCAAACTTCCAGATCTTCTCCACAGTGCCGTGTTCCTTGCGAAGATCCGTCGACCACTCCTGTGTGACGAGCTCACAGAACGGCTCAAGGAAGAAATCCCGCATGTCCGTGTCACCACGCACGTAGTTGAACTTACCTGTGGGGTCCTTGTACACGACGGTCTGGTAGTCCTCAAGAATGATCTTCTCCTCAACCGACATGATCTGCTGGTAGGGGTTCGGGAAGAACAGTCCGTGCTCTGTGAACAGCTTCAGGTCTCCGCTGTCGGTGTTGCGGACAAGCACTGCGTGGTGCTCGTCGATGTTGGCTGCCTTCTGCACACCACCCAGCACCTCCTCACTCGGCAGAGGCACCACACGCTGCTCACCACGCTCCACACGAAGACGTCCCTCCTGATCCTTGATGCGCAGGTACTCGTTCTGCGACAGGTTGTACACCTGACGCTTCTCGGACACCTCTTCGTACGGCCCTGTCTGGTACAGTGTTGGACCCACAACAGTCTTCATCATTCCTGTCGACATGTCACGCACCTGCACGTACTCCTTCATCGACAGCTCAGGACAGCGCGTAACACCTTCGTTCGTCTCTGTCTCAGACATAAACTGCACGTCCGGTCCATACACAGCACGCTTCTTCCCTGATGTCTGGTCCATCACCACTGCACGGTCTCCTGCGTTCAGCACAAGCGCGTGTCTCGTTTCTGCAGAGCTGCAGAGACCCACCATCTTGAACCCAGGCCCGTTCTCAATAGACCTGTTCCCGGACATGTCTGTGATGAGCAGCTGCTCGTTGATCTCGAGTGATTGACAGCATCCCATTTTGTCTTCTTCTTTTTTGTTTTCTTTTTGTGTTGTGGCAAATACTCTGTAGGGTGTGTGTACACAACAATACCCACGGGACATAAGGCGACTGCAAGGAGCAGACGGTGAAGGGCACTACTGTGAACGCGAGAGGAGACTAACCATCGGTCTAGGGGACATTGCCAAGCAGACTACTCCACAGTAAAAAGAGCAAATTTCCACGACGAATCCGCCTCAGGTCCAAAGACATCTAAAAAGATGCTATGTGAGTGTATGTTTTTCTTCTCAGTGTATATATTCGGGTGGGGTGCTTTTTTTTTTCATTTTTGTATTAAGGAGGCGCGTGTTGCGTACCACTGGTCCTCTGCACCTCCCTTGAGAGCACACTTCCAGAAAAAGAAAAAAAACGATGGCAAAATAAAAAATAGCAAATATAAAAAGAACTACAGCCAACTCTTGCGAATGTGGCAATGGGAGAAAAGAGTATGTTTCATTAGCACAAAACCAATGGTTCATGTAAACTAGTGGAAGGGTGTTCAATGGGTGAAAGCATATCATGCGGTTGAATTACAAATAGCGAAGACAGTACTAAGATGCGGAGCTAAAGGAGCAAGAGAAGAGGGAGGTGTGCAGCCTAACGCGTTGCAGGGAACATCTGTCCAACAGACAGGTTCACATCGTTGGGTGTCAGGTAGATCTGCGAGGCACCGTTCGAAAGCGCGTTCACGGAGTCGAGCTTGCGCATGGCCATGTACACCTCCATTGCACGCTCCATGTTGATGGCCGAACCGTTCTCAGATGACGTGGCACCGTCCATGAAGGCAGAGAGCTTGTTCGCCTCAGCCTCTCCCTCAATGCGAGCCTCCGTCTTCAAGTGCGACTTACGCAGCTCAATCAGCTCCTTCTTCATCTTCTCCTCCTCAATCTCACCCCCAAGACGTGCCAGAGCCACCTCGTTCTCTCCCTTCTGGCGCTCCTTCTTCTTCAGGCGGTCTGCCGTCTCCTGGATGATCTCCTGCAGGATCGAGTCGGTCTCTCTCGATGCACACTTGAACTTCAGCACCTCAACGGAGATCAGGTTCACACCACGTTCCTCGTAGAACTTGTCGCCCACACACGAGTCACGGATCACTTCGTTGAAACGCTCAAGGAACTCAAGCAGCTTCAAGCGGCTCACCTCCTGGATGATCTTCGAACGTGCGTGGGTGCAGGTGTCACCAGGTGCGTCTGCGGTCTTGTGAATAAGCAGCTCCACATCGATGATGGACCAGAAGAACGACACGTCCACACACAGCTCCACGTTGTCCACTGTGCGGCAGTTGAACTCGTAGTTCATGTACGACGGACGGCGGTCAAACTTCCAGATCTTCTCCACTGCGCCGCGCTCCTTGCGGAGATCTGTCGACCACTCCTGTGTGACGAGCTCACAGAACGGCTCAAGGAAGAAATCCCGCATGTCCGTGTCACCACGCACGTAGTTGAACTTACCTGTGGGGTCCTTGTACACGACGGTCTGGTAGTCCTCAAGAATGATCTTCTCCTCAACCGACATGATCTGCTGGTAGGGGTTCGGGAAGAACAGTCCGTGCTCTGTGAACAGCTTCAGGTCTCCGCTGTCGGTGTTGCGGACAAGCACTGCGTGGTGCTCGTCGATGTTGGCTGCCTTCTGCACACCACCCAGCACCTCCTCACTCGGCAGAGGCACCACACGCTGCTCACCACGCTCCACACGAAGACGTCCCTCCTGATCCTTGATGCGCAGGTACTCGTTCTGCGACAGGTTGTACACCTGGCGCTTCTCGGACACCTCTTCGTACGGCCCTGTCTGGTACAGTGTTGGACCCACAACAGTCTTCATCATTCCTGTCGACATGTCACGCACCTGCACGTACTCCTTCATCGACAGCTCAGGGCAGCGTGAAATGCCTTCGCTCGTCTCCGTCTCAGTCATGAACTGCACGTCCGGTCCATACACAGCACGCTTCTTCCCTGATGTCTGGTCCATCACCACTGCACGGTCTCCTGCGTTCAGCACAAGCGCGTGTCTCGTTTCTGCAGAGCTGCAGATACCCACCATCTTGAACCCAGGCCCGTTCTCAATAGACCTGTTCCCGGACATGTCTGTGATGAGCAGCTGCTCGTTGATCTCGAGTGATTGACAGCATCCCATTTTGTCTTCTTCTTTTTTTTTTTTTGTTTTGTTTGTGTTTTTAGTTAGTTGTTTTAAAATACACTGTTGGGGTGTCTCTTTGTGGTTGATTAGAGGGAGGGGACCCGCACCCGCCAACCCTGCACATACTGCGCGGGTCACAATACATCTCTTCGTCCTTGCACACATTCAACACAACATGCGCGGACGTCAGCCGGGTGCACGGAGCGAGCGATGTCTGACACATCTTATGAAATGACAATAGCAACACGACTCTTTCTCGCACCTACCTCATGCAGTCTGCACACACTGTGCGGCTGAGGACAAGGAAGGACACCTAGCAGCATGGACCTCCACAGCAGTGACTCTCAGCTGCGCACAGACAGATTCCCTACTCTCACGCTGCACATCATCTGTCTTGACCCAATCATGCGAAGGCACAACTTACATTACTACGGAACTTCACAACCAACCCTGGCAGAGCAGCATATGCCTCCACGCACAACACATCTTCCTGCACAACAAAAAGATGTCCCGCAGCAACCTGCCGGTCTCAAATAAAATTGACTTCAAATACAACAGCCCTCTCGTGACTGTGTACCTTTGGTACACCGGGGGACTCCAACCATGCAGTCCTACATCCATATCGAGGGTTACACTCTGATATGCTCTACCCCCGCTTCCCATCAGGGAGATCAACGGGGATGATTAGAGACACAGGGTCATGAATTCTGTGTGATGTAGGGTCCGGTTGGGGCCCTTTAAATAAAAAAAAAAGAAGAGTTATTGATGCAGGCACCTCCCACTGAACCACGTATGATGTCAGCCATGGATGAAAGCACAAAGTACCCTGCGAGCAACAGAAGGTGTAAAAGGTAACCTAATGAATGGCTTGCCGTACCGTAGGGTGAACGAGGGCAGTACAAAACCGCTCGTTAGCCGGAGACCCACCTTCTGGTGAAGAGCGATGCGCTTCCAGGTACTCCTGTTGGCTAAAAAAGAGTGCAAACGTCTCAAGGCTAACGCAGAGTTAGCATTTTGTACAACTCCACGTTAGGAATCCTTCTCTCAACGCTTCTTCACAACAAACAAATCAGACACAAGGCGTGTGTCATGTTTTTTTGTGTAAAAAAAAAGGGGGGTAAACTTTTCTTTTTTTGTAGTTTTTCATCAGATCACCCCTTACGGGGGGCAACCCTTCCCCCCCGCACGCGGAGAGGGAAAACGCACCTTCCAGAAAAGCAAAGAAGTAACGAAAAAGAGGAAAAAAAAAAGTCGCAGTCAAATCGCAGCTATCTCGAACATGGTACGAGATGAATATGACCAATGGGAGAAAAGAGTATGTTTCATTAGCACAAAACCAATGGTTCATGTAAACTAGTGGAAGGGTGTTCAATGGGTGAAAGCATAACATATGGTAGAATTACAAATAGCGAAGACAGTACTAAGATGCGGAGCTAAAGGAGCAAGAGAAGAGGGAGGTGTGCAGCCTAACGCGTTGCAGGGAACATCTGTCCAACAGACAGGTTCACATCGTTGGGTGTCAGGTAGATCTGCGAGGCACCGTTCGAAAGCGCGTTCACGGAGTCGAGCTTGCGCATGGCCATGTACACCTCCATTGCACGCTCCATGTTGATGGCCGAACCGTTCTCAGATGACGTGGCACCGTCCATGAAGGCAGAGAGCTTGTTCGCCTCAGCCTCTCCCTCAATGCGAGCCTCCGTCTTCAAGTGCGACTTACGCAGCTCAATCAGCTCCTTCTTCATCTTCTCCTCCTCAATCTCACCCCCAAGACGTGCCAGAGCCACCTCGTTCTCTCCCTTCTGGCGCTCCTTCTTCTTCAGGCGGTCTGCCGTCTCCTGGATGATCTCCTGCAGGATCGAGTCGGTCTCGTGCGACGCACACTTGAACTTCAACACCTCAACGGAGATCAGGTTCACACCACGTTCCTCGTAGAACTTGTCGCCCACACACGAGTCACGGATCACTTCGTTGAAACGCTCAAGGAACTCAAGCAGCTTCAAGCGGCTCACCTCCTGGATGATCTTCGAACGTGCGTGGGTGCAGGTGTCACCAGGTGCGTCTGCGGTCTTGTGGATAAGCAACTCCACGTCGATGATGGACCAGAAGAACGACACGTCCACACACAGCTCCACGTTATCCACTGTGCGGCAGTTGAACTCGTAGTTCATGTACGACGGACGGCGGTCAAACTTCCAAATCTGCTCCACAGTGCCGTGTTCCTTGCGAAGATCCGTCGACCACTCCTGTGTGACGAGCTCACAGAACGGCTCAAGGAAGAAGTCCCGCATGTCCGTGTCACCACGCACGTAGTTGAACTTACCTGTGGGGTCCTTGTACACGACGGTCTGGTAGTCCTCAAGAATGATCTTCTCCTCAACCGACATGATCTGCTGGTAGGGGTTCGGGAAGAACAGTCCGTGCTCTGTGAACAGCTTCAGGTCTCCGCTGTCGGTGTTGCGGACAAGCACTGCGTGGTGCTCGTCGATGTTGGCTGCCTTCTGCACACCGCCCAGCACCTCCTCACTCGGCAGAGGCACCACACGCTGCTCACCACGCTCCACACGAAGACGTCCCTCCTGATCCTTGATGCGCAGGTACTCGTTCTGCGACAGGTTGTACACCTGGCGCTTCTCGGACACCTCTTCGTACGGCCCTGTCTGGTACAGTGTGGGACCCACAACAGTCTTCATCATTCCTGTCGACATGTCACGCACCTGCACGTACTCCTTCATCGACAGCTCAGGGCAACGTGAAACGCCTTCGCTCGTCTCCGTCTCAGTCATGAACTGCACGTCCGGTCCATACACAGCACGCTTCTTCCCTGATGTCTGGTCCATCACCACTGCACGGTCTCCTGCGTTCAGCACAAGCGCGTGTCTCGTTTCTGCAGAGCTGCAGATACCCACCATCTTGAACCCAGGCCCGTTCTCAATAGACCTGTTCCCGGACATGTCTGTGATGAGCAGCTGCTCGTTGATCTCGAGTGATTGACAGCATCCCATTTTGTCTTCTTCTTCTTTTTCTTTTTTTGTGTGTTTTAGTTGGTTGTGGTTGTGTTAAATACGCTGTTTGGGGAGTATGTTGGGGCTGGGATAGAAGGTCATTTTCAAAACACACAACGTCGTTCTCTTTGTGTACATGCACAGAACATTCCACCCCCCTACCAGCAAGAACGCAAAACTACAACTGCCGGTTGACGCAAACTGCACAACCCCACAACCCACACCCCATCACTACTACATACACACCCACTACACTACCCCCCTCCCCACTTCTCCACACTCACCCTCCTCAGCACTCCCTACGGCCAACACCACCTCTACAACTTCGGCAGACCTGCCACTCACTACCTACTACAAACACTCCACCAACAACCCACCTACACCTTGACCATCTGAGGGCACAACACATTAAACACCACAACAAACGTCGGAACGGAGGGATGCTCACACCTTACGCCACAACAATACATCTAACTGCACTGCTCCTTCTTCTGCACCTTCGAAACTCTCTTCCACCAGAATCTATCGCAAATTGCATTCCCTCCCAAAGGCAAGCACCGCACGCACCAGCTCTCCCGTCGCAACAAACTCGGTGAGGCTGTGACAACCGTTTGGCACAATCCGCACACTAGCTAGATCATTTGCCTCCCCCAACGCAATGCTGTCTGCCAAAGGCACCACCGCATCCTTGTCACCATGCAGCAACAGCAGAGGGCTCGACAGCCCCAACCCTTCTGCCGGCACCTCCCGCATGATTCTGGTAATTTTGTGGTGTGCAGGGCACATTGCGATGCTCGGACCAGACCAGATCTTTCTGTGCAGCAGTTGAATGACCACCGCCCCACCAAAGCTCGAGCCCACTAAGATGTCTGGAGAGTGCATCTCAATCGCCTTCGCTTGGGCTTCGATGGAAGCTTCCAGAGAAGCACTCAGCGCAGCAGCGATGATACGTCTTTTGAATATGAGGAAGTACAACGCATACAGAAACACCCCGTACAGAGCATACCTGCGGGACGTGAACCACCCCGCCGCCCACCCAACCAACCCAACAAAAAGACCGCCCCCAAGAATCGGGGCCTGTCCACGGATGACATTGCGCAATACACTGTTCCGTCGGGTGACATCCAACACGGACATGTGCATATCTTCGCAATGGAGCCCCTCCTCACCAAAGTGGGCACGCAAGGTGCCTACCTTGACCCCATTAGGACCACTCTCAAGCCCGTGAAGGTACAGAATCTTCATTATGTTTTGATTTGGTGTGGCTGAAGGGGGGGGTGCTATTTTCTGCTATTTTGGGGTCAGCCACACCAGGTATTGTTTCAAAAAAACAAAACAAAAAAATAGAATCTGACAGGATAATGACAAAAAAGTGAGTAATAATAAATTCGTTTTTATCGCTCTGCAAAATTTGTTGTAGTTACATTAATTAGTGACACTAATCCAAATATGATTGGAGGCGTCAAATTACCCCCAAAAATACCACCCGCTTTAAACGCCCCAAACCCAGACCAAAACAAAAAAAAAAAAAAATGGCGACTTTACGGACTGCTTTGGTTGTGAGAGGATAATGTTTTGTTGGAACGCTTCTTGCGCACAGACGGAGAGTTTCTTGGACGACTGTAAATTCAGGAGAGCAGAAAGCATTTTAGAGATGATACAACGAATGTACCCATAAAAGACCTTAAAAAACCCTCTACCTTTTTTTATCCGACATTTTCGAGGGGGGAGAATACAGGGGTTGGGGGAAGGGAGTGGAAGGGGAAAAGAAGCGACGCTCACGACGACAACAAAAGAGAACAAAATCACAACTTTGGAGCCGGTACAGAATTGCACCAAAAGCTGCTAAAAAAGGGGGGTGGAAAGAGGGAGGGTAAATACACCCTGGGTTTCCTCCGTCTTGTGCAGGAACCCCCCCCGCTGTCTTTGCTCCGTCTTTTCGTTTCGTTTTTGTTTTTTGTTTTTGAGCTGTATTGACAGGGGGGTATAGGGGGTTTTTTTCCCCCGTGATTTTATTACCCCGAGCCTCGCATGGTTAAGCCTTTTCCTCTTATCAACATCAACATCAACATCAACATCAACATCAACATCAACATCAACATCAACATCAACATCAACATCAACATCAACATCAACATCAACATCAACATCAACATCAACATCAACATCAACATCAACATCAACATCAACATCAACATCAACATCAACATCAACATCAATATCAACATCAACATCAACATCAACATCAACATCAACATCAACATCAACATCAACATCAACATCAACATCAACATCAACATCAACATCAACATCAACATCAACATCAACATCAACATCAACATCAACATCAACATCAACATCAACATCAACATCAACATCAACATCAACATCAACATCAACATCAACATCAACATCAACATCAACATCAACATCAACATCAACATCAACATCAACATCAACATCAACATCAACATCAACATCAACATCAATATCAACATCAACATCAACATCAACATCAACATCAACATCAACATCAACATCAACATCAACATCAACATCAACATCAACATCAACATCAACATCAACATCAACATCAACATCAACATCAACATCAACATCAATATCAACATCAACATCAACATCAACATCAACATCAACATCAACATCAACATCAACATCAACATCAACATCAACATCAACATCAACATCAACATCAACATCAACATCAACATCAACATCAACATCAACATCAACATCAACATCAACATCAACATCAACATCAACATCAACATCAACATCAACATCAACATCAACATCAACATCAACATCAACATCAACATCAACATCAACATCAACATCAACATCAACATCAACATCAACATCAACATCAACATCAACATCAACATCAACATCAACATCAACATCAACATCAACATCAACATCAACATCAACATCAACATCAACATCAACATCAACATCAACATCAACATCACACACAGCAGTATCTACATAATGAACAGCAAGATGCCACAAGGACATTTCCCCCCCTCTTTTCCCGCACAGCATTGCTGTGCCGCCCCCCCAAAAAAACATTTGAAGAACAGCATTCCAACATATGCAATCAATACATTGATAGCATAGGTATAGGGATCAACAAAAATGAGAACAGAACAGGTTGGTAGGATGGCATTAACCTTCACGTGTACAAAAGCCTTATCATGGCAAGACTTAGTGTACCTTTGGTACATGACCCGGTGCACCGTGGGGTGGTGCCCCCAAATAATAAAATGGTAGTTATTTGGATGAAAGCACAACACACAAAAAAAAAAACAAAAACAAAAACAAAAAAATCACACAGCTGGACAGATGATCCTAAGCCTCTCCCTGCCTTAGACACTCAAAGAGAAGTTGGCAGTACAAACGCCTCATGCACTTAACACCCAATCAGGAAGAAAAAAAAGAGCTCGATCAACTTGAATTTGGACAGAGTGAGTTTTGACAAAAAAAAAATCCCTTCGTTTTTTGGTCACTCTTCTTCCTTCTCCTTCTCTTTTTCCTTTTCTTTTTCTTTTTCCTTCTCCTTCTCCTTAGGTTGGGTTCCAGTTCCAGAGCTTTGGGAGGGTACTGCTGCGACGAAAGCATTAAGAGTCGATTGCTTTGAGTCTGTAAGAGGGATGGGGTGAGATATTGGGGGTTATTTGCCACGATGAATAAATTGTAAGGAATAATAGACCTCACACACACACACACACTCTCTCTTCACCTTTTTTTTGAAAAATTGATGACGTGTAGACACCTCGCTTTTCTCGTGTGAACTCCACGCAGCCTTTTCTCGCCTACACGAAGTTGAAGTAAATTACTTTACTAGTGGTTTTACATGTCATTTTTTACTTGTGTTTAAGCTGTACGCTTACGTTTTTACGTGTGCCACAAGTAAACTATTTTCACAAGTAAAATTACATATAAAACCACAAGTAAAGTCATTTACTTCAACGTCGTGTATCTCTCGTTTCGTGGAGACCCCCCTACTCCCTTTTTCGTCGTTGGTATACAAACTGTTGCTGAAAATCACACCAAATTTAATTAGATGGGGATGGTTGCAACGTGTTTCGCATCAAAAATATTACACACCTTTACCGGTCGACTTTTTCCGCTTCTTCGGCCCCTGTGTGACCTTTTTCTTATCCTGCACAGGTGAGGCAGACTCCTCCTTTCTCCGTCTCTTCGCCGCGGTTTCGCCTTCAGGTGAAGCAGGGCTGGGGTCAGGCCTCTTGCGTTTCCGTCCACCTTCGCTGTGTGTATCCGTACTCGATTCTTCGACCAGACCACATTGGTCCATGACACTCGCCCGCACAACCCAAAACTTCCCCTGCGAATCCTTCGCCGCAATCTCCTTAATTTTATTGGTCACCGAGGACTTCTTCATCTCTGGGTATTTCTCCTGCAGGCTCGACACCATGTACGCAATGACATTCGTCGATCCGTTCACAATAGATGCCAACGCCTTTATCTTCTCTGCATCCCACGTAGGAGGAGGCTTCGCACGGTCCACCTTGCCAGACTGCTTCACCTTCAACAGCGAATCCCCTTCCCAGAGGTGGTCACAGTTTTCTTTGAACGCTGCCTTCAAAGCGGGCGCCTCCTTTGGCACACCATCAGGGATTATTGCAGATAGAGGCGCAGTGTCAACAGGGGCCGCTTCAGTAGCACGGCGAACCAATGAATGAGAATATGCCCAGTCTTCTAAAACGTTGTGCTTAAAGAAGCGAATGAAATCACCCTTTTCTGCGAGAAGCTCATTGACGTCGCAGCAGCTTAGGAAAGGGGCAACCTCTTTTCTTGCCATTTGAAGCGCATCGATGCTGTCGGTTGCACTGCGGATGGGGGTGTTCCGGAGGGGGCCTGCAATTTGGATTAGCTCCTCCGCGTTTTTGGTGCGGAAGGAAGAGGCAGTACGGTGGACAGTCTTTTTGCCATGGTGCTGGCCCACGCCGTCCTCGGAGTCGCTGTCGGGGAGGTAGGTGAGTTTGTGGAGGGCTTCGATGTCCCCCATTTCGTCGTCACCTTCCTCAGATTCTTCCATAACGAAGGAACACTCTGAGACACTGCTCACCTGGGAGTCCTTTCCGTCAATCGAGGAGCCGTCTTCATCGTCGCTGTCGTCATACGGCATTTCCTCGCTTTCCTGCCCTTCTCCATAGTCCAACTCAGGGTCGCGAGGCGCTGCGGTGCCTGCAGGGAAAACTGCGTGAATTGCCTTTCCAGCCTCCTGAGCACTCCCACAATACTGTGGTACGTCGGTTCCGCAGTTTTTGTGCACCAAAATCTCGAGGGCAGGGCCGCCTCGCGCGACCAACGCATGAAACATGTTTTGGCTGTTTTGCTTCATGGAAGAGAGGAGTTCAGAGCGGAGGTCTGCTACCGTGATGTTCTCGTTGTCACCGAACAAAGCGTTTTGAGCGGAGACAGCAGCTTTGTGTGGGTATTCAGTGGGTTGGTCAAGAACGTCGAAGCAGAAGAGATCGAAGTTGCTGTACGCAGCATCACGCTTAGAGTAGCCCTCAATAATCCCTCCTGCAAGGAAAGTCGGTTTTCTCGGAGAAGTTTTCGCGACATCCTGTGTCGGAGCTGTTCCTGCAGGCTTTTTAGTGAAGAAGGACGCAATGCTTGGCTGTTTAGGTTTTTTGTCGTCTTTCTTATCCTTCGCCTCTTTTGCCTTCTCTTTTGTTTCCTTTGGTTTATTGTCTGGTGTAGGTGCCGGGGTAGAAGCAAGGCTTGTCGTAGTAGGTGCAGTATCCTCCTCTTTTTCTTTGTTTTTCTCAAGAATTGCGGAGCAATGTGCAAGAGTTTTTTCCCCAAGGTTCAGTGGTACCAGATCCGCTTCGTCATGCCAAGAGCATTTCCTGGCGGGCATGAACACCCGCGAACCCTGTTTTTTCTTTTTTGTCGACGCAACAAATTCCTTCAAATGAGTAGTAAACGCGGCAGCCGCAGTTTCTATTAACCCTTCGGTCGGCTCTTCCTTTTCAATCTGCACTGCGAGAATGTCATAAACACTTAAAGTCTTAGCACGCTGTTGCTGTTTTGCCTTTTGCGCAACATCCTCTTTTATTTTCTGCTGCCCTTGCAGCATCGAAAGGATCGTTGGCGTCTGATCAATTGAAAGCGACGCCCCTTCTTCAGGCAGCGTTTCCCCTACCTCTGGCGCCGCGAGAACTGCATTGACACTTCTATGAGGGGGGGGAAGCATGCTCGTAGGAGTGGTCAACGGGGGGGTTGCGTCATCATCGTCATCTTCATCATCATCTTCTTCACCTTCTCCATCTCGCATCGCATCGGTGACACCCTCTACAGCGTTTGACCTCACCTCACCCACATCCTCCATTTTCTCTGCATCCCCTGAAGCATCGTCTGTTTTGGGTTTCGGAGGATCCGAAGCATCTGGTACAGAAGGTGGCAGATGATCCACCTCCATCTCCGTTGCGTTAAGAGGAGTGCTAACGGAGGTGTTGGTATTGTTTGTACTCTCGGGGGCATTGCCCATTGGTGTGTCGTCGGTTGTAATGGTATTTTCGGTAGGATCAGTGGTGGGAGGTGGTGCAGTGGTGGTGGTAGGAGGTGTGGAGGAGGAGGGAGGGTGTGGTGCGTCTAGAGGTGCCGTCGTGGTGGTGGTGGTGGTGGTGGTCTCGGGTGTTGGTAGCGGTGGGTCTGCGGCTGGGGTCGGTTCGGATCGTTCATCCCCACCCGACATAGTTGGTATCTTTTTCTTTTTTTCTCGATTTTTTTCTGTAATTTGATTGGGGGAAAAAAAAATTAGATTCCTAAAAAATGAAATACAGTCTCTCATGAACAGTGTAGCGGTATATGATAGGATGTAATAGGTGGATCCCCAAAACCATGTCACTGCACAAAGTCAGACTAGAGTCAAACTCAACAGGGTCTTTCTTTTCCCCGCTGACAGTTTCAAGTCCGTTTCCCTTTGACTGCTGTTTTCGCCAGATAGTAGATTTGGGCAGGGTAAAAAAAAAAAAAAATGACGCAAACAGTCGGAAGGGAGAGATAAAAAAAATGCAGTGTTTTTTTGTATTTTTTGAAGGAAAAAAAAAGGGGTAATTTTGCGTACAAACAAAGAGATGTGGAGAAGGGGAGGGGAAAGGGGAAGAGAGGGAAACACAATGAACAAGGTAACAAAGGGAAGGGAGAAAGGGGCAGAGGCTCAAAAAAGAAAATCCTCAAAAAAAAGAGGAATTTTGGAAAACCCCTTGGGACAACAAAAACAAAACAAAAAAACAAAAAAACAAAAAAACAAAAAAAACAACAGATTATTTTTGGGGAATACAACAAAGGTAATCTAAAAAATAAACAAAGAAATAACGGTACGTCATCCTACACACTGGGAAACACTTCCCCACAGTTTTCAACACTTTTATATTTTTTTTGCTACGCTCTGCCATACGAGGCTGTATTATTTCAGAGCGTTGGGGTGAATGGCAGCGGGCTGGTCACAATGAAGGCAGGGGTTGCGTCGTGGATGCCCCTTGCTGTTGCTGCGACGGCGTGGTGTGCGTTGGCATGCGCACTGGAGATGCCTGCTGCGGATGCGATACCGTGTGCCGCCGCCTCGTTGACTCTGGCAACCGCTTGGTGCGACTGCGCTGCGTGGAGGTGTGTGTTCTGTGCGGAGAGACGCTGGTCTTCACCCTGCGCAACTTCTGCCGCAACCTGGCGTGCTGCCGCGTTGTGCCCTTCTGTTACCTTTGAAGCCACAAGGTCTGCCTCATGCAGTCTCAGGTGAGAGTGTGCGACAGCAACGTGAACAGAGGTGGCGTCTGAAGTTGCGCGTGCCGCCGCCTCGTTGTGCACAGCAGCCGTCAACGCTGCGCGGGTGTTCACAACGTTGACCCGCTGTCTCTCCAACTCGGTTGCGGTAACCCCAGAATGTTGCTGCGCTGCGATGAAGTTGGTGCTTGCCTCTGCGGCAGCGGTTTGGTGCATCTGATGTCTGTTGGTTGCGTTGGTGGCGTTTGCGACAGAGGCAGCGTGGGCAGCACCGCTTGCAGCTGCGTTCTGAACACACGCGTCAAGCTGTGCACGCCCTGCTGCAGTGGTGATGTCCGCCGCCTGGCTCACCTTCGTCGCCTGCGCAAGGTTTGATGCTGCAGTCCTCTCGCGTGCCGCAGCGTGGCGGGCAACCTCAGCCGCCACGCCTGCCTCGGTCACCGCAGCCACCCTTCTTGCCTCAGCCACCACTGCCGCAGAATCCAATGCCGCAAGCTGTGCCCTTGCCTGCACAACCCTTGCATTCGCCTCAGAGGCAGCAGACGCCGCAACAGACTGCCCAGCGCAGGCCTGGCTCGCAGTCACCCCCGCCATGGCAGCCCGGTCCGACTCCACTGCTGCGGCGGCATGCTTTGTGGTGGTGTCGACCTCTTGCGCGTGGTGTCTTGCCGTCGCAACGTTGTAGTCGCGGTCGGTGCTTGCGGCACGGACGGAAGCGGCGGCAGCGTGCGCGCTTGCATTGCCGTGCACACCTTCTGCAACAGCATGCTGTGCTGCCGCATGGTTGAAATGAGCTGAGGAGACGGCGGTCACATGCGATGCGGCGGCTGCCTGCTGTGCGCTGGCGCTGTGTGCGAGCACTGCCGCCTGCTCTCTGCTGCGAGCAACAGAAGCGACGTGCGCCTGGTTGCTTGCCACCGCACTGCACTGTGCCGCCCCATGCGCAGCGCCAGCAGCCTGAACACTCGCCCGCTGTGCATGAGTTTGGGTAACACCTGCAGCGAAGGTAGCCTCCGCAGCATGTGCACGTGTCACACCTTCTGCAACAGCAAGGTTAGCACCCTGCACCGCATGAACAGGATCCGCCACAATAAGAGGGCTTGCAAGGGTAGGGAAGTAAACCATTTTGTATGTGTGTTTTGGTGAGGTGTTGTAATAAATATCTGAGTAGGTTTTGGAGGGGGTGGATGCGTCATGTAGGGTCCGGTTGGGGAAAAAGTTGGGAAACGAGAACTCTTTATCTTTGTAAATATTGGTTGTAGTGATAGGAAAGAAGAGACAACAGTTGCGTACAGAATGGTGTCTAAACACCGTAAAGGGTTTAGTCACCTAAAAAAACAGTGGTTCTATAAAAAAAGATCTCGCCTTGAAAGGCTGAGCACCTTTTTTCCCCCCACTTTTCATACTGTTCATATCATATTTCTATTGAGGCATTTTTTTAAACACGAAAGTGTCTTTTTCAGTTTATTTCTTCTTTTTGTGTTCCTGTCACACCCTCCCACCAAAGCTAGCATCAAAAAAGCAGACCACAGACTTTCCCTTCTTTTGCCAAAATAGGTCCTTCCATCACATCCACCCCCCTTCTCTGGACATTTTTTGTTGTATCAACGATCACCTAAGGACCCGCTTCGAGAACCTAGACTCTACTCAATGGTGTCCAAAGCCTTTGTACTGCAGAATGTCTCGACGTTTTTTTTTAACCATCTTTCCTTCACAACCCCTTAGATTTTTATATAAGATAGCTTGGCATACAATCAGGCAAAGGGAGAAGACGCAGTTCAGACGCACTCTGCTGTTTGCAAAAATGCTCATGCCCTACGGTGAACTCCTTTACTGCAAAGAAGGGGCAGTGCAGTGGGTTCTTCATGGGACAACTCCGGAAGGTCATTGGCTGGTTCAACGCTGCATGCGAGCCTTTTGCACGCGACTTAAAGGCCGTTGTACCTTGCCCTGATGCCCATCGATGTAGCACCTCTGCCTCACCGTACACCTCCCTTGACAATAGGTCTTTCCACTGCAGTGCCTGCACCCTATATATGTCACGTCTGTTTAGTCGTTCTCTTTTCAAAAGATTAAACATCCGTTCAACGTACTCCCCTCTCATGTAGATCCCAGCTCTCGCAACCTTTCCGAATTTCATGAGATTCCTCCAGGCGTCAGATTCTTCGACACAAAGGGTGTCCCTTTGTTCACCTTCTTCTCTTGGGAGGAGGTCGTACTGCATGATGTAGGACATTCGGCGGAGGTTGCGTTGTGCCTGGATTTCCTGTTGCAATTCACGGTACAATGAGTGTTCATCTGCGGTCAGGTCGTCCCAGGTAGGTGCCACCTCTGCAGGCCCAGTGTATTCCAAGGAGAAGGGGTTGTGCGGATCGATGCTTTCCTTGAAGTAGTTGTGCATTTGTTGTAATGAGGTCAATTCTAATGTAGTTAAATCGTGTCGTGCATAGCTTTCCACTCTGGTCAACCATTTTAAAGAATTCGCGCCATGAAAAAGCTGTGCACTCTGAACCCTCTTCTCTCTTTCAAACTCTCGGAATGAATCGGAATTCCGCATTCGTGAGAACTTCTTCACTGGAGGGGATGGAGTGATCGGTGCGCTACCTATGCTATTCTTCGAGCGTTGTGCTCTTTGTCCTTTCTTCGGGTGGGACGAACGCCGTACGCACACAGAGGCCTTCCTCTCCTGCCCTTGGTGAACCATATCCTTCATCAGATCTTCGTTCTTCGCAAAAGGACTGCACTTTGCCGGCGCAGATGTCTCAAAACAATCTGCCCCCTGCACAGCCGCCAGCTGCACGCTTTGTAACGTATTCCTCCTCTCCCTCCCGGTACTCTGAACGGCATCTTGGACGGTCGGTACGTCGTTCTCTTCCGGTGGAGGGATGACACGTTTTGAAGAACGGCTCATCCGTGCACGCATTGTTATAGAATAGAGGCAGGCTCAATTGTTTCATATACTAACTATTCTACTGAATAGAAGGTATAATAGGGTGCACTAAATGGGACTCAAGAAAACATTTGGGGAGAGGGGAAGCGGAAAATAGTTGATGGGGATGGGCTGGTGATACGGTAGGGGAAAGGGGGTTGGATGAACCCAAGGTATTGACGTAATTTGTGGCAAAGTAAAGACATCCTTTTTTTTGTTAGATTGACAAATCGCTGGAGTGATTCGTAAAAAAAATCCTCAAAACCTGTGAAAACCCCTTTGGTTTTTACGAGATCTACTATACTAAATGCTAATTTAATTTTATCTGCTCTAGATTTGCCGCTTTACACAGCTGTCTTAGGCAGGTGAACTATGAGGTAAATATGGGGGAAAGAAAACTTGAAAGTAAAGTTGTACACCTAAGAGGGCAAAGAAAGCAAGAAAAGTGACGTTGTATAGTGCAAAACGCTGGGATTGCAGGCAACGAAAAGCATGGGAAGGGAGAGGGGGAGGGGAGTGTGTACCAAGCACCCTACCAAAAAAAATTAGTTAGCGAACCCCAGATAGGACTCTATTCGGCACACGGCTACCACTTACGAGGGTTGTATAATGAGCACATACATAAGCATTGCCCCCAACCAGAACGGGAGGGGAGGGTATCATATGTTGTCACACAAAATAAGTCAAAAAGCCTCGTGTCCTGGACACGCACGGTCATCTACTATCGATGTTGGTGGCTCTCTTCACGCGGAATGGACGTATGAGGGCTTGGATCCCAGACGCTCCATGTCAAAGCATATGCGGAGGCATTTCTTCCACTGTTATGCGAAGGTGAGGGGTTGTAGAGCAAGCTTAACATTACACTATGTAACCCTTCATATAACAACCTTAATTTTTTGCAAAAGCACCCAACTAAACCAGAGGCTTTTTAGGGTTCAAAATGCTTTCTGTTTCTTCCCTAGGCATACCCCGAAAGCAAATTTTCGTGTTCACCCTATATTCGGATCCGAATATAGGGCGAATACGAAATTCGCCTTCGGGGTATGCCTAGGGGCGACAAAAATAAATTGAAGTTATCGATGTAGGCACCTCTACCTTACCCAGATGAAAGCACAAAAAGAAATATCCAGAAGCATGACATACATCAGTCGGGGGCTTGATAGCCGGCACCACCCCACGCTTTTCTAATACGCTGATGGTGCCGTTCCGTTTCCTTGCATCACCTGAGAATGCTTTGGCTTGATCCAACGCGTTGCCGCCTTGCTTTGTTTTGGCATGCGGGTCTACACCCTTCGACAGCAGGAGGGTCACTGTCTCAACATGACCACGACGAGCAGCGACGTGCAAGAGCGGTCTCCCATGGTGATCCCTTTTATGCACATCAGCACCATGCGCAATCAGCACTGCCACCGCTTCCACATGGTTATGAGCAACGCAGGTCTCCAACAACGGAGCGAGACGTCCCTCCTCTGCGACTTCATGCGCAAGAAGGGCCTCAAGCGTGTCTGCATGCCCCGCATTTCCTGCAGATTGTAGAGCAGTGGAGCCGTTGTGTGAAGGCAACCCCACCGCTGCCCCATTCTCAAGAAGCAGCCGCACAACAGCAACATTGTTGACGGAAGCTGCTTCGACTAAAGGACGGTTCGCTTCGTCACCATTAGGGTGAAACCCTGCGGCAACGAACAGCCTGCACCCCTCCACATCCCCCAGAAGTGCACGCCTGGCAAAGCCAGAACAGCTCAACGGAAAGCCTTTCTCCGCCAACTCCGCCCGCGCCTGCTGCCGCACCGTTGGTATAACCTCGATCAGGACACCCTGGGTAAGACCTTCGACACCCTCCAACTCCTCTCCCCCTGCCCGCAACGCAAAGCTCCCCTCAACAAGGGAGAACACCTCAGCGACAGCTGCCTGAAGCTCTACCAGCCCATCCTCCTGGGCTATGGTCAGAGTAGTATCAGGCTTCCCTGCAAGGGTGAGTATGACGTCCATTTTTTTTCCTTTTCCTGATTGATTTTTTTTGGGGGTTACGGGAGAACGCTTGGTTTTTTTTGTAAAAAAATGCGCTTTTTTTTGTATTTCTTAGACTCTATGAAATTTGGTCAACCTTGAAGAAGTTGAGTACATCGGGGCCACCTTCACAATAATAAAAAAAAGCTCTCATTCACGGTGTAATCGGAACCCAAATTCCTCTGTACTTCTCCCAGAATAATTCCCTATACACCTCCGAATTTCCTGTACTTCTCCCATCTGGCTCCACACCCATTTTTTTTTTACAAATATAAGACCTGCACCGCAAAGGCATAGAAGAGAGCTACTGTAACGGCCTTCTTCGCTTTGGCGAGGTGCGCGAACAGGGCGGGGAACATGCTGCAGATACGCGCGGTCCAGATGCCGGCTGCGTCACCCCCGTCATCGTCATCGTCATCACTCTCACTGCCTCCCGACCCCTTGTCAGGCTCCACAACACCGACCCAACCTACCCCAACTGCCTCATACAGTTCGTACAACTCCCCAATCCTACTGCGGGGTATGTCATACGGCACCTCCTCTGGTAGGTCTGGCTGTTCCGGCACCGTCTCATAGCCTCCACGGAGAACCAACCCTGGTCCGTCCGTTGTGCGTGCTGGATACAGATGCGGGAAGGCGGCCGGCACGCCACATGCATTAGCGAAGAACGTATCCGCCCCCTTTTCCACCAAAGCATTTACCACCTCCTGCAAATTCTTGCAGGAGACCGCATCGAAGGTATTATATGGCTCGTTTCTGAATGGCTCCGGAGCGCTGTCTGGAGGACTGTTCTCCACCCATCGCGACGCATACAACGCTGCAAAAACCTGTAAAAACCGGATTTTACCTCGTATCGTTCCATGTCTCTTTGTATATAATGACCCAACAGAAGCAATACGCTCTGCAACACCAGGATTCCGCTTCAACCAATCCAATGTACCATTCACCTCCCCCACCCCGGCTACCGGTACATAATGTATAAAGGGGTGAAGATCTGCAGTATCATACAGCTCTACGGCTTCGGCGGAATCATTTGCCACCCACAGCGCAGTTCCTGGACGTTGTATCGCCTCCGACAACCCTTTCCTATCAAAGGATACTATGTACTGCGCAGCCACCCCATTTTCAGGTAGACAAAACCCAGCCCTTTCAGCACACAATCCGACCACATTAAAGTCAGGAAGCTGCTTTAAGTGGATCAGCTCTTTGAGGGTTGACACACACAGCTCTTCTTCAGGGCACTTCATGCGAACCTCATGCTCAATCAACCCTAGATGCCGTAACGCTACCAAACGAAGCGCATTTTGCACATCCTCGTTTCCCCCAACCTGAATTCCCTGCAGAGACCCCCACTCTCCCTCTGACGACCCGACCTGCGAACCCCATCCCCCCGGCACCGCCACATGGTATTCACACCTACCCCCCTTTGAAGGCGACAACAACGGCACTCCATTGTACCCCCAATACCGGCCCCTCCCATGGAACGCATAAGGATCCCCTTTGCAATCTCCCCCACCTAACAGAAAAAGAAGCTCAAAGGTATGGGACTCCGAGAAGGCGCCTTTCCGAGACGACAGAACAACAAAACTGAGAATCTCTGCAGCCGCGCTCCTCTCCTCCTCCCGAAGCGTTTCGTGGCTGTACACACGAAACCTGGCTACGTTTCCTGCCACAATGCGTACCCATAATGCCCCAGGTCGTTGTTCTACATTAGGCACAACACTGTCCTGTGTGATGTGTGTAACAGATCGCTGTATATCCTTCCGTGAAAACCGAACCTGAGGTCCCCAACGGTACAGAAAATCCGAAAGACGCCTCCCCCAGGCAGTGCACATCCACTGTTCAGAAGGGTTGCCGAAAGAGCTGGGCTTGATGGGGACCTGCTGGCAAAGCTCTTGAATGACGTAGTGATCGACAGAGGTGTAAGGGGAAAGCATGGCATTTGGTCTTGCAAGGCGGTCATATGCACGTAGCATGGCATCTGTGTGGGCACGTTCTATGTCATCACAACACACTTCAACACTATAGCACGGCAATAAAAACACCAAAAAGAAGACATAAATACCCCATTTTAGCGACATTTTAGTGTAATATCATGTCTAGGTGGGTGAGGAAGGTGATGGAGGGGATGGAAGGGGAAGGGGGGAAAGAAAGGAGGGGGAAAGGGGGCTTTGTGGAAAAGTGAGATTTGGGTTGTACATGGAAACACAATACACAAAAAAAAAAATCGTGAGCAAAACTTTATGGAAAGGGGAGATTGCACAACTGTGGCAACTCCACCAATCCAACAATGTATAACAAAACAGAAAGAAAAGAACATTTTTTTGCAAGATGACCGTACCCGCTCGTGCACATCTTTAAAAAAAAAAACTCCACCCCTCCAGCGAAAGAGGGGCAGTATTTACCTACAATAGGTGACATGGATACTCCGCGAAGCCCTCTCGTGAACAATGCTATTGGTACACGACCTGCGCACCTTGGGGTGGACCCCCACCCCAGCCACCCAGTCCTACATCCATTTTTCGTGGTTTACATCTGATATGCCCCCCCCCGCTTCCTCATCAAAAACTCCTCTATTCTCAGAAGACTTTTTTCTTAAAACGGTGGTCCCACCACTCCTCCACCTCCACTCTCCCCCAACGCAAACGCACCGTGGTACCCCGCTAGGAGATGATGCTGATGTGCGATCATTTCCTTCTGCATATGACGCTCCTGGAGTGATGTGAACAGAGCACGGTACTGGAGGGCCTGCTCTGGGTGTCCTGCCGCACGCAGGGCAAGCTCACCCTCTGTTTCTATCGGGGCTGTAGCTGCAGGTGGGGGAGCATCGCTGACGACCTCTGGCACTGCGATCACCGCCGCCACACTTTGCGGCTGCACAGCAATCAGCCGCGCCAACTCCGACACCACCCCAGCCCATCGGTCCTCCCTCCTCACCCCCTTCCCTCTCACCCCACCTCCCCCCTTCACCCTTTCCACCAACTCCTTCCCCTTCACCCCCAAACACTCCGCACAGCTCTCTCCAATACAACCGTGAACACACAATACATCCCTTCTCCTCCCCTCCTCTTTCTTCCCTTCTCCACAGAGACGGCAATATTCTACAAGAATATTGTGTTTTTTGCAAAGTCTTTGAGGGGTTCGCCATAATGCAAATCCTGGAGGGGTAGGTTCCATACGAGGAGCGCGTTTTGGTTTGGTTGGGAGGGTGGTCGAGACGGTGGGGAGGGTGTGGCGGAGGGAGGTGTGTTGGGCGTTGAGGACTTCCTGGAGGGTGGAGAGGACTGTGGGGTCGTGGGCAGAGGAGGAGGTGATGGTGTGCGCGAGGCTTGCGGATAGGTCTGCCCTGGAGGTAGGATTGTGTTTACCTTGAGGCGATTTGGGTGCCGCCGTCGTATAGGCTGTGTGCGCAGAAGGTGCTGCAGCCGCGTACCCACCCACCCCCGTTGCCTCACCATGCCTTCTCTGCGCCTTCTGCACTGCAGCCAGCTTCCTCCGTAGGCCTACCTCATCCCGATCGTCCACCCATTCCAAAGGATTCGCATTTTGTGTAGAATCCATTTTAAAAATCAACCCTAAAAGAGAATGTAGAGGAGGAGAGATTGTAGAGGATGGCAAATACGTTGTGGGGGGAGGAGGGGGGGGTCACGTATTTGTCACTACCAGGAGGTAGAGGGGGTAGGTGATATGATGAGAGAGGGAGAGAAAGAGATTGGGGATTGGAGGAAGTTTTTTGTTTTAATCTAGTGGGTTTCGATTTTGTTGGAGGTGGGGAGTTGTTTGTATAAAATAGAAGTATTGATGAAGAGGGGGCTACCCTAATGGTGGCAGTATTGTGATGGGAGCCCATTGGAATACACAAAATACATCAAAAATACACGTGTATTTTGATGTATTTTGTGTATTCCAATGGGCTCCCATCACAATACTGCCACCATTAGCCGACGCTGGTTAGCTTTTGTATGTGTAGTCATGGAAAAAGAGGATTGGAAGTTCCAAAAAAAAAAAAAGTCAAAATTCCGTAAAGCGGGTTGCGTAAAAGCGATGTTTGTAGTTGAAAGTACCAACAGTACCTAGAATATTAGGCAGTCCACAAAAAAAAGCATTATTTTTTTTCGAAGAATTGTTGGAGTGTAGTTGCCACCTCTGCTTTACTGTGACTTTTTTTAAATCCTGAGCACGGAAAAGCGAACTGCAAAACACGTTGAAGAAAAAAGGGGGGGATGGAGAACAAAAAAAGAATGGTGTGGATATTTAAAATACAAGCCCATTCTTTTTTGACGTATCTATTCTGACGTTGCCCACAGACAACGTGCAATTGTTTTGCTACGGGGAGGGGAAATAGTGGTGACTGTACTGTGATCATTGCCCTATCATAATACATAATACATCACAATACAGCTATATTGGGTTATGTATTATGGGCAACCATCACAGTACAACCACTAAGGGGAAAGAGAACTTAATAAGATGCATGTGTCTCCCTCATATAGACACACATCTAAAAAGCAACAGAAAACGACTAGGAACGAAACACTATAAAATCTAGCATCTAATAGAAGAAAAAAAAATTCACTTGAAATACAAAATAACCCCTCTTTTCATGACAGTGTGTACCATTTGATGGTGTGGCCAAAAACACCGTGGATGGGACCATGCACCCTACCATCCATTTTTTCGTTTACATCTGAATATGATCTACACCAAAACAACGAAATCGCCTCACATTGTTTGGTCAACACCCGGCTTCTTATGGTTGTCCACCTGATCTTGATTCCTCTACTAGGAAAAAGGGAAGACTATTTTTTCGTTTGCAGAGAAAAATGCAAACAAAGCATTTCTCCACGGATTGATCTAACCCCAGAGAGCACATTCATTGATACACACACCGTTTTCCACGAGGAAAAGGTTTCATGCAAGTTTACCATAGCAAAAAAACAATGCCGACTTCTACTATACACACCCTTCATTTTCATGGCTGAGGCAGTTCTTCCAGCCGTTTTTGCAGACCAGACATCAACGCATCAATCTGCAGCTGCAGTGCCGGAAGCCCGAGGGTGGAGTCGAGCTCTCTCTCTCCTCCTCCTCCTCCTCCTCCTCCTCGTGGACACACCCCTTGCGGGGACACCGGAGGGGAGTGCGAAATGCCTATTGAATGAGGTGAAGCACCACTTTGCGGTACGCTCGGCAACTGAAGTGCGGTAGCATCTCCTACACGGCTGTATACGAAGGAAAGGAAACCTATCCCGTCACCCCCATCCTGCCTGACATAGCATCCATCAGACGTCCCCAACGCCACTCTGTGCGTCCCAGAGACACCCAATCCCGCCATCTCCACCGTCGCCCCCGCAATCCTCTGCGGCCTCCCCTCTGTCAACACCCAAAGCGCAAACCGCACGACACCACCCTCGGCAGGGACAACATACTGTCCAAGCCAGCTGGGGTTGCAGGAGCCGCTGCTGACTGGCGTCTCAGAGGAGGTTGTGGTCTCAACGGTGATATAGCAGGACGGCGCTTGAGGTGCACCCCCTTCGACTTCAATAAGAGGGAGTGTCGTGCAGGCGAGATGCGAGAATATGTAGTGTTCGCGTGGGTGGTGGTGGTGGTGGTTGTGGTGGTGGGAGGATATGGCTAGAGGTGATGTAGCTGCGGTGATGGCCTGCGGGGTAGGATCGCTACCACGGTAGGTGTGTACAACCTCAACAGTGCGTACCTGTAGGATTTTGGTTGGAGGGGGTTTGAAAGTTTGGTTTTGTTTTTGCTACTCTGTTTGTTTATTGTATTTCATTGGTTGGAGGGGGTGGTTGTGTTGTAACGACTCTAACAAATGTAGCTTCTTTTTGTGTAAAGTCCTCTCGTAGGCAGTGTGCCTCTTTATAAAAAAATCTCTCAGTGGACAGCGTTTTTCAAAGAGAAGTACGAATGCAAACATCGCGTATAATAACGTGAAAAGAGTTGCTCAACATCGAGAGGTAAGGAGTGCTCAAACTCAAAGCAAAGGACGGAGAACAGATGGCTTCAGCAGACCGATTTAAAAAAAAGCTGGGTTTGTTGCAGGAAAGGATATTTTATTCCCCTGCTAGCGATTGCACCAACGAAGGGTGGGAGAGATCAAGAATTATACGTAGCCAACTTAGAAACATATACATCGAAAAAAAGAAAGAAGAAGGGTCTACGTACGTGAGAGCAGATACCCTCATAATAGAGATCGACTTTAAACAGAAAGGGAAACTTCCGATGTTGCCAGTGAAAGACTTCTGGTGGTTTATATCGTCTGCGTAAACGTATTGTATTATCTGGGGGTGCGTGCCCATCGCTAAGAACGGGAAGGACGCCAGCATCCCCGCGTCGTACCGCCCCATCTCTCTTACGAGCAACGTCTGCAAACTCTTAGAGAAGATGGTCAAATGCCGTATCACCCAGATGCAGGACAGTCCGGACCTGCCGCAGTACAGGGGCCCACATCGAACACAAGCAGGTTTCCGCCGTCGTCTTTCCACGATAGACCAGCTCGCGGCGCTCATGCAGCGGGTGAATGCGGGGAAGAACCGCCCCACCATCACACTCTTCTTCGACGTAGAAAAGGCGTTCGACACTGTCTCGCAAACGCATACTCCAGGCGCTGAAGCACAAGCAACACCTGCCACCACGCTACCTCAAATGGATTGAAGCCTTCACCAGTGACCGCTCCGCCTGTGTTTCAGTGGGGCTGTACTGGAAATCTGATAATACTGCTAAACAACACAAGTATGATGTCTCTGGAGTTTGCTCTGATGCTTTCCGAATCCGCAAGAGGTTGTGGAGGTGGTGCACACTCTTTCTGCAAAGACCGCAAGGAAAACAAAAAGGACGAATGATAGGACGAAATTTTCAACAAAAAAAAAAAAAAACTAAAAAATGAGCCAAAACCCTTCATAACATACCTGAACATCTTCCGCAACGTTCCCCCCAGCAGGACTCTGTTGCTCCGCTGCCCCTGGACGTTCCAACCTACACGGTACTGTTGCTTCGGAGGGGTCGAGGAATGCCACACAGGACCTCGTGTACATGGAGGGGGTACTGGTGAGAGGGTCCACGACGGAGAGCTGAGGCGCCGTGTCTGGGGGGTAGCTGAGAAAGGAAGGGGCAGCGAAGTCGAGCACTCCGAGGCAGGTTTCGAAGCCTCCTGTGGAGAGAAGCGTGAACTCCAAGACAACGTGCGCATCACGTGGACATGCAAGCACACCACAGCAGAACACATCTGCATGGCAATCCTCATGCCCACCCCACACCCGCCCCCCATCCCTCCCTTCACCTATCAATGGCGCTACAAACGGCAGCTTCGGCACCAACACACACGAATCCTCCACCCTCTTCCTCGCCACGCCACCATACACCAACCCCTCCGACGCCAAAATCCGGACCCGAATCTTTCCTGCCATCCGAATATCATTTTCACGAAGCAACCTCATTTCCCCGAGATACACCGTCAGAATCTTTGCCCCACCGTACAAACACCCGCCTACATCATCTCCGAGGGGAACCGTTTGGTCCACCACTACACTCTCTTCACGCAGGGTCGTCTCTCTTTGCGGTATAGTGTGCGGTACAGTGTGTCGAATAGGCGGTTCTACAGGTAGCTCCTCATACGAAGACTCCTCTTCACATGATGACACCTCACCTTCCAATATATGTGGTACATAAATCGGTGGTGGTAAGGCGGGATAAGCCTCGGAAGGTGTTGCCGCAGGTACACCTATACCAACCCCTTCCTGCAAGGAAGCCCCATATGTGTCAACACTATTTGAATCTAACGTTCTTTGCAACGCCTGACGTACGTGCAATGCACGTTCATATACGTGGTCGAGAGAATCGCTCTGTGGGCGAGATGTATGAGAAGAAGGCTGGCTTCGCACAATGTCACCCCCTACCGATGGTATAGCTGAAGGCATTCCTGAAGGTATCACCGAAGGCACGACAGACGGCGCCACCGATCCGGTAGAAATAGATGGCATTCGAGGCTCTCCGTGCGGGCTAGGTTCCTCCGGTTCTCTTTGAATTTCGATGGGTGGAGCTGGAGCTGGAGCTGGAGGAGGAGGAGGAAGTGGAGACGGGGTAGGCGCACCCCGCGTAGAAGGTGGTGATTGATCTGTTTGAGAAATTTGCCCCCACGCCTTGAGTTTTATTCTTGCCACCTCAGTCCCAGAAGGATCGTATACCGAGAAGAAACCCTGCACGCTTTTGTGGTGTGAGAGGCTAGCAAAGTCGATTGAGGCCTCAGCAAAGGCTTTGTATTGGTTCCGCTGTGGGGAGAAGGAGACCTGCCGGGGGCGTTTTTCTGGGATGAGCAGAATGACTTTATACCCTCCACCGATTCGCGTCATATCCCCGACGTACTGTGTGAAGGCATCGAGGCTGCAGCGGACCTTGTGGGTGACAGTCGTCGCAAGGGTACGTTGCAGTGAAGTAGCCACATTAAAATCCGCACCCCCAGCTAGCGCTACCTTCTGTGCATCTGTCCCCCACCAAGCCCCAACAACCTTAACCCCCAAAGGCTGGTCGGACCTTGGCAAGTTCCACAACAACTTCTCTACTCGAACCTTGACCCACCCATAATCCCCTTCCTTTACTAACGGAGGCACGCATTCTCCTTCTTTAAAAGCGTTCGGGGAGAGTGACATAATGACATCAAAACTATCAAAAAAAAAAAAAAGAAAAAAAAACGCCTTCTGATAAGATGTGGTGTGGAAAGGGGGGGGGGGGAGAGAAGAGGAGAGAAAATTTGAAACTTAAAAAGAGAGAGAGAGAGAGAGAGAGAGAGAGAGAGGCGGGATTTCTTTCTTTTGCAATTGGGGGGGTTTTTGGGCTTGGGTCTTGACAGAGGGGGGGCTGGAGAGAGTACTTCGAACCAACAATCGCTTCAGTACCCCCACCTTGGGTGGGGTAAACTAAGATCTGTTTGCAATTCACTGTTGACCCAAGCCCTGTTGTAACCCCTCCTTTTTTTTTTGCTCGGTTTTCACTGTCATTACTTTGCACAGCGAAAAAGGGGGGGGGGGGGACAAAATCACATCTGTTTTTTAAGCATTGTAGTTGGGAAGTACAGACGGATAAAAAGCTTTTTTTTTTTTTTGCTCTTTTAACCGATACTTGCCTAGCTAGGTAACGTCTGTACACAACGTCATTTTTTTTTTTGAAAACTTGGTTGTTTCAATGTAGACACCCGAAGATGAACGCCTTAGCTTTTTTTTTTTTTTTTTTCTACAGATTTTTTTTTGGTGGGGGGTCAGTAATGGCCGTACTGTAATAATTGCCCATCACAATCCAGCTGTATTGTGATGTGTATAATGTATTGGCTGGGCAATCATCACAACACATGCCACCACTAGATGGGTAAGAAGCAGTATATGTGGGGAGGGTGGTCGGGATGATTAAGAATTGGCGGCGATAATACCTAGTCCTGCAGGACTTATAGTTAAGGTGACGAGAGTAGGTTTTTCATGGTCGCAATTTTTTTTTTAAATACATAAAAACACATTCTGTTGTGTTGGCAAAATCGCGCACACGAATGGATAAACTATCGTTTTTTTTTTTTTATTGAAAACTTTGGTTGTATTAGTGTAGCCACCCTAAGAGTGTGCTCCACTATACTAAACATTGTTACGTTTATTGAATCCTTTGTACTGTTTACGGGGTTTTTTTTCGGAAAAGAATTTTATTACTCTTCTTTAGGAAAATCTGATAAAACGGTCAAGCCACCCACACAAAGAAAACGTAGCTTCCGATATCTCTCTTTTTGCTCCTCTTTTTTTTTTTGTTGTGTTTTTGCGAAATAAAAAACGTGCCTCTCCTCGATTCCTTTTTGTTGTGTGTTTGTTTTCTTTTTTTTCTGCGACAAAAAGAAAAAAAAAAGGTTTATAAGATGAACTTAAGCCTCGTTAATCATAATCGTGAAAAGAAAAAAAAGAAATGAAAATTAATCAAGAACAAAAGCCCTTCCCATTTGTTGATTTTTTCTGATTTAGTGCAGCGTGTCAGCTAGACAGTCTTTCACTTTGTTTGTTTTTCCCTTTGCTTTTTTTTTTTTTTTCGTTTATTTTTGAACATTTTTTTTTCTTGGACAATACACTGCGGGTGTGCGTAGGGGGGGGGTTGTGGGGGGTGTTACAGACTCTTCAATAATAAGACTCTAGTATCCTTCCAACTAAGTCTTTATTGTGTTTTACTGGGGGGGGGCGAATAAGAGATGTGGCATCTCTTATTAGGCGAACGGGCGAGCCAAAAATAGGAATTTTTTTTGGGGAAAAAAAAAGCAACAAGACATTTTCGCCGGAGGCAAAAATATTTTTTTGACCACTTTTTTGCCAGACCGGGTAGACAGGGTAAAATTTCAAAATGTTTTTTCAAGATAAAACCCTGTTGCATGCAAAAAAAAAAAAAAAAAAAATACCCCAAAAATCTCAACCTGATCTCTTATTCGGCCCTGATCTCTTATTCACCCCTGATCTCTTATTCGCCCCCCCCCCCAGTAACTTTTTTTTTTTTTTGTTGCTTTTTCTTTTCTTTTCCCTTGTTCTTGCTCGTTTTTTTTCTGTTTATTTTTTTTTATTTTTTTTTTGTTTTCTTTTTTTTTTTTGTGATGTTTTGGCAAAAGAAGATTGTGTTTTTCTCGGCGAAACGAAATCACAAAAAAAAAAAACAATTTGAGCTTTGGTAGCGACACACAGTATAATTATCCCAACCCCGCTGGCAAGACCTTCTTTTCTTTTTTTTTTTTTGGTTGCTTGTCTAGGTTTCTCAGACAAGCCAAAGGCGAGCGGGTAGCGATAAAAGAAGTTGGTGCACTAAAAGGGGAGGAAAAAAAAGCAGTTTTCACAAAAAAAAAACAAAAAACAAAAAAATATAGAAAAACACAAAGTACTTCCGAGTCTGCAAGAGTGAGGGGGAGGACGGGGGAGTGAGATGAGAGAAAGAATGGGGTTTTTTGTGTTTTTTTTTTTGCTTTTTTTTTTTTTTGAAGTTTTCCGGGTATTAGAGTGTTTACACCCAAGGAATGAGCTTCACTATTTGCTTTTTTTGAATAATTGATAACGTGGAGACACCTCGCTTTTTCTTTTTTCTTTTTCGTGAGAACTCCACGCTCTTTTTTGCTATTTCGTGCGGGGGGGGGGGCCTGGGAGAGATACAAAAGGGAGAGAGAGAGAGAGGTGCCCTGATGAACACACCCTCTATTGCCTTTGTTTAGTACCCTTTACCCTTTATTTTTTTGCAAAATTTTGAACCATCTCTCGCTATCATGGTAATGGGGGTAATTTGGGGGGTTGTGGTAATGCCTGGAACGCGCTGTGAGAAAGGAAAATTTCTGAAAAGGAGAAATTTTTCTGTTCCCTTCAAAAAAAAAAAAAATTGTTGATTTAGTGTTGATACTATACAAACAGTCTTCACTGTCCGGACAACACGGTCAATATTTTTTCCTTTTTTTGGTGCATTTTGGGGTGAGATCGGGGGGGTAGATAAGTTAAGGTCTTTTTTTTTACCTAGGACCATTGCAATATTTTGATAGATTGTTGGGTGTAGTTTGCCTCGGTTGTGTTGCCACAGTTTTTTTTTTTGTGCAAATCTCCACTTTTTTTACTTTGATGTCTGTATCAGGGAAGTATGCTTTTGTTTTTTTTTTTTTTTGTTTTGTTCCTATTTTTGGACCCGACACAGACCAGGCGCAAAGCACCTTGTTACCATCTCTAACGCCCAAAGTGAGGAGGGGTTCCGGAATTCGGGGGCTGTCGCCCTTCTTGGGGCACATTGTGCCGTCATGTTCTTAGCTACCCTAATGAAGAATGGGCAGCGAAAAAAGAAAGAGAAAAAAAAATGAAAACAAACTTGTCTGATGCATGCACATTGAGCACACACATCAAAAACTCTGGGGCAGTGAACGCCAAATTAAACCACAATATGGGTTTCGTAAAAATGGAAGGTCTGTTTTTTTGTTTTTTTTTTTCGTGGGAATTCCACCCACGCGGAGGTACCCAATATTTTGATTTATCAGGTTTTTTTTTTTTTTTTTTTTTTTTTGCTTTTTTTTGCTATTTTTCGAGCCTTCTTATTCTATTTTTGTTTTCTTTTCAATTTTTTTGTAAACAAACCTTTTATTATTGCAGAACAGATTACGGGGGATGCACAACGCTCGAATACTGAGCCGAGAGGGAATATGGGAACTGAAGAGCGCTCTGGGAAACGGGAGGGGGGAAGGAAAAGAACGAGACACTGAAAGTGTGCGCAAAGTGAGCGGCACACGACAAAAAAGAAGAAGAAGAAGAAGAAAAAAAAAAAACATGAAAGATGAATAAGCTACTCGAGCACACACATCGGGAAAAACAAAAAAAAAAAAAAAAACATATAATCACGTACTCATGACAAATAATAATAGACTGTCGAAACAGTGGAGACATGAAATAAAATCAGAATCTTGATAAAGGGAACGCATGCTCAATATTTAATAGCAGAGGAGAGAGGTAACGTATTCTTCTATACGATACTCTCCTCAAAAGAAAAAAAAAAAAGAAGTTTATAAGATGACCCTCAGCCTCTCGTGATTAGTCACCTTTTAAAAAAAAGGGGTGAAGTCGATAGTGCAAAACGCCTCTGGGACGCAGGCACTGACAAAAGAAAAATTTGACTTGAAATACAACAGCCCCGCTCGGGACAGTATACCTCGGTATGACCGGCTGTACCGGGGGGGATGGACCCCAACCATGCAGTCCATAAAAGGGGGAAGGTAAAGTTGAAAGTGACAACAAAACGCCTCGCCGTAGGGTCAGCGGAGGCATGGAGGGAGAAAAAAAAATTTTTTTTGTTTGTGCGTAAAGTGTGTAATGAATATACTGTTGATATTTTGCATTTACTCACGATACGCTCCCATTGACTACCTGGCCAGAGGAAACCTCTTTGAGACCAAAAAAAAAAAGGCAACAACATGATAAGATGCATGTGTCTCTTGTTGCACACACACATCTGTAAAAAAGGTAATGTTTGATGGTGCAAAACGCTTGGCGCAGGGCACTGTATATAAAAAAATGGTAGTCGTGTTGATGCAGTCACACCTCCGACTGACCCACTGTACGATGCCAGCCATCCGGATGAAAAGCGCAACATAAAAATAAAAATCATACGAACACTAAAACAGTATTCCTTTTCGCGTTTTTTTTTTGAGGTATTTTAGGTATTTATTTTTTCACCTTTGGTTTTGGGGAGAAACCCCCCACCCTCCCTTTTTTCGAGATTGCACGCACGATAAAAAAAGGAAGGGGGGAAAAAAGGGGGCAAAGGGGGGGAGGGAGGGAGGGAGATAAAAATGGCGAGAAAGGACGTGAAGCTAGATTTTTTTTTTTTGGCAAGGAGCACGATTTTCTGATTGTGTTTTTGATATTTGCTTTTTTTTTTTCCTTTCGATTTCGTTCGAAAAACACATTAGATTTGGTTTTTTTTTTGTGTTCGCATAGCCTTTTTCCCTTCTCTTTCTTTGAAGGGAATTATAATAAAAGAAGAGTATAAAGTACAAACGTAACACCGTTCATCGGTGCGGACGCAGACACTGGTTCTCTATGGGGGTTATCAAACCCCAGAGAGCACTTCATTGTAATCAAAATGTGGAAGGCTGGCTTACCCTTCTATAAAATTGTCCATCTCTTGGTGTTCCCGAAAGGGCCCATATTGACAGGTCCTTGACATGTCCTTGACACAAGGTTTGCAGGGGAAAATGACACACCCCCCAAAATTGACATGTCCTTGACATGTCGTTGACATGTCCCCGACAGCAGATCGGTAACACCATCTCTTCTTAAAAAAAGTTTTTTTTTTTTGTTTTTTTTTTTGGAATATTGTTTGCTTTATCAGCGTAGTCATCCAAAAGGACACTACGCAAAGCAAAACGTTTTTTTTTTGAAAAAAAGTGAAAATTAGTGCAAAAAAAAAAAAAAAATCACTTTCGATTGAAAAAGAGAAAAAAAAAGGGGAGGAAGGGAAAAAAAAAAGGACGCAAAATGGTGCACACGAAAACTTCAAGGGAAGCAGATGTTGACTGGAATGGGGGGGTTGTCTTTTTGTTGTGGGTGCGTAAGACTCGGCGTTCGACAAAATCTTCGCAAAAGAAGAATGTTGTGGGAACCCGGGTCTTTGCAAACCCCGCAGGATCTAATACCACGAAAAGTTTTTCAAAAAAAAAAAAAAAAAAAAAAATTGAAGGGAGAAGGGTAACATGAAGAAAAGATAACGTTCACGCAAAAATATGAACAAAAAAAAAAGAGCCAGTTGCTGCAGAAAAGGAAAAAAAAAAAAAATGGGCAGAAATACGCGTACTCTTAACTCCACACCCTCGACACAGGATGAAGATGCAGTTCTAGACTGAGGAGATCTATAAATCAGCAAAACTTATAAAATTCAAAAAATAAAAAATGGCAAAAAAACACAGTACATTTTTCCTTCACATAGACGGATACACCGTTGTGTAAACAGGCAAAAAAAAAAAAAAAAAATGTACAATTTTCTTTTTGGAGACGAGTGTTATTTAGAACAAAGAAAGCTTATAGCAGCACAAGTTTTTTTTCTCGTTCGGGTCCCAGCCCCCTCATTCTAAATCGTGCACCGGACCTGTGGCTGAAAAGAAGAAGAAAAAAATTAGGTGTCAATTCTGCCTCCTACAAAATGCTATTGTAACAAAGAAAGGTGAGAGCTTCCTCAGGGAAACACACTTTTCTGGGGAGGGAAAAAAAAAACAGTGATTTTTTTCTCTTCTTCAAAACCAAATGGCATTCTGGAAATAGATTTTTTTTGTTGGCCATTCCTGTAGCCAAATATGCTGTACGGAACCAAGGAAACTCTCAAATGAAAAAAAATAGAGAAAAGAAAATTTATAAAAAACCTAAGCCTCTCTCTGTGTGTTGAGTCACCTTTAAAAAAAAAATCAGAATCGTCTATCGCACAGCATCAAACGACCCGCTAATATAAAAAAAATTGGACGGTTTTAGTACACCACATTCGCGTTGCAGTAATATCCACAAAAAATCTGCCCCCAAAAACACTCCAAAACAGTTCCTTTTCTCCTCCAAAAAAAAAAGCTGGAAATTGCCGTTTAAAAAAAAAAAAAAATGGAGAAAAAAATAAATCAATCAAAGTTTGCATAGACTCAAACAATCTTTTTCACTGCTGTTTTGTGTACGGCATTCAATTTTTAGCTCAAAAAAAAAAAAAAACGGGGCCTGACCACGCTTCTGTGCGCTGTGGTAGCTCCACGAGACCAGACAGGTGTCCGTCATGGTATGGGGAAGCTGGCCCAGCATTTTTTTTTTTTTCACCCTCAGGTAGCCCTTCATAGAGTTTCAGGAGGAAGTGTCACAAAAAAAGACCCCCCGGATGCAATTTAAAGTCCAGCCCAGGACTTAAGGGGGGGGTTTGTGTGTTGAATGTTGGAACCACAAAAAGGAGATGAAGGTGCTCATCTCCCCTTCCTTTTTTTTTTTTTTGAATTCTTTTTTGACCGAACCTTCTCTCCCCCAACCTTTTTTCTTTGAAAAAAAAAAGGGGGGCGGAGGGGGGGTTAAAAAAAAGCTTTGAAAAAAAAAAAAAAAAAAATGTGTTTGGTATTGTGGACTTTGTTGGGTAGGGAGGATAACAAAGTGCACTTGCATGTTCTTGGTTCGTTGTTGTTGATTTTTTTTTTTTTTTTTTTTTTGAGGTGAGGTTCCTGTATGAACCAAAACCGTTTCCGGCGAGAAAAAATTTTTTTCTAACAAAAATCAGTATGTGTACATGAGGGGAAGCGGAACGAACAAAACTTTTGATCTTTCCTTGTTGCGCAATAATTGGTCGTTGTTCAGTGGTACCTACCACCCCCCTCGCACACAGAAATTCGATAGAAACACAAAGAAAACGCTGGTCCTGGTTTGGTTCATAAAACTGCTATTTTATTTTCGTTTTTTTTTTTGCTTTTTTTGTCTCCACCCCAAAAGCTAAACGAAAAACAAAACTTTAAAAAAAAAAAACCTCCTACATCATACTTAAGATGCAGAGTGAGGGAAGAGAGGGGGAGGGGCTACCTTTTTTCGAAAAAAAAGGAATTTAGGAGAGCTGTTGACAAGCCAATAATTTTTATTTATTTTTGAACTTGTTTTTGACCAACAGATCCTCCCTGTGAATATTAAGATACAGGAATAAAAAGAGCACACACAATTTAAAAAAAAAAAAAAAACGCAACATCGAATTTCAAGTATCCAGGGTGTGGGTTGTGTCATGATCGGTTCTGATTCGGTCACGGTCACCGACCCTCTACGCTCTCATTCTCTGCCACATATTTTGTGTTTTTTTTTTTTTTTTCCAACCACTAATGACCACCAATGTAATGGTAATATAATTTTCCAAAAAAAAAAAAAAAAAAAAAAAAAAGACTTGACATTCAAATCCCCTTTGCATTCCATAGCACACAACCAATGTTTTTTTTTTTTTTTTTTTTCCTGTAAAAAAAAATATCAAAAGAGAGCAGTCGAAAACGTACCAAAACGCAGCTCGGTTGTGCTCATGCAAAGGGGTGGTGGGACGTTCGAGTGTTCCATACCATAAGGTGGGGAAGAATATTTTGTTTGACACGCACAAATAAAAAAAAAAGCAATGAGAGTACGTCTTGTGTACACACACCGAAGAAACAGTTGAAAAAGATTAGTTTCATATGCTTTCAAATGAAAAGAAAGAACAAAAGAAAAAAAGAGAGAAAAGAAAAAAGTTGAAAGCGCACAAACGCTTCGCCGGACACCAGTGGATACTGGCATTTTTAAAAAAAATCAAAAAAAAAAAAAAATCAAAAAAAAAAAATCTTGCATAGATGTGTATATCACCAAATCACGCAACTTTATGTTGGAAGAGTAAAACCTATTTCCTTCTTCGTTTTTTGAAAACTTGGTTGTATTAGTGTAGACACCCGAGGATGAACTCCACTATATTTTTTTTGTTGTATCGACAATCACGTTATACCTACTGGTATAACGATCTGTACTCAATGTCGGCCGAAGCCTATGTACTTTTTTTTCTTTTCCTGGTTGTCACATCGACAAACTCAACCAGCAAAAATGTAGGGAATAAAAAAGTGCGTAAAAATGTCACCTTCCCTTCCCCTTTGCAAAAAAAACCCCCTGCCTTTTGTGGTTGTTTGCCTTCCTGTTGCATTCTCAAATCAATTTTTTTTTTTATATATTTTTGTTGAAATGAATATTGGTTGTATTAGTGTAAACATCTGCGAGCACGTTTTTTTTTTTTCCCCTTTTTTTTTCTTCTTTTTCCCCCCCTTTTTTGGGGTTGTTGACAATCCCTTATCACCTATCACCCGAGTTGATGTAACGTAAGGCTTTCTCAACGTCGGTCGAAGAACCTTTTGTTGTACTGAAGGTCATCTAGATGTGGTTTGCCCTCAACCTCTTCAGATCAATGTGTTTTTTTAAATGAAAAAATGAACCTTTGCTAGGTAGTCCGTACATAAGTGCTCTTCACTTTTTGTAAGGCTACCTGCAAAGGGAGGTGGTTTTGGTGGGTTACAAGAAACAATGCTTTTTTTTTGGTTTTGTTTTGCTAATTATTATTCTTTTTTGAAATAAAAATCGCGCATATAACCCCCCTCCCCACCTCTGCGTGAAATACCTCACGCTGTATATTATTGCTTTTTTTTTTTTTTTTGTTTTTTTTCTGATAAATTGTTTGGAGTAGTGTAGTTGCCACAGTTGTGCAATCTCCACTTCTTTTTTTTGACAGTTCGTTGATTTTTTTTTTGGGGGGACGTGCAACTCCTGATCGGAATGTCCCCTAGTGTTGTGGAGTGGGGAGAGGGAGGTGGAGGTGTTCTTTTTGTTTTTTTTTTTGTTTTTGCCCCTCTAGCTCCGTTTGCTAACATTTTATTTTTGAGTTGGTTTGTGCAAAAAAAAAAAAATCCCTTGCACTAACGTATCACTTGTAGCAGCCGTAAACCAGATACCTCCTTCTCCAGGCAAAACATAGTGAAATAGGAAAAGAAAAAACATCGTTTTTTTTTTCGAAACCCTGTTGGAATAGTGTAGTTGCCACGCAAGATCCACTATCAGTTTTTCTTTTTGCATTTTACTCCCACCACCCCCCTGTCTCCGCACTTTTCTCTATCTGTGAAACAAAAAAAAGTTGTGCTATCGCAACCCATAAGGGGGGGAGTGTGACATTTGGTTGCTCGTTGCCACCTTTGGGTCAAAAGAAAAAATTTGGACACAGGTCACATGGGTGGATGGGATTGATATGATGAAACACTACCATTTTTATTATTGGCAAAATGTTTTTTTTAAAAAAAAACTACTACAATCACCAAAATATAAAGGGGAACAGTTCGATGGGAAGAAAGGGAGGATGAAGACCAAAAAAAAAAAAAAAAAAAAAAAACCGTATCGGGGGAAGGGAGGAGTTTCTTTTATTCACAGACGATCAGAAGAACACGAAACAGGGTTATGTTGCGATCGCGGTAAGAATTCAGCCCACTTTCTGGTTTGTCAACCACCCCCCCTCGGGAGGGTGGCTTTTATTTTGACAACAATGGTGGGGGAAAAATACTGCAGGTGCGCCTGTTAAAAAGTCTGGTGGACAAAAAAAAAGGGGGAATGAGGGGAAGGGGAGGGGTGAGACAAATCCTTGTGTACGTTTGGTTTTGGCCAAACAAAAAGGGGGGGGGGGGGAAACTTGAAATGTGCTGTGTGATGATGCGCACATCTATGTTCAGAAAACTCTCAACTTCATTAAAAAAAAATTTTTTTTTTTTCGCAAAGGGGACATCAAAGAGAAACCGGTAACAAAGAAATCGGGGGGAACAGAAAATTGATATTGTTAATTTACCGTACAAAAAAAAAAAGCAAAAAAAATAAATAAATGTAAGCTGAACCTAAGCCTTCCCCTCCATTGCATAGTCAACTTACGGAGGAGAATTCGGGGGAAGAGGGGGGGGAAGGACTCTGGCAAACCTAAGAGGAAAACCACAAAACAAAACAGTATTTCACCCCTGAAACCCCTTACAGAACATTTTTTTTTTTTTTTTTTTTTTTTTTTTTTTGCATTCAGAGATGGAGATAGATTTGGGATTTTCAAAAAAGACCCGGTTTGACCCGGTCTGAGCTTTTTGGGGTCAAAAAAATTTTTTCGCGCTGCGCGCGAAATGACACTGGCACATGCGACCTGGTTGTTACACTTCTTTGGCGGGGAACTTGCGCAACAGCGTTTGTGCCTTGATGAAGGGGAGTAGGGTCCATGCTCCCCCTTTGTGCAGCACACCGAACTTCGCGCACTCGGCAAAAATGGATTTCTCGGCGGTCATGCCCCAAAGGTTCCTGGCGAAGCCACGGTACGCAACATTTCAAAAAAAATTGCGCTTAAAATTGTACATTTTGGTTGTAAGCTTGCGCCGCAGGCGCACGGTACGCTACTTTTATTATTTCGCCATGCTGCATGCTTCCTTTTGCTTCGGCGTTTGACTAATTGAATCGCGTTCTGGCTGTGACGGGGTCACTTTGTTCATGAGGCCATTTCTGGTCACTCTCAGAGGCTCGTGCGAGGTACCAAAAAAAATCGATTTTCTCCCAAAATTGGCAAATCCCATTTTTTTTTTTTTTTTCCAAACCGGGTTTTTCGCCAAAATCCCATTTTTTTTTTTTGACCCGGTTTTGAAACCGGGTCAGTAGACGCACCTCCACCCCTGTTTGCATTATTTTTTTTTCAATTCGTAGTATGTTCCACCTGATTTTTACCCCGCGTAAAGGCCCGTATAGGACCGTATAGGCCAAACCCCACCCATTTTCCCCAGCCTTTACGCGAAATACGCGCCTATACGCGGGGTAAAAATCAGGTGGAATGTTTTGAGAGGGAGAAGAAAAAGAAATAGGATCGGGTAGGTAAGTAAAGTTGTTTCGATGATGGCATTATCCTCCTGTTTTGAGGAATGATTTTTTAGCGACCGTACCAATACTAGTTCTCCTTTAAAGCAAGCTTCGTAGGAATTAAAACAAAACAAAAAAAACAAACAAAAATAAAAATAAGCAGTGGAGTTGAATAGCAAAGTGTTGCTGTACACTACATTTTTTTTTTTGTAAACAAATAAAACACACACTTTTTTGCAAAAAGGAGAAAAGAAAAAAAAGGGGAGTGGGTAAGGATTGCCTCGGGTGGGGGAGGTGGGGGGTGGGAAGACGGGAAGGATACACGCACGATGGTTGCCCTTTGTAAATAAATTGGACAACAGTCGGGAAGAGAGAAGAGATGGAGGAAGGAGGAATTTTTTGATCTTTTTTTTTTTTTTTTTTGATGGGGAAATAATTTTTTGTTTTTTTTCAAGAAACTACATGCAGACGTGGACCATAAATTGTGGTAATCACGTAAAAAAAGAGAGAAACAACGAAAAACGAGAATAAAATGTATTTTCATCATATGCAATCAATAAATTGATAGTATATGGTGTAAAATAGAAAAAAAAGGGGGAGGAGGAGGAGGACTAGCGAGCGATGGATGTATGGTTAACAAAAAAAGTAATAATGAAAAAGTGGGAGAAAAGGTGGAAGTATTTATGTACTTCCGATTTCCAGGCGGGGGGGAAAAGAGCTCTTTTTTCTTTTACTGTAGGTTTGTTTATAATTCTGACGAATCATCTTTGGTGCTACGACAGCGTATCAGAGAAGAAAATAGCTCCCCCCCCTCACAACCACTTATAAGAGCATTGTTTCTTTTTTTTTTGTTTCCATTTGTAAAACACCGCGGTCATAAAAATGTTGGAACGATAACAACATTTTTGTACGTTCCAACATCTTTTTTTACGACCACGGTAATAAAAAATAATTAGTGTAGTTTATTTTGCGTCATTTTTTTGCAAATCTTCACTATTTCTCGCACCCTTTCCTGTCCGTCCACGCACAAAAAAAGGTTGAAAAAAAAAAAAATATCTCAAGGGGGGAAAGGAGAGGAAGAGCAAAAATTTATTGGGGAGACCAATAAAAAGTGTTGTTTTTTTTTTTGAATAATTGATACTCTGTAGGTTTCGTTGCAGCTGCCATTTCGAGACAAAGAAGAACAGTGTTTTTTTTTTTTTTTTTTTTTTTTTTTTTTTTATAAGATGAACCTAAGCCTTTCATTGTGCTTAGTCATCCAAAGAAGGGGACCTTGAAATGCACAACATACATCATAACTGATGTGAAATGGTGTGTGGGCTTGCATCTTGGAAAAAAAGGGGGGATGAGGAGGGGGAAGAGAGCACACAACGTATAATAAAAAAAAAGATCTCTGGCATAAGAGCGCTTCACTTCCCCTTTTTATTTGAAAAAAAACTTGGTTTGTATTAGTGTAGACACCCCGAGGATGAGCTCCACCATACTGAACGCTATTTTCTTTTTTTGTATTTTCTGTTGTGTGAAAGTGGGCCTATATTACCTGTAGCAAAACAAGAGAATTTGGAAGACGAGTCGGGGGGGGGGAGAAAAAATAGATACATTCTTAGAATGTAGAATCTCGTCTTGTCATCTTATTTTTTGAAAAAAAAAAAACAGAAAAAACGCACATTTTGTGACAAAAAGACAATATCGGTCTTTTTTTCCTTTTTGGAATATTGGGAGGAATTTTTTTTTTGATAAAATTGTTGGAGTAGTGCAGTTGCCTCAGTTGTGTTGCCACAGTTTTTTTGTGCAAATCTCTACGTTCCGGAAACGATTCCTCACGAAAAAGTTCTTTTGTTGCATCAGCGCAAACACCGTGAGTGTAAATACTCTCCTCTTTTTTTTTGGACCAAGATTGATCTGATAACCTTCCCACTGTTACTATCGAAACAAACCTTTTTAAAAAAACAAACAAGCAAAACATTTTTTTTTTTTTTTTGGAAGACGAACATGGCTCTCTTACCGGACATATAAACCTGGCAAAAAAAGGATGACATTTTTATTCTTTGGGATTTGTAAAACTTTGTTTCAGCGCAAAGAAAGAAAAAAAACACATAGATTCCTTCTTTCGCCGAATAAAATTTTACTCCTGGTTTATGTGAAAGAGAAACGTAAAATGGTACTAAGCCTTTCGCGCTTAGTTCACTTCCGAAAAAGGCAAAAAAAAAAGTATAAAAACAAAATAAAAGCGCTCAAGTTCAATCAAACAACCTCAAGTGACCTTTTCTTTACTCATGCAAAACTACAAACTTTTTTTTGTATCCTTTTTTTTCGTAGTGAGGAGTAATAAATAAGCACTGAAAATTGGTTCATTTTCTCTTTTTTTCTTCGAATCACACACATTTTTTTTTTTTTTGTTTTTGAAAACTTGGTTGTATTAGTGTGGACACCCTAGAGTGTGCTCCACTATACATTTTTTTTTATTATTGCATTACTACCACAACTACTTGTATGGGGGGCGGAGGGGGAATGGGAGAGTGACATTTATCATAAAATTAATAATGGTGAAAAACAAAATAAGACACCTCGGGGATACAAAGAAAACACTGACGCATTGTGTGGGTTTAAGCAAAGCAGCCCCCGAGGCAAAAAAAAAAATAAAGTTTATAAGATGATCCTAAACCTCTCTGTGCTTAGTCACCTTAATACATAAAAAAATACGAGATGAATGTGTCGTTGTACGCCACTTCACTCATCAAGGAAAAAAGAGAGGAAAAAAAAAAAAAGATAAAAACTTGAAAATATGCATGCACCTCTCGTGCACACACAACACACACATCTTTAAAAAATGGGTGGGAATTGGGGAAGAATAAGGAAGAAAAAAAGGTACGCACATTTCTTATGTTGTATTCGTTCGAGATGATGAAATTTCAGGGAATAGGGGTAGGGGGTAGGAGGGGGGGGGGGGGGGGGAGGGGAGGGGAGGGGGCGCTCTTCAGGGAGAGGGGAGGTTTTTTTGCTGCTTTTTTGTTGTGTCTTTTTGTGATGGGTTTCGGAACATCAGAGGACAGCGAAACTATGCCAAAAAAAAAAAGATATAAAAGAAAAATGAAAAGTTTTATAAGATGACCCCTAAGCCTCTCTCTGCTTAGAGTCTGATTAGATTACCTGTTTTTTTTTTTTTTGAACATTGGTTTATTCACCAATCCTTTTTCCCCTAGCCTCTCGTTGCCTTAGTCATCTTAAAGAAAAGCTATAGAGTGATGTCCTCCAGATGATCATTACCTATCAGAAAAAAAAGAATGCAACTATAACAGGGGTTGTGTTTGACTTTAGGGCCAAACAGGGTTTCAAACAAACGGGGTAAATAGGGAGAGGGGGATTCAGGGGGGGAAGTAATGGTCTATTGAGGATGGGGACGAGTGGAGAAGGGACAAAATAAATTGAAGGAAAAAGAAAAAAGAAAAAAGGGCGGGGTTGGAAAAAAGGGGGATGGGAACCTAGTATATGATCAATCACGGTTTTGTTTTGTTCTGAATTTTTTTGTGTTGAATTTTTTTTGTTGAATTTCTGTTGATCACAACGCAGAACCCTTTTTTTTCTGCTTCATTTTGTTTTTTATCGTGGTTTCAAAAGGATCGTCAAAGATCTGCTTTTTTTTTTTTTGAAACCATGTGTCTTATCTTGTATTTTTTTTTGCATTCATGATGAATGAAATGGAGGGAAGAGAAGAATAAATAGGGAAGGGAGAGAGCAAAAAAAAAAAAGACTGAGAGAGAGAGAGAGAGAGAGGGGGTATTTTTGAGTTTTGGGGGGGAAAAAAAAAACACAAGAAATGGGGGTGGGGTGGGGGGGGGGGGGTAGGGGATACGACTCCAGCCATTTTGGCTGGGACCAAACGCACGGAAAATTCATTTGGCATTATCTGGCCATCTCCAAGGCAACTGCGGGTGAAAAACACCCTCAGAGTGGGTCACAGGGGGCCTGTGGGTCGAAAAACGACCCAGAAGCCACCCCAGAATACAAAAAAATGGAAAAAAATAGTGAAAAAACGGCTTTTTTCACGTTTTGGCCACTTTGGGCAAAATAGCGATTTTTCGAGAAAAAAATCAAAAACCGGGATATTTTTTGACATCACAAAGCCTCCTTTGGCACAAATATACCCCAAAAGTGGCCTGTGAGTCCATTCCAAACTGTTTTGGACATATTTGACACTTTTGGAAGTGTTTTTTTGGTGTTTTTAGGTCAAAAAAATGCCCAAGACGTCCCCAAGACATCCCCAAGACACTTTGCACACCCCCTGTTACGGTCATATTTTTTTCGTTTTTTTGCCTGAAACCCCCAAAATACCCCTCCCGGACCCCACATAGTCCCGAATATCCATCACACACCCACTCAGAGTGAGTAGAAGCACCCCAAAAAAAATATTTTTTAAAGCCCTTCAACTTCAACATGGATGCTGCCGAAACTGAAGCACAATTTTAGGGCTTTAAAAAATATTTTTTTTGGGGTGCTTCTACTCACTCTGAGTGGGTGTGTGATGGATATTCGGGACTATGTGGGGTCCGGGAGGGGTATTTTGGGGGTTTCAGGCAAAAAAACGAAAAAAATATGACCGTAACAGGGGGTGTGCAAAGTGTCTTGGGGATGTCTTGGGGACGTCTTGGGCATTTTTTTGACCTAAAAACACCAAAAAAACACTTCCAAAAGTGTCAAATATGTCCAAAACAGTTTGGAATGGACTCACAGGCCACTTTTGGGGTATATTTGTGCCAAAGGAGGCTTTGTGATGTCAAAAAATATCCCGGTTTTTGATTTTTTTCTCGAAAAATCGCTATTTTGCCCAAAGTGGCCAAAACGTGAAAAAAGCCGTTTTTTCACTATTTTTTTCCATTTTTTTGTATTCTGGGGTGGCTTCTGGGTCGTTTTTCGACCCACAGGCCCCCTGTGACCCACTCTGAGGGTGTTTTTCACCCGCAGTTGCCTTGGAGATGACCAGATAATGCCAAATGAATTTTCCGTGCGCAAAAAATGGCTGAAGTCGTACCCCCTGGGGGGGGGGGGGGGGAACGCTGTTTCAACGCGGGCTGGGGGGGAAAAAAAAAATAAAATATAAGTGGTGTTGCTGATTAAAGAAGTATTCCCGTCTTTTCCTCCTGGAGACACAAGAGAGATGCAGCGCACTCCTACGTACTAAATTCACCTATTTTTTTTTTACCCCTAAAAAAATGCTCCCCTCCCTCTTCTTTTCTTTCCCATCTCCCTTCTATTTTTTAGGAGTGGGGGAGAGGGCTCCCACCAAACCCCATTTTGAGAACTCTACGAAAAATAGCGAAAGAAAAAGAAGAAGAAAAAAATAAAAGGGTGCAGAACTAGGTGAATCATGAAAACCGTTCAAGAACTTTACTATAAATTCGGTGGGGGGGGGGGGCTTTGTATTTAGCCCCCCTCCGTTGTACTCATCCTCTAGTAAAAAGGAGTTGAAGATTCCATAAAAAAAAAAAAAAAAAAATAGACGAACTAAATCAGGGGTGTGCAATTCTGCGCGGTACTGAAGAGGGAGGGAAGTATACTTCTTTAAAAATCTTTTTTCCATTTTTTTTTTTGGCAACCTCCAACCTTTTTTCAACCCATTTTCGTTTTTTTTTTTTTTTCTTTTCTTTTCTTGAAAAAATGAGACACTATCCACACTTTTTTTTCTCCCCATTTTTTTTTTTTTTCCAGAATTTTCTTCGCATCTCACTGTTGCGGGAAGAAAGGGATCATCCCGGTCGGCTGCATTCCTTGTTGTGCCACAGTCTGCTGCTGAAGCTGCTGCGACAGAAGCTGGAGCTGGAGCTGCTGCTGTTGGGGGTTCTGGATCGCCTGGGCCTGGGCCTGAGCCTGAGCTTGCGCCTGAGCAATCCCTGGCTGCATCCTCATCTGCATCTGCAGTTGCATCTGCTGCTGGGCGAGCATTGTCTGCGCTGCTGCCAGATTGCGGAGCAGCTGCCCCATCTGCGCCATCTGCCCATCCTGCTGGGGCTGTGCAACGTTCATCATGGGGGCCTGCTGGGGCATCACCCCCTGCTGCATCTGCTGCACTGCGAGGATCTGGTTCAGCAATGCCGGAGGCAATGCAGCTGGCCCCACCCCTGGCAGCCCCATCCCCAACGACTCCATTGGGTTTGCCTGCGCGCTCAGAAGGGTCTGCAGGGCTTCGAGCATTGCGGCTTCCGGACGCTCTGCTGCTGGTGCAGAAGCTGCATCGGTGGCCTCAGATGCAGCGCCGGGCTTTGCGATGGGAGTGGGAGGGGTGGAAGGAACACCGTCAGTCTTGCGTGCGTTCTCCTTGGCAAGAGCGCGCTGCCTTCTGCGTGCGCGGGACTTTGCGAGGGAGCGCTTTGAACGAGAGGCGACTTCGACTTTGAAGGTCACCTCGCCTTCTTCACGCCAGAGACGGCGTACACTGCTGGAGGTTTCGGCAGCATCGGTGGGTTCGTTGTTGACCTCGAGAATGCGCATGCCGACGCAAAGCCCTGCACGCTCTGCAGGGCACCCTACCACAACGTTTGTGATAGAGTTGCCACGAATCCATGCACCCAGCTTCTCCGTCGGGTGGTTCCGCACCGCAGTGTGTGTGCTGGCACGCTCAGAGCTGGAGACAGTCCCTTCCTCCTCGCTGCTGTGTCCCGCATCGATGGTGTCGCACAGCGCTCTCAGGTCCATGTCGTCCATCCCATCCACAGGGCCGTTCATCTCATCCATCAAAAACGACGACAGGCACGGTGGTGTACTCTCCTCAACGTCAGAGTCGATAATCTGAACGGCTGCCATCCTCATCGCTTTGAGAAAAAAAAAAGGAAGAAAAAAAAAAAAGAGAAAAAAAAGTAGTGTTTGGTGTAAAAAAAGAACGTGAAAAACGCTAAAAGAGTGTGTGTTGGTTTTTGCAAAATTCGGGGTTTTTTTTTGCGAATGTATCTGGAAGGGAGTGGAGGGTGGGGGGTGGAGTGGGTAACAATGTGATAACTTTGTTGCAGTGATACACCACATATAGCTGACTAGCGAACTAAATAAGGGGGGAGGATGGTGTCATGTGTACACCATCGTTATCAAAGCCCCAGACGAGACTTAGGGTGGGCAATATGATGAAAATGATGCTATCTTTTTAAAAAGAATCTGCGAAGCAAAAACCATCCTCAGTCATGCGAAACGGAAGTTAGCACAACCTTCTCCAAAAAAAAAAAAAAAAAAAAAAAAAAATGCATATTTTCAGGGCTCTCAAGATCCTCCACGAAAAAAGCAGAATTTTCGAAATGAGGAGGATTCATTTTTGCAAAAAAACCCCCCAAAAAAAAATTTTTCCCCCCGCAACAAGCGGTCGTCGCGCGCTTCGCGCGCGCCTCCCTGACAGCCACAGAGCGGAGAGGCGGGTCAATTTTGCGAGATAACAAAAAACGGAAATCTAATCCTTTCTCTTGCACCGTACAAAACCCATACGTCTTCCAGAAGCAGGGGCTGATGCAACGGCAGGTAATTTTAAAAATGGCAAAAAATTTGCAGCTTTGGTCACGTTGCATTTTTTGGCTGCAAAATGCAAGGGTATCCAAAGACATTGCCAACTCTATTTTTTTGCGGAGCAAAAAAATAATATAAATGGCGCCGCAGGCGAAAAAAAATTGGGGTACGGTGTAAAAATGCTTCCTTTTACACCACAGAATCACTCAACGAACCCTTTTTTTGAGTAGCAAAAAATGAAAATGGCGCCGCAGGCAAATTTTTTTTAAGGTGCAGCCCTGGACGGTGCAAACAGGCTCGGGAAAGTATTGGCTCCCTCGGGGGAGACAAAGTGACCCCCACTATAAAACCCCTAGGAGGATAATCCTCCACCCGAGCCCTCCAAAAAAAAAAAAAAATGGAGGAAATCCTCCACCAAAAAAGCCTGAAAAAAAAAAAAAAAAAGCCCCTGGAGGAAATATCCTCCCCTACGTGGAGGATCTTGAGAGCACTGCATATTTTGGTTTAACAACCACAAAAGAGACGGGGCCTTTTTTCTTTACGCAAAATTCGTAATCAGATGCCGGCCTTGTGAACCCCTCATCGTTCGAGAGACACATTCAGTAGTCTCCCTTCTCATTGCACTAAGCACCCTGCCGGAAGGCAGCAACGGACCTGGTGCCACGTCAATAGATTTGATCCCTAATACACCAAACCGGGTTTCTGTGAAGGCCTCCGGACGCACCGCACGCACAAGACGGGTTAGAGCGCTCTTCTTCTTCTTCTTCTTCGCCCTCGCTGCACGCGCCTTGAGAAGCAATCTCGGACTTTCCGCCTTCACGTCACTCACACTCCCTGCCCTACAGTACCAATCTATCAAACACGGACTCATCTGCGTCCCTCGAGGCACCGGTGTTTCCACCCTCACTGGAGACGCGACCAACGCACGCACTTCTGGCTCTGGAGTGAACGGGGTAAATATTTGACATGAATTGGGCACCTCACCCTCTGGCGTGTCCATCCTCTCTCGCAGAAGGTGCAGATGCTCTGGCGTGGGATCCCCCTTACGCGGAAGCTGTTTCATATTATCCACAAACTCTGGAGTCAATGAATGGGATGTCAATCCGTTCGCTCTCTCCAAAAATGCGTCGACACTGTGCTCTGCACGACGCCGCCTGCTGTCAGGAAGACCACTGTCACCACCTGGCGATGCTAGAATTCGGTACGTCGGCCGTATCCTCGGAGCATCTGCCAACCGCAGCACCTTAGGAGAAGAAGGCGAAGAAGGTGACACCGGAGAGACCGGGGATACTGGCTGTGGGGCTCCCACCTCATCCTCAGCCTGCAGATCTTCACTCAGGACTTCAGAGGGGACGTCTGGGTGGTGGTTTGTTGGAGGTGCGCTTCGGAGGTCTTCACGAAGCTGTTTTAAGGTACGCCGTTTGCTCAGAATGGAAACAGTGTTCTCACGGTGTTCCTCTCTGGAGTGCGGGCCCAGCTCTCGGTACTGCAGGTCCATTTTGAGGATGCGCGGTTGTGGTGTGAAGCGCTGTCTGTGCACCACACCACGCTTTTCGTTGAGTTTCTCTACAATGTCGGTGCCCACTTCGATGGGTCGATTTGGTGGTCCTGTTCCTATGGCGGAGAAAGGGGCGATGATCGGAACAAAACAGGAGACATGATGGAATTCGCCGTCTGGAGTTAGTAAGGGCACCCCTTGTGGGTTTCCCTCGGGTGTTTTGTTGTCCTTTTTTTTGGATGGTGTGTTCGTTGCGCTGGGGTGGACTGCTGCGAGGTGGGCGAGAAGCTGGCTTTTTCTTCGAATCGACCCAGATCTTACCAATGCGGGAGAGAAATCACCGGGCAGAGACAAAGCTATCGCCGTATTATCTACCGTCCTCGGCTCAAATGGAACTGCCTGGTCAAGAATCCTAATATCCCGTGTCTTCGCAAGGCTCTCATTGCACTGTACCGTCCGAAACGACTGTTGTATCAACTTCCTATCCCCAGCATCCTCCCTCTCCCTTTCCCCCAACACCAAACAGCTTAACCCCAACCCCGCATACCATCCGTGAAGTTCATTTGGCGCCTTCTTCCCTCCCCCTTTACCACACCATGTACTTCCGGGAAGCGGTTCCATCGGAGTCAACTCTGATAGGCAAACCTGAGGAACACCTGGCTTTTTTGCGTCTTTTGGTGTGTTGGTTGACTCCAGATGGGTTGGGGCCTGTTTGGGTATGGGGTGAAAGGCTGCGTTGGGATGTGTCAATTCTGCAGTAGGTATATCCCTCGGTCTCACCACACGATCTCCTTGCGCAGAAAACTGCTTTCCTAGGTTCGGAACAAAGCTGTACATCTCCTTCTGATATTGGTCTAAACTGCCGATACAGTGCAGGCCAATTCCCCATATCTTAACGCTCCGCTCTGCCACCGACACAACGTACTTACTGATGGGGTCTGCAGAGACCATTGAGATGGGGCTCATGTGGCATTCTCTCGTTGCGATCACTTCTATGCGGGTTTGTGGTGTGAACGTTGCCCTTCTTGGGGTGCCAGAAGCGTCGCTCAGACTTTCGGTGTAGAGTGAGGAGTATCTGAAGGAGCCTCGCTTTTTGGGTTGTGTTGGTGCAGGAAAGGCGGGGTCGCTGTGGGCAAAGTGTTCCTCCATGCAAGGCAGGGAGGGGAAGAAGTGGTGGACCTCGTGCCACTCCAGCACGGCGGCCAAAGAGAGCACCGTTATCGTCCCATTCGACAGTCCCATATACAGCAGAGCGTTGGGCCAGTACCATGTCATGGCGGTCACAGAGCGTTGTTCCGAGCCAAGCTTGCGGTGGTCAAGACACTCAAATGCTCGTGTATGCGGTGGAAGTGCCCATATCGCCAACAGCCCGTTAGCATCCAAAGAGACAAGAAGAGGAACCCCAGTCAAGAACATGACCTGCACTATGTCAACGGAGCCTTCAGGGGGTTTGAGTTGGACGAGTGCGTTGAACTCTTCGGTGCGGCGGACCTTAGCTTCCCATAGGGTGATAAAGCCTGAGGTGGGGGGAGGGGAAGTGATGTAGGGTCCTCTGCCCGTTTTTGCGGTATGAGAGAGGCTGTGGAGCACCCTGAGTCGCTAATTTGGAAAAAAAGGGGGTAAATGGCTAGCGGGCACCCTGTTCTACTATATATAATAGAACAAAAAATAGTGGAGCACACTCTAGGGTGACAACTAATACAACCAAGTTTTCAAAAAAAAAAAACGAAAAAAAAATGCACATACCAGACCGACCCCCTACTGCAACCCGATTCAATGTGTCTGAGAACGCAAGCGACTTTGCTTCAAACGGATTGAAGCACCTCAGGTCCACACTGAGGGTGCCTTGCGCGAGACCTCCTTCTGCGCCTGTCTCGCAGAAGGTTTGTATGGTGTTGTCCCACCTTAGCACTATGACAAAACCTCGCCCTGTTCCGTGCACGATAGAATGCACTTCAGCACCTCCATCCGAGAGCGCACACAATGTCACACCAGAGGACGCATTGTGCGACGTGACCTTCCCCTTCGAGGTGCCTACGTACAGCCTCCTCCCGGTCTCTGAAATGCACAACGCGGTGATCGTCGCATTTGCCTCTACTGCGTTTGTGTGTAACATCTGCAACTGCCCTGTAAAAGCGTCCCACATCTTAATCGATGACCCCGACGCAATGACAAATACCCCACGTACACAGTCATGCGAGATTGCAGACACCGCTGTGTCATCGCTGGTCACCCTCTCCGTCACAGAAGGCGCGCCATAATCTAACAGAATAACCGACGTATTTGACAATGCCACCAACCGCTTCGTCTCCGGGTCATAACACAACGACTGCCACTTCTTCACCGCCCGAGGCGAAGGGTACGCATCGCACTTTATAGTCTGCGCTGGCTGCCAATTCTTTGCGTCCCATATCTTAATCACCCCAACCGCATCCAACGTTATAACATGAGGTACAGCCTGCACAGCAGCCACATCTACTACCGGCGCCGTATGAGGACTCATCGCATCTCGTAACGTAAAGGGAACTGTTATGGTATGTTGAACCAACCACATTCGCGCCTCCGTTTCAAACCCGCAGGTTACAAGAAACCTGGTTCCATCATCTCCGAGCTGTAATAGAGCCATTCGAGTAATCCCTGGTCCTGCTTTCTTGGATAGGTTGTACAGAGGGGTGCCTTCCTCGGTGCTGATGGCGACAGTGCCGTCGAGGCTGCTGCTTGCAATGCAGCCGTCGCCGAGAAGAAGGATTTCTGTCACCCCGTCAGTATGGGGTGACATTGTGAAGAGCACCACCTCGCTTGAGCTTTCCTTTACCAGAGAATTGGAGGCGAGAGCGCGAATCATTCCGGATCGTGTACCACAGAATAGCACCCCCGATTTCCCCGAATCTCGCAAACACAGACATGAGTCTGGAGTGCGAAAACAGCGTCTCTGTTTGCACGACCGCCACGTCTCAAAAACCCGGATTTTTAAATCAGTGCAGGACACCACCAACAAATGCTGTTCCGTCAGATACACCGCGCTCAAGGAAGACACCTTTTCTCCAAGCTGAAAATGAAGAGAAAAGAGCGGGCTTCCTGAACGGTGCGGATCGAATTTGTGAAGTTCTAGGGTCTGACATTGCCGCCCTGTTAAAAGAAACCGGCCTCTGCATGCGGCAAGCCTGCAGGTATGAAAGGAATCATCTGATAGCGCAGCGGACCCTACGTGGAGGTATCCTTTCATGAAGTCGGTGAAGTCGCTGCCTCTCCCCATCATACTGGTGTCAATGAAGAACATGATCATTTGATCCCACGTCACCACCCCCCTTCCCGTACAATCCACATTCGAAAACAACTGCAACAGCTTTCGGTCTAATTCCTCTTCATCTACAGCTAGCCCTTGGGGCGGCGGGTAACGTTTGAGAGGAATGTCCTCGAGTGATGTGCAGCCTACATGGGTGTATCCTCTTCGTAAAATGAAGTCTGCAAAGACCTCGCGAAATGCACTGCATGTAATGCTATAGAGCGAAACCACCCGTGAGGTGGCTTCGTGCAAGAGAGGGAATGTCTTGCTGAGAAGTTGGAGCACGTCTATCGCAAAGTCTCGTTCGCTTTGGCTCTGGTCGGTGACGCGAGCCTCGCCCTGTACAGAAGCAAAGTTAGAGCTGGCATTATGTCTGTGCCGTGGTGACCCACCTCCCTCCTCCTTCATCTCTCCTACATCTATGGTGTAACACTAATGGGTTCTTTTCAAAGGTTTGTAATACAAAGCCCTTATTTACCAAAAAATGGGGATGCTTAAATACAATGTGTACCGAGAACTCTAGTGAAATGAAGTGACAATGTGGGAGAGGGGAAGGGCGTGGGGTGGGAGCCACAGCAGAGAATAAGACTCGGGGACCCGGGACCGGGGACCCGGTTATTCTCAGCTGGACTGGGACCCGGTACGGGACCAGGACCAGGACCCAGGGACCGGGGACCCGGCTTATTCTCTGCTGCGGTGGGAGCAGGGGACTTTCGAGAGAGAGAAAGAGAAAGAGAGAGAGAGGGGGTAGGGAGGGAGGAGGTGTTTTGTTGATGTGCACACGTTTGCTGGTTTGTTTGTTTTTGTTTTTTTTTGGGGGGTAAGGGGGTTTGCACGTTGTTTTTTAGCAGAAATATTGGAAATGTGACAAAAAAATTAGAGAAAAAGAGAGAAAAAAAACGAAATTGCTGTTTGCTGAACTGGTGTACAAAACAAATGGCAAAACACAAAAAAAAAAAAAAAAGGGGGAACAAAAAAAGGGAACAAAAAAAAACCCCCTTTTTGTTAGATACGACACATCTTGTTTTAATGCATATTGAAGAAATTTCACAACACAACAACGGGGTTTTTTTTAAATTACAGCGACAATCTCCACGGGTCGTGTATTTTGAGTTTTTTTTTACAGAAGATAAGAAAGATCTCCTCCCAAAGAAGTTGAGGCAAAAAAAAACAAAAGTTGAAAGTTGAAAGATGGGTACACATCTAAAAAGAATCGCGACACACTGTATTAAGATATCCTCAGCAATTGCTGAGCCATCTTGATCACAAAGCGAAAAATTAATAAAAAAAAACTACCCACTTCTTTTTATAAGAAAGACACTCGGAAAAACAACACTCACACACTTATCCTCAATTTCCTCCCTTTTTCTTCTTCTCTCTTCTCCCTCAGTGCTCACTTTTGTCCAAGGTACTTCTCAAGACCTGCCCAACGGGGTGCTCCCCATCCTGTTGCCAGATCGAACCCGGGGGTGGCGGGGAACCCTGTGGTGCAGGTGAGGCACGTTTCAGAGTTGCACTTTGAGTTTCCTTTGGTCACGTCGTAGAACATTTCGTCGGCGTGGGCGGCACCGGATTGGTAGAGGGCGGTGTTGAGGAAGCCGAGGACGGGCTTGCCTGCCTTCTTCAGCTCTGCGTTGAGGAGCGTCAGAATACCGCCCATGGTGGGCGCTGCAGCAGACGTGCCGCCTGCACCGTTGCAGCGTCCGTTTGCGCACATTGCGTTGCCCAAAGCCAGCGCGCTGATGTCGGGGTACGCCCTGCAGGACGCATTGTAGGCCGATGCCGGAGGGAACTCATCATCCCCGCTGTGCGTCGCAATGTACTTCTCCACCACCGCAGTCTGGTACGACGGCATCGGGAAGTCCCAGCTGAAGCCAGACCCTCCTCCATTCCAGTACACCGGGTCCTCAGCGGAGGCAGGGGCGGTCCATTGTGTTCCACCAATAGCGGTGACGTAAGGGGATGAAGCAGGGAAGGTGGGCATGGTGTAAGCGCAGGCAGCCTTGTTCAGGGCACGGCCAATCGCGGTGAAGAGACTGAACGGCTGGAAGGAGAAGTGCATGCCTCCATCCCCCGAGGCAGCAACCACGGTCACACCACGGAGACCGAGCTTCATGAACTCAACGTTGCCCTGGACAATCACCAGGTCGTTTGTGAACATGCAGACCTGGCGTTCGTTGTACTGAATCTCCTTGAGGCAGTCTGCGTACGACTCGACGCCTTCCTTTTCGACGGTCTTACACAGAATGTCGCAGCTCTTCCACGTCAGCGACCCCAGAGAGAGCGAGACCACCTCTGCAGGAGAAGCCTCTCCGGTCAGGTCGTTCAAGAAGGCGTTCTGTGCGTAGCCGAACCCTGGACCTTCCTCGGGGGACTTCGAGTTGTTGGTGTTGGAGACGATGGTGACGGCGCCAGGGGCCATTCCTGAGATGATGTCGGTGTCGAGGGAGGCCTCCCCGAAGTTGTCGCCACCCGTGGTCTGGTTGGCGTATCCAGTGAGCTTCAATCTGTCGATCGAGGTGCCTGCGATGTTGTAGGTCGACCAATACTTCTTCACATCAGAGGGAAACACTCCGTACGTCCCCGGACCCCACACCAACTGGTTGATGCCGTCTCCGGTCACGGAGTCTGGGATGCCATAGGCCTTACGGATTTCATTTGCACCGTATGCTCCGAGGCCGGTCTGGATGCCTCTGGGACGGTGTGAAGTGGAGTCATGAACGCGTGTTACAACGTTGGTGACCAGGTCGGCAAGGTCGGCAGGGAGGTGTGCGGCCTTGAGGGAGTCGCTGGAGACCTCAATCCTGTCGCGTGTGTTGGAGACCTTGTGTGCAAGGTGCTTGGAGTCGAGCCATGCGGTCAGAGAGTCGACCACGTGCTGCGGCTGTCCCACGAAGTCGGCCAGCTCAGTCTGGGAGAGGTACTTTCCGTACATAGGGTGGGTAGGGTCGGAGACCTGGAAGAAGCGGGCCTCAAGTTCGGCATCGGAGACAGCACGCTTCAGCCAGATGTCTGTCACTGCGTTGCAGCTCACTCCCAGGAGGAGCAGGGAAAACAACTTCATTTTAAAACAAAACGGTGCGCCTGGAATAAATAGGAAGTGGTCTTTGAAAAAAAAATGAAGACACTACCATGAGGACACTATTGCCACCTTGCGAGGTAATAGAGGCAGGAGACTTCAGAGAAAATGATTAAGATATTATTTTTAGAGAAAAGAAATGGGTCTCGAGAGGAGAGAGGCACAAAGATCTGAATACCATTTACCTCCACGGTATTGCAGTACAACGGGAGCGGGGGGGGGTGTGCCAGGTAGTGTCATCTTACGCTTGGTATGCGAAGGGGTCACAGAAAGAAAGGTTTTAAAAAAAAGATGAGCACTGTCTCGTATACACAGTGCCAACTGGAAGGCGACCGTGACCTCCCTCTCCTCCCCGACACGCTCTGCTACGTGATTCCCTGCGAGACATTAGTACACATGGAAACCATAGATTGAGGAACATGGTGGATAAGCTCCTGTGGAGGCGCACGATGGTGCGCAACTTGCACCATACCATACGCGATATACTGGAGCTGAGCGGCACCCTAGTCAAGGTGACGCGGTACGCGTGCGAGACAGCGGCGCTTGCTGTTCTGGTTTTGCGGGACAAAAACGACATATCGTTTTTACTGGCCATACAACACAAAGCCGTCACACTCTCGTGCGATTTGAAACCGCTGGGCTACAGCAAAAGCCATGTCGGCCACTTTACTGCCACATGGCTGGAGGATACAGGAGTTGAGGGAAGTAGTTGTACGAGAGCATGTTCTGAGTACGTACATTACCCTGACTGCCAGCGCACAATCCACACGTACCAATCTCGACAACACAGTGGCGTATTTTAATAGATTGACTGAGGATTTGAGGAGGATTGGTCTTCTGCCCGCCGATGCTGAGGATTAGCGGGTACCTTTGCAGTGGAGGCAGCACAATGTATATTGAAAGGGGGGGCAAGAGGAAAAAAGGGGGTTATTTTCATTTTATTGAAGTTGAGAATTGCGATCAACGCATTTTTTTTTCCGACTCCCCCGAAATCATCCGAGAGGAAAAAAAACAACATGTCTTTGGTGTGGCTGGGGGGTGATTACATCGCAGATCTTCAAATTCTGCGCACTTTTTTTGCACCCCCTCAGCCGTACCAATCTTCCCTTTTTTATGTTTGAGACAAAAAGATCTAAACCCCCCCTCCGGATATTATTTACTAAATTGGGAGTAAATAATAAACGGGTTTACTTTATTAAAACTGTTTTTTACGTTGGAAATTAGTAAATAATAAGTGGGAGAGTAAATAATACCCGTGAAGTAAATAATAAGTGGAGGTAAATAATATCCGTGGGGGGGGTTTATCTTCATGCAGGCAATAAGGGAACGGTCACATCCTGCATACCCAGCATCTCTCTGGCATGCCTGTTCAGAATATGCACTGTTACACCATGCCGTGTTGCAAACTGCGCCATCTCTGTGTCATTCGTTAGCAGCACGACTTTTGTGTCATCACCACACCGTTTTGCCCATGAATGGATTAAGGTGACCAACTTTGTTGGGATATTTTGCGTTGCGTTCACTCCAAACGAGGATTCATGACGTTTTAGGAGCAGCGACGTTGGGGTTTCATCAAGCAGTACTCTGAAGGTAGACAATGCTAATGCGAAATACCGTTTCTCCATCTCAGTCGCAGCTTTGTTATGAACCGCATTGTGCAGCTGCGCCAACACCATCTGAGGCACCACAACCCGACAGGGCATTCCAATATCCTCCACAAACCCTTCCACCTGCTGCGCCACCGTCCCATCCACCACGCAAATCAGCCCTACCGTCTCCTCAAGCATCGCTGTCTCCACCTTGTAGCCTTCAAACCCAAGCAAACACTGTACCATCCTTTCATCCACCCCTAGCAACTCTTTATCAATCGAATAAAATTTTTCGACTAACGCAAAGTTCTCCCCTTCGTGTACCTTCTCTTTCCATAAGGACTGGGCCATTTTAGTGCAAGCAAGAGATTTTGTTGTATCATTAACGCCATCCTGAAGGGATTCGAGAAGAACCATAGTAGCTTCTGGGGAAAGTCGCATATTGTTTGCGAGAATATCACTGTAGGCTTGTAGAGCTTCGTTTGGTCGGTTATCCTGGAGAAACGTTTTGACCAGAAAGACCTGCATTGCACCGCTAAAAGAAATCTCCGCTTTGGCAAGAATCGAATGTGCGTGAACCAAGTAATATTCACGTAGATTGGTGTCCGTTAGTTTGTAGACCTCTGACGCGAAGAACGTAAAATCTGTGAAGGATTTGGTGATATCGGTTCTGGTAGTATGCCCAATGCAGAATAGTGATTCCGATAACCGCCCCATTTTTGAAAGAGAAAGCGCGGATTGGTACCAAAAGGTTGGGTCGGTGATGCGGAATTTTGGTTTATAGAATCGGCCTCTTCTCTGTTCATCGTCACCGCTTTTAGCGCTCATTAGTTCTAAGTACATCGTTTCATGCGAATTCTGCTCTGATGAAGATGCTATTTTCGCAAAAACCACATCATACAGCTCTGCCGCTTTCTCATATTCACCTTCCCGATTCAATCCGGTGAGAACACTGAGTACTACTTTGGTGTCATATCCTCCTCCAAACCCCGATCGTTTTTGATGTTTCGCCGGAACGCTAAGGGCACCTCCAATAAGAAGCGTTTCTTTACGCCATAGTGGGTATCCAATAGCACCCATTTTCCCGTTCTGATTAAGGGAAGAAAAGAGGATTCTCGCAGTATGCTGGGTATGAGCATGCTTCGAACGGCGCAGGCGTTTCATTGAGCGGCGTTTAAGTTGGTCATGACGAAACCTTTTCCGTCCCCTTTCGGTGAAGAAGGCCATCCCCTTTAGATTCTCCCAGGTACCAAGAAGGTGTTGTGTGTCCCCTGAATTCGCAGAAGCGAGAAGAAATAATTTCCATATGAGTGGGGTAGAAAAATTTAGCGCCTTTTGCCGCATCTCCAACTGAAGCTTTGAGAATAACGCCACCTCCCCCTTCTTTGCACAGCCATAAAAGAGTTGACGGTAATGCCCTGCATTCGCTTCGACCCCAAACCCATCGATGCTTGTCATATTCTCCTTCACATCTAAGGCCATGAGAAGCTCCCCTTGCTCCACTAAATGGTAAAGAATATGCTCGAAAAACGCGGTTCCGCCTTTTAATTGTTTTTCTCTCATTTTTCCTAGAAATCCAAGCATCCTTTTTCGTCCTCCTGGAGCAGAGAGGTTTAACGCTGAGCCTACAACAAGAACCTCATAAAAATTCTTTTTATGTAATAAAGGAGTTTCTGGGTCATCAAGAAGGTGCTGTACTTCTGCTATCATTGAATCTACTCGATCTGGCTGCGCACCTAGCGAATATAATGAGACCAACGCAGACGCAGTTTGCAGTGACACAGTATGCTTCGAATATAGCACGTCCCTCAGGTGTTTTGCGTCGTACAGTAGACTCCGTAGATTGGCTTGCTGATAGGATTTATCTTTGCTTTTCATTAATGCCTCAATTTTGCTGACATTCGCTCTCATCAACACCGCGGATTTATCATCACCCAAACAAACCCCATGCTCTGCAAGGTCCTGCGCAATCTGCAACTCCCCTTTCGGCGCGCCATACGCAATAAAAAGCTGCTGAATATCATACCACGGCTCCCAATGGCGTAGCATCTGAGAATAATGCCCTGCTTTTTCAATACGCGAGAAGGGGTCCACCTCAATGTCCTGTCCGGTTCCTTCGGCAATGGTAGGAGTCCATTGGTGATGATAGCCGTGTTTCGGTTGATTCACAAAATGGCGTGGGTTCTGAAATGCATCGCGCTTTCGAGTAAATTTATCAGGGCGGGTGGCGACGTTGGTGAAAAACTCATAACCCGAATCAGCCAGGATACTGCAGCAACAACGGCGGGTAGAATGCATGAATTCTTCTTTTAGGTCTTACAAAAGAATCGGTTTCATACAACCAAAAGACAAAGCACTGCAAAAAAAGAAAAAAAGAAAAAAATCCAACTCTAAGTGATTCTTAGACCTAAGGAGAGGTTCTGTGGGGTGTTATATGGGAGGGGAGAGGGGGGGGAAAGATCTCAGATGTTTTCCTTTTTTCATACTCATGTACTGTATGGTGTGTGCCCAGACTTAAGTGTGCAAAAAAAAGAAAAAACTGAGCGTTGTCATAAAACAGCTAAACAGGGTAACCTGGCATGCGACCGGTGTGCCGGAAGCAACGAGGGGTGCACCCCCAGGCTTACAGCGTAGAGCAGAGAAGGAGAGATCCACCACACACGCCGCAGTGAGATCACGACTGCTCGATCTCGGAGCATGGGTCTGCTTACGTACGGCAAGGGGAAGCACATTTGGGGAGCTACCTTAGAAGCCTTCGCAAAGCTCAAGTCTCTCCTTGAAGACATTGTGGCAGAAAACCCCCGGGAAGGTGACAGTTGTTGAGGAAGAGACAAAAGACGAATACCAATAGTGTTTGCTTTATGTATTGGGGCAGCCATGCGTTCCGTCACAACAAGGAAGATGATTATCAGTGACGTTAAATTTCTGAAGAAGCGGGTGTCCGTCCCGGAGTGTTGAAAATAAGAACCTTCTGCGCTTCTGGCCGACCTCGTACTCGAAGATGGCACCAGACTCATCACCCAGGGTATTGCTTCATACAAAAACAACAGAATTATTTTGGAGAATTCCGGCCTCAAAGCTCCGACAGAAACCCGGCGTCTGTGGCAGAAAGAAGAATCGGAGAAACGGATCCCTTAAAGGAAGGGACAACCAATGCTCAAAATGTTTTGAGTTTTGGGAAATTTGGGACGAACCCGAGAAGCCTGCTTCATCGCTTATTGGTGCGGGTTTGGTCCCCCAAGAAAGAAAGAAAGAAACAAAGACGGTGTAGATGAAAGGTAGGTGGCGTGTGCTATTTTTTGTTGGGTTCTCTCTATATGAAAAAGTGGAAAAAGGAAAAATAAAAATCTCGTCTAAAACCAAAAAAATAAAGAAAGCCTTTTTTGTAAGATGAATGTGCCTCTCGTACAGCCACTCATCTCAAACAAATAAAAGCGGGGACTGTCCTTCATTGTGGGGGGGGAACAGGGGGGGTGTGTGGGGGGAAGATTTTGGTCCCTGTTCTAATGTCTGCCTTTTGCTTTCGTTTTGCTAAAATTTTTAAAAAATTTGGTGGTAGTGAAGACACCCAAAGTTGTGCTTTCACAATATGCAAAAGATATTTTTTTCCCGCCCCTTCTATTTCTGGATATCAAATAATTGGATTTATATAAAAATCCTTCCCTCTGAAACATAGAGTCTGCACATTTCATCTCCCGATCCATCAGTGGTTTGTTTGCAACATGCAGACATCACAAATGAACGCCAATCCCTAATACTAGCTAGGGGTGGGGAGGAAAAAAAAAAGAATTTTTTTGAAAGATGAATGTGCTTCTCGTGTGCACATCTAAAAAAGGGTATGGAGGGGGTGATATCAGCTCTGTACATTCCGTTCTACATAAAAAAAAATACTTGAGAATTTGAGAAAATTGAGAAATGCTGTTTTTTCCTTAAAAAAGGGGAATCGGTTTTTTAGGTTGGAAATGCTTCTGAGACAAAAAAATCGGTTTTTATTTTAAAACCGAGATGCTTGAAACCAAGCATAAGTTGTAGAACTTGGAGAGAACTACATTATTCGTAACTCCGTGCAGTCCTATATCCTTATCAAACTGAGATGCTTGAAACCAACAGTTGTAGAACTTGGAGAAAACGATACAATTCTTAAATCCGTGCAATCTTACATCCATTTCGTGGTTTACATCAGATAAAGATGAGTATGCATCACGTGTGTGCAGACACATCTTGTTAAAAAAAGGGGTGGCATGCGTCCACAATAAAAAAGAAAAACCCGATATCCTATTTCTGGGGGGAACAAAAAAAAAACAGCAACCCCGCTGCACCGGTCCTTTTGCAAAGTTGGGGCAGTGTCCTGACCAATTTTTTTTTTTACTTTATTTGTTTTGCTTTTAAAGAAAATACTGGGGGGGGTGGGATGAAGACGACTATTTCAGCGCCGCAAAACCTTATCAAAAAAAGAAGGGAAAAAAGAAAAAAGGACGGGAAATTCGTCGGAAATAATGTGAAGAAACGGATTCTTAAAAGACGGTGCAAACAGACAAGGACCAGAAAGCCAGAGACACGCCGCCAGGAAGAAGGGGAGAGGGTGTGGTGATACACGCATACACTCCCCCCTTCTCTCTGACGCGCATTTTTTTTATTTTTGAGCAGTTTTTTTTTAGCACTTTATCTCACCTACTTCTTACTGGTAGTCATCAGCAGCGTCATCGTCCAGCCCTTGACTGCTCATCTCAATCTTGAAGCTCTGTAGTGTAGGGGGGTGGTGTTTGTAGGCAGTACTAAGGAACTCTAAAAAGATAAATAAGGAATTGCTATCGAGAGAAAATAACCCCCTGTTTATTTTTTTCTTAGTAAATAGTTGTTGTTTGTCTTTTCCACACATTTTTGTCAAAAGAAAAGTTTATAAGATGATCCTAAGCCTCTCTGTGTTTTTAGTCATCTTTGATCGCACAACACCAGCTGTTTTTTTCTTTTTTACGCAACCTTTAGTTAGGCCATCTTTTAAGATACCTCTATTCTTACAAAATAATGTCAAACAATCTCTGCACCTTAAGCAAAGAGTTAAAACGTACTAAAAACGCGGTCGTACTTGCAAAAGAGTGGAACATGAGGTGATATCACAACCTCGCACAACATACCTTGCACAATCTCTTCTCAAGGCGGGAGGTAGGGAAGTTGTCCCCGTAGGCGAGCCCATCGAACCCTTCGATTTTGTCGGTGGCGACTCCATCTTTGAAGAGGATGACACAGGGGAGGACCTTGACGGAGAGCTTGTCTGAGAAGAATGGGGCTTCCTCGGCGTTGATCTTCACGAATTTGATTTGAACCACACGGTCGGAGATTTCTCCGAGCTTGTTGTGCATGACGTCGCAGCGCGAGAATTTATCGTGGAAGAAGTGGCACGCCACGTACGTCGTAGATGTGACCTCGGGCAGGAAGTCCTTCTCGTTAATCTCCCGGTACATCCCGTGGCCGCGCTGCTTCAACTCCTTTGCCTTCGCCTGCTGCGCTTTCATCACCGCCATTCTCCTTTCCCTCAGCTGTTGCAACTCAAAGTCGTCGTCTCCCATAATATCCACCTCTTCGGGGTTGGATCCGATCATGTCCTTAGGGCCCTGCATGTAGACCGCCTTCTTGGCAATAACCTCCTTGGGTTCGCGGCTCTTCTTGTACTCGTCGGTCTTCATGTATTCCACCATGTCGCCCAAACGGTCGGCAGCTTGGTTGTTCGACCCGCTGCTCACCATTCCATTTTTCAACATTTTAAGTGATGTGTTTTTTAGATTTTCTTGAAAAGCGGGGGGGTGGGGGGATAGGAGAAGGAGAGTGCAGTGAGGGTGGATCACTTTTTAAAAAAGTCGAAAATAAAAAAGATACAGTCCCGACTATAATATTCCGGGTTTCTATTTCGTGAAGCCGCCAAAAATTAATTAATTATTCACGAAATAAAAACCTCGTTTTTTAGTGACCCACGAAACCCAGTTTACTACCATTGACCCCACACACACTCCTTCACAAAACTATAATATGAGCGGAACAACATCTCCCTCGAAATGGCAGGGATGACGGCCACAGTGACTATTGAGGTGTCCGAGGCGCAGGCCGAAGACGTGGCGCTGGTGGAGAATGTCGCTGCCGACATTCAGGGGATAGGGGCGTACTACGTCGCAGGGTCCTCCGACGCCCCGCCCCTCCCCGCCGGGCCGCCCTGACCCAGCTTCTCCGTACTGTACCGTACCGTCTGCCTGCGGCGCTCCCTACGGTCGCGCCGCAGGCAGACATGGCGGGCCCGAGCGGGCCCGCCACAAAAATTAAATAATTATTTGGAAAAATTTGCAGCGTTACAAAAATAAATTAAATATTCACGAAATAGGAACCCGTATAAATACAAACTACCCATTTAAGAGCCTATACAATATAGCCGGGACTGTATTATAAGATGAACCGAAATAGGTCGATGTTCAACGCCGCCGACGAGGGTGGTGAGGGCACTGTGACGTACAGGGAGTTCTCCAAGTACATTGGCCGCAACCAGCACCTGTCCCCCCGTCTCGGCGAGGGTTGGACTGACTGACGCTGACCTTGGTCGGTGGTGAGCGGTGGGGTCAGTGGCGATCGGTTTAAATCGGTTGTAAAAAAAGTGAAAAATGGGCATGTCAGCTTGGCCGACGTCAATCAGCCTAAGCCCCTCAATGCTTGGTCATCTGAATACATTTTGTATTTCTAGGTTTCTGCGGAAGAGGAGAAATGAGAGGGGGAAAAATAGAATTTGAAAGGGCAAACGCCTCACCGTGCATCGGTGGACGCAGGCATGGGGGGGGAAATGTCTTTTGTTTGTAAGCTAGATCCGGTTGGGGGGTTTTTTTTTGCCTTTTTTTTCGATTCGTGTACGTAATAATATTGTTTTTGTAAAAAATTGTTATCTTTCTTTTTTTTGCTCCAAAAAAAAAGAAAATGGATCCCCAAAACATAAAACCATTGTTTCAAATATACTATCTATTCTACTGAAGAGAAGGTATATGGAAGGTAAAAAAAACAGAAAACGTACCCAATATTTGCTTCTGTAGCCACTCACAGCACAGAGAGAGTTGGGAGAGCAGGGAAGGGGGGAGTTTTTTTTTTTTTTTTTTAAATTTTGGGGAAAATGAATGTGCCTCGTTGTTACACACTCCTTTTAAAGAAAAGATGGTGTTTCTGTTTGGGAGAAAGAAAAAGAAGGTGTGGCTGGGAAGTGTGGTGCAACACACTAACTATAGTGATGAACAGATATGCGGAAGGCAGTCTCTTGTGAACACATCACAATACACGGCTACGCTGTGTAACGGTGTGACAGTGATATGAAATCTGATATCAGGAAAAATAACACTTTCTCGACTGTGTAATAGGTGTTACACAGCCTAGCCGTGTAGATGAGGGGGGGGAGGCGAAGATTCACACTGCGGCCAAAGCCACACACAGGAACCAATTGGTGAGGGTTGGTGGATGATTTGGTGAGTCACACCTTACACCTTACACCCTACCACACCCTGGAATACCCTTTTTCTTCGTTCACAAGACATGGGTTTAGTAAGCACACATCCAAAAAAAAAAAAGAAGAAAAAAAAAAAAAAGAAAAAACGAACATCTCATAAGAACTACAATAGACAGGGCACAACGTGTACAACAGAAGACACGTCACCTCTATGAAAAAAAAAAAAACTTTTTTTTTTTGAAAGAAAGAAAAAAAAGAAAGGTGAAAAATGCCTCTACGGACATTAACCACATGAACCTAAACCCCGAAACGTTCGCACTACATTAATAAACTCACAGCAGGGGGGGGAGGATGGAAAGACGTTTTTTGTAATCAATCATTTTTACCGCTGATTTTTTTTTTTGCAGGCATTGCAAAAAAAAACAAAACAACTGGCAAACGGCAGTCACACAAAATGTCCAAAAAAAGAAGCCACCCCCCTGCTCACCTATCGACCCACCCATCATATATGAAACATGGCTAGAAATAAGGGGGGAGAGTACAGGTACTTGCCCTCAACAGTCAATAACTGTTGTGGACAAAAAAAGAGAGGTTGGAAATGAAAACAAAAAAACAAAAAACAAAAAAAAAAAAAAAATACAAGAAAAATGGGGGAACCGAAAGAAAATTTTGCTAGATGAAATGTGTCTCTCATGCACACATACACCCCGCTCCGTTTGTAAAGCGCAATTAAAAGTGAAAACCCAATAATATGCACTACAGGGCATATCATCATCGTTTTTTTCTTTTTTGAAAACTTGGTTGTATTAGTGTAGACACCCGAGGATGAACTCCACTACACTTTTTTTTTTTTTTGAAAAATTGTTGGAATAGTGTAGTTGCCACGCAAGCTCCACTGTCATTTTTTTTTTAGAAAGATTTTGCCAAGACACAACAAACCGTTGCTTCTTTGCCGCCTTAAAAAAAGCAGAGACACTTCCACAATAGGTGGAGAGAAGATACATACAAGATTCCAGGGGGTTTTTTTCCCCTGAGTGGAGTGACTAACTTTTTTGTGTATTTTTTTTTTTTTTTTGGACAAATTGTTGGAGTGTAGTTGCCTCGGTTGTGTTGCCACAGTTGTGCAAATCTCCACTGTTTTTTCCCCCCCTCTCCTCACTCAGTCGATAGGACGGAGAGTGGGCGACAGCGGCATCGACATCGAGGCGAGAGAGGCTGGCTTGTAACGTTTGTTGCCTGACTGGGGTCCGATGGGGTCGCTTGCGGGACGTTTCATAGGGGTAGATGGGTTGGAACGTCCTGAGGTGACAAGGGAACGTTTGATGTATTCGTAAGCCTCATCTATGTCATCTGTTACATAGAACTGGTCGCAGTCCTGCTGCGAGATGGTTCCATACTCCGCAAGCTTCTTCCAGTTCACAACCTCATCCCAGTAGCTCTTTCCAATCAACACAACCGGAAACGGTGGTTTCTTTCCAGTCTGCTTAAGGGTAACGCTCTCAAACAACTCATCAAATGTTCCAAACCCTCCAGGGAGCACAATAAGCACCTTAGCTGGGTACATCATCCAGTACTTTCTTGTGAAGAAGTAGTGGAAGGTGAAGGCAAGCTCTGGTGTAACGTAAGGGTTGAGGCCCTTTTCGAAGGGAAGGCTGATGGCGAAGCCAGCGCTGCGGGAGCCAGGAACTGAGCTTGCTCCGCGGTTTGCGGCCTCCATCAGACCAGGTCCGCCCCCTGTTGCGACGCAGTACCGCTGGCGGGATGGTGCGGCATGTTCTCCACAGGGCTCGGTGAGGTATGCCGGGTCGCATTGGCGGAGCGAGTGTCCACCCCCCTCTATAGAGATTATGTCACGCATCTCCTCAGACATTGCCCACTCGGTGAGGAGCTTGGCCAGTTTCTGTGGGGGTTTTAGGGGTGGGGGGTGTAGGGGGTTGTGAAAGAGAGAACATGAAAAGAGAGTTGCAAACTCTTCAAAAACTAGACGATATCATCCGCCAACTGATCTTGATAACAATAAAAATATAACAGTGTTTTTCGTTGAACGCAGCCAAATAGGGGTAAAAATCTGTTTGGCGCAAGGTGAAAGGAATCAAGGGGAAATACTGTTATACAAGATCTGAACGTTGGCTTTCTTTTTGTCTAGTTTCTTAATACACTACGTGTTTGGAAAAATAAAAGAGAGAAAAATTCTAATATGGCCCCTAGCTTCTCGTTGCTTTGTCACCTTTAAAAAAAAAGGTCGCAAATCGTTAAGATGATAACTAAAGTTGGGTCCATTCGGTCATATTAAAAAAAAAAAAGTTTAACCTTATACACCCTGAGCGCTACTTTAGTGGTTTTTTGAAAATGATGTAGCATGCTTTTGATATGTGTGTGTGTGTGCCATACCTCCCCTTTGACCATGTACTCGCACAGCCATTCGGTGCGCTTAAGACGTTCAATACGCTGTACTGCCTGCTCACGCTCCTCCTCTGAGAGTGATTTGTCGGCAACCTTCTTCTTGGTGGCGGCGAACTGTGGGGAGAGGGGTGGGTGGTAATTCATAGAGATAAGTCCAGATACGATAGGGAAATACTGACACTTAATGGTCGCTGCCTTCTACGCAATTTGGATTGAGGCACTTTATTTCGGGGAATAAAAGTGGATACACCTCAAACAAAGCAATTTTTTTTTTTTTTGTTTGGTGGAATGACAAATCAAGTCGCCAGTTTTTAATAATGAGAGTTGCTATTTTTTGCAGGGAAGGGGGGGGAAAGAAAATGTTCAAAGAAAAATAAGGGGAAAAGACACAGAATAGAGAAGATGAAAGCGTGGTTCATCCCTTTTGAAAAAAACTAATAAAATTGTGGGGAAAATACCTCACGGTCCCAGTCTGGACGGAACATGGCTCGTGCAGATCCGAAGAAGAGGAATGTCCCTGAGACACCGTTGTGCTTGAGACGTGACACGGTCTCCTCAAACTCGCACATAATACGGATCCCGCGAGCGTCCCTGCCCATGAGGAACTCCTCGTTCTTGTAGGCCTTCTGCGCCGCCACAAGCGTCTTGCCCTTCACGTCCGCCTCCTTCTGGTCATACGGCGAGTCCTTCAGTGGTTTAGACATAATATTCGCAGAGACTTTCTTGGTAATCAAAATGTGTGTCTGTTTCAAGTAGGTTGTATTAGCGTAAAGGGGTAAAGGGGGGTTTTGAGAGTCTGATGGGAGGAAAGTTGACAATGCAAAGCCCTAAAGAAAGTGTTCGTTATTGTTTTGTGTCTTAAGAATTGTGTCTAAAAAACCATATGAAAGAGAACAATAAATAAACGCACAGAGAGAGGGGGGTCAAGGACAGCACGCCCTTCCCCCCTTCTCTTCTCAAAGCCCCAATTAAAGAATGTCGCAATATCACAATATATAAAAAAGGGGGAGAGTTGAAGGGCCTGGGTCCCTTCAAAAATACACTTTCCCCCGCTGCCTAACCACTCACCTCTGGAAAAAAAGAAATTCACCCTAAAGTGGCAATGAAAATCGCTCTGGTCCCCTCTTGAACCCACTCCCACCTTTGCTGTAAGAGTATTCCAATGTATTGCAACCATCAAAATACAGCTAGACTTGAAATACAAATCCCTCCTCGCGACTGTGCACACTGTGACCATGCGACCCAGGTAATATGCTATTTTTTTGTCGCACATTTCCTCACATTTTGTAACATATGAAAAAAATGATGATTACCCGGCATGGTGGTGGTCACCGTGTACCTTGGTGCATGACCAGAACAGACCATGCTGTCCCTGCATTTCATATCCAATACAGCTGGGAGAGACAGTCAAGGCCCCTCATGCAGGGACTGCCATTCTTGCCATGTAGGTTTTGAACAGCCCGACGCACATTGAGACCAACAAAAAGAAACACGCGGCAAGCGTCCCTGGCTCGACACTGCTCAACGCTGGGGGGAGGAAGGAGAGCAGCGGCGCTGCGGGCTTGCTTTTGGTGGCGCCCTTCTCCTCTGTGGTCCAGCCTTTGAAGTCCGTGTCGTGGGAGGAGAGGGGTGGCTTTGGGCAGTCCAGAAGCATAAGAGCACGCCATGTGACCCCGGCACGTGCCTTGCGTAGCGTGACGACAACATCCCTCCCCTTGGCACCGTCCTCAATCTGCCAGTGTGAATCGCCAGGGATCACCGCATGGCATAGTTCCATGTTGTCTATGGTCACCTGACCAGAAAGCCCAACAGACACGTGCTTTGACTTCAAAGCGTACTGTACATCCTTCCCCCGCGTCCCACTCGGAACGCTCACCTTAAACTCAATTTCGCTGTCAGTCTGACTCCAGCTGCAGTTTGCTTGTTTGGAGAACATTTTTTTAAAGGGCTTTTTGTGTAAGGTCTAATTGAGTGGATAGGAGAGGAGGAAGGAAGGGGGAGGAAGAGGGGAGAAAAACAAAAATACCATTTTTTTTTTTTTTTTTGTGAAATAATTCCTTTCGGGATTTTTGTGTAAGTGCTTCAAAAAGAAGGTTGGGTAAGATGAAGCTAAGCCTTTCGTGCTTAGCAAAGAAACATTAAAAGGAGAAATTGGTTGGAAAAAAACACCCTCTTTGGGTTTATGTTAGAACACCAAAAAAAAAGAGAGAAAAAAGCAAAAAAAGAGATAAACGTCTATCTCTCCTCAATAGAAACGAAAGTTGTAAAATGCAAACGTAACCATAATATCCACTTGATTATCGAACCCCCCCGCGGATGGCACTTCATACACAGCGGAGATGCTGCACACCATCTCACAGTCTCACCGTCATTATACCCCCCCCTCCCCCTTTATCCACAACGGGATACTACATCATATCAACGACTAAAAGAGTAGCGTTGAAATACAAAGCCCTCTCGTGAACAGTGTACCTTTGGTATGACCGGCTGTACCAAAGGTGGGCACCCAACCCATGCAGTCCTACATCCATTTCGCGGTTTACATCTGATAAAAGAACATATGAACGGATGCATTTTACCACCCCCACCCCTCCATCCCCCCATCCCCAATCACCCTGAAGACTCCGCTGCGGGCACAGCATCAGCCTTCATACTCCTTCTCTGCTTCGCAGTGAGAAACACCGTCGGCCCTGGGAGAGGTGTCTCTGTTGGGGGCTTCTGCGACTGCGGCGGTGTCGGGCGGAAGAGGGGCACTGCCGTGGGCCTGGCAACATCCCCTCCACCTCCACCTCCACCTCCACCTCCACCTCCACCTCCACCTCCACCTCCACCTCCACCTCCACCTCCACCTCCACCTCCACCTCCACCTCCACCTCCACCTCCACCTCCACCTCCACCTCCACCTCCACCTCCACCTCCACCTCCACCTCCACCTCCACCTCCACCTCCACCTCCACCTCCACCTCCACCTCCACCTCCACCTCCACCTCCACCTCCACCTCCACCTCCACCTCCACCTCCCCCTCCTCCTGCAGCACCACCCTCCCTTTCCACCCTCTCCTTTGGTTCCTCCGGGGTGCTGTCTGCTTTCTTTTTGACATCCTCTTCTCCTTCTCCTCCTTCTCCTCCTCCTTTTCCTTCTCCCTCCAACACAGGTTGTCCCATCTGCGCCATCATCACCACTGCCTGTCGTTGCCGGATTTCTCTACAACATAACGTCCTCCTCGCCTCAACCTCTGCTGCATCCAAAGGTGCCAACAAAACTGCGGATAAGGTTTGCGATGAACGTCTTCTTGGTTGAATTACTTCTATTTCTGGGGTGGGAGGAGGTTTTGGCCTCCCTTTTAGCATCGCATCCACCTCAAACGCCTTTTGCCGATAAATTATCAATCCCTTCGTGCATTCCGCCATCAACTCTGTTATGATTCTTGCGGCGTCTTGTTGTACCTTACGACGTTCTTTCGCTTCATCCTCTTGCAATCTAAACGGCGCGATAATTGAAAGGTAAATCTCAAATTCATCGGATTCATTGCTTTCTAATAAAATCCGATTGGAAAATTCGGTGTCCCGAACCTCAGCGCTAACCTCTAAAGGAATGCAACGTTGAACCACAAAACAGCCTTTGGTTTTCATATATCCAATGGTATCATAGACGACAAGCTTGGCGCGGGTTTCTTCTTCGATAATTTGTTGTCTTCCTTCACCATACTCTGCAAAAAGGGTTGGACTCAGGTCTTTCGCAAACTCAAGAATCTTCCTGATATGCTCCCTATGTGATGTGCAGAGAGACACAATAGTACTCCGTTCTTTTCCCTCAAAGGTAATAACCTCATTGCGTAGGGTCTTCTCTGAAAGGATAGTCCGGGTTTCGGTACTGCGAATCAACCGTGATATTGCAATGTCATGCTCAACGCGAACCCCTGCTAGACCTCTTTCGGTGTGCTTTTCGATACATCCCCTCCTCTGCCGTTCTGTAAACGCTATGAGACGGAGAAGCATTGTGTTATGCTGTGCCATTTCCGGTATGTCGTCTTCTGCTTCCCCAATGAAGTCGAGCCCTTCAAAAAAAAGCAAATCTGTCTTCGGATTGGTGGCAATCCGAAAGCTAGCTTCGAGAAGACGTTGAAATGAAGGAGCCTCTCTGGATAGGTTTGTCGCCTTTTCGAACTCCCTTTGAAAAAGAGCTCCTATCGTATTATTTGAGGTAGGGAAATATGAGGAATGTGTTGGATCAGACCGACCACTACCGTTATAGATGGTTTCTCGGAGTGATGGGGAAGCCGCAGGGTGTGGGGAGGTGGTTTCTCTCCCTCCTTCTCTTCTTCTCTCAGAAAATTCTAGCCGAGACGACATTTTCCCCAATCGTTTGGCCTCTCCTGCCATGTCCACCGTCCCTTTCTGATGCATCTTTTTCGCAACCTCTTTTAAAGCTAATCTCACATCCCTCTCTATGCGGATCACCCCTTCTCTTTCCTTCTCTTCTGTTTCTTCGATTTCGTCTGGAATTCGATAACTCAATTTTGAAATAGTATCCTCCTCCGGAAATAGCAATCTCCAAGAATACCAATAATGTTCCAACAGCTTTGCCCGCATAACCTCCTCTACATCAGGGAGGGAAGAAGGGAGGAGCGTTTTGGAACATTCTTCTTCAGCAAACCCTTTGGTCAGCATATCTGAGACAACCAGCTCTAATAGCAGTTTTGCTTCGGAAACTGCGAGGGAATCCCATTGCTGCATTCTTCTCAATAACGCTATATATTTTGCATAAGAACTCAACACCATTTCACGAGATGCGGTCTCCTTCTTACACAAGATATTATGTACGCTTGGGGCATGCACCGGACATCCAAAAAAGGCTTCTGCTTCGAGAAAGGTAACCTGCTCACGATAGGATAGCTCTTCATGAAGAATCTCGCATCGAATGGTGCTCTCCTTTGACTCAATGATAAATCGTGTTTCGCTCTGAAAGGCGGAAGTAATAGAGTTATAGGCAGTGCCCTCAGTAATGTGTAGTGCATCATGGTCTCTTTGCGCCTGAACCTGAAGATCAAAGACCCGTTTTCGAAGTTGTTCTGAATATTCTTCCAAGAATTTTGACAGTGCAGGGGTATGAGGCGTGCTTGCAATGGTTTTGAAGATGGCAAGACTTCTCTCATGGGTAAACTCTTGAGTCTTCCGTCCAACGCGAATCCCTCCTTGACGCCGTTTTTTGCGGTATTCAATAAATCTTTCATCCTTCATGATATTAGCGCTCGTAGCATAACCTTGCATCGTTTTTTTTGTGCGTAAAATGTGTAAATATTCTTGGTGTGATTTTTCTAAAAAAAAGGTGTAAAAAAGGTCCTTCTAAGGTACTTCTAAGGTATGGTGGTTTTCCTTAGGGCACTTCCTTAAGGAAAACGTGACTTTTTCCTGAGCTTTCCCTGTGGTGGAGTGGCCTTGTTTTCGATCAAAAAACTGGGTACCCAGTACCCAGTACCGGGGCTGATGGAGGGTTCCAAGACGGCAGTAGCCTGTGACACTATGTCATGGGAAGGTGGGATACCAGCTTGCGCCGCAGGCGCACGGTACGCTACTTTTATTGTTTCGGCGTATCCTTTTTTCTCACTCTTCGTTGGGTTCTACGAGCTCCGCCCGTCAAATGGTGGGGTGTAAAATGCGCATCTACGCAAACTGCCCCACGTTCATTTTGTACTTTTCCTTCAGGAGTCAAGTACTGACCATATTTTGCACACAAAACTTGAAAATGGCCTGTAAAAACTGACACATGCATTTGAGGTCAAAAATACTCATTTCTGAGCGCAAAGTGACCCCATCACAGCACGCACAGGCTCCGGTGCACCGAAATCAAAAAAATATTTTTTTGATTTTTTGGGGGTAAAAATTTCTGGGGAAAATTTCTGGCCACAAAAAACCACCAAAAAAAAAGTACACAAAATAATTTTAGCACCCCCCAAAAAAAAAGGTGTAAAAAAGGTCCTTCTAAGGTATACCACTACCCCTGTATAGGTCACACCAATTCTGTGATATTTTTTATTTGAAAACTTGGTTGTATTAGTGTAGACACCCCTAGAGTGTGCTCCACTACTTTATTTCTACAATGCGTTTACGCTCCCACTGACTACCTGGTCTGTGAAGAGGAAACCTCTTTGATGCCAATTCAAGGGATAAAAAAAGGAGATAAAAAAAAATGAAGAGTTTTCTGTGGTGAAGCGTGGGGTCTGGCAGGCGTGGTGGTGGTTGGGTAAAACAAACAATAGTTTACCAGAAGAAGGGGGGTGTACAGGGAGGGACTGCGGGAGAGTGGGTGGGGGGGGAAAAAAGGTGGGTAAAGTCGGGGGATTGGTATTGTGTTTGTGTGTATTGTTTTTGGTGTACCTTTTTTGGTTTTCCTTTTTGAATTTGCAAATACTAAAAACATATGCATAATGACGTGGGTCATCATAAAGATAAAATGTTGAAACAGGGGTGATGTGTGGTGCGTGCAGCACAGATCCTGCAACAAATAAAGTTGCGCTGCCTTTTTTCGTAAGGTGTGAATGTAACGTGTAAAAGGGAATCGAAACTGCGGAGAAAAAATCTGGGGGGGTGCGAGTGGCACTGTGCCCAGAAGCAGCGGACGTTATGTGCCTGCTGAGGAACACGTGCCAAACATAGTGCTGTTTTCTCTTCAGACAACAATCAGGTGTATACCCAAGCAGAAAGAAAAGACAAAAGATAAAATTTTCTGCGCTGCACGCACTCCACTGGTAACAAGGGAGATGTGGGACAGAAGGCAAAGTTGAAAACAGTGTTGCTACAAGACAGGGGCGGGAGGAAGAAGGAACACGCGAAATGAAATGAAAAATATTCAAGAACACACGCTTCGTAACGACACGCACAGGAGCGGTGTGTCAGGCTTCATGAGACCTCTGCTCACGGCATGTTCATCGCAAGGGGGCACACACAGGCAGGGAAGGGACCTGCCGGACGTGGGCACCACTCAGCGGAGGGGACACGGGGTGTTGCGCCCAGCATGAACACTGAAAATGGGTACCCGCTGCTCGGGTTCGCCATCCACTTAGGCTCCTGACCCTCCAGCACGTGTGTCCAACCCGCCAGCGGCAGCGTCGTTGGGTACAGTCCATGACGGTTACCGTTCTTCTCCGCCAGCATGAAAATCTGTGTTGGGGCCACAATGGCTGACACTGTGATCGTTGTCCCAGCCGGGATGGACTTGTGGAGAGACGGGCGGAAGTACGTTGCACCCTGCAGTGCTGCTGGCACGTAGCCCCACAGGTAGGTTCTGTCACCCCACACTGGATCGCCATCCGCCAGGAGTCCTGCGGGTGTGTACGTCAGAGGCCCATGAGAAGACGTGATCTGCACACCAAGCCCACCCACAACAGCAATCCCATGGACAAACTGGCTAGTGGCTGTCGGAGGAAGGGCAACCGGGACCGTCACTGCAGCACCAAGTGAACGCACCCACACAGCTGTTGCGTCTGTCGGGCCGTCAAGCACAAACGACAGCTCAGGTGTGGCTGCGTCAAGGAACCCACGGAACGTCCCCAGCGGGTTGTTGTCAGGCCCAAAGCGCGCACCACACGCAGTGCTGTCCCACCCCTTGTTCCGGAGTGTGCTTGGGATCATCCCGTTGCGTCCTGCAGAGCACGGGAAACAGGTGTACGCACCCACAAGCACCTCGCACCCTGCAGCCGCACAGCAGCGCACAGTCACCACCTCCCCGCCTCCACCTGCAAGGGGGAACGGTCCCGCAGGCACAAACGCAGTTGTCCCCACCAGCTTGCTGTGCACCTCGTGCAGGTCCAGGCCAGGTGTCACCAGCGACGGCCCTGTCACAGGGATTCCTGCAGGCTTGCTGCCCCAGAAGTCCACCTCAAAGTCGCCGTGCGCACACAACCCGCCAGCCGCTGCCTGGCCTACACCCATAAGGGTGCACAGCATCGCCACGGCACGCATTGTGTCTTTTGTTTTGATATAGAGTTGATTTGAGCTGCAAAGGTGTGTGACAGTGGTAGGCAGACAAAGAGCGTGGGGAGGGTGGCGAGCAAAGTATTAAAATTACAAGGTCGGAGATTTGCTATTGTTAAAGATATCAAGAGAAACACCCACCCTTGGAAAAGGAGGCTACATTCCCTCCTCCCTCTCTCTCTCTCTCTCTCTCTCTCCCACTCACTCTCTCAGCCATATTATCCTCTAAAACTGCCGCAATTCACGCCGAACACCTCGTGAGAGGGTGATGTGCGTTTTGAGGCCTTTTAGCATTCTTTTCTGCTGCGTCGCAATAGGTTCTACGAGGAAAGACCTGAAGACCTGCATCATCCGATTAAACTCGGGCATTGTCCCCCTCTCACCATGCCTAATAATACAGGTCAACGGATTCGCTGGGTTATGAGCACTCGATGGAACTCTTTTGAGACTGTTCAAACGACTCTGCGCTTCTGCCACTGCCTGCTCCAATGATTCCACCTCCCCTGCCTTTGACCCAGGACACCTTGATTCAACCGGGATTTTATCGCTAAGATATGCCACAACCCTAGCGTATTCTACCTCAGGGACGAATGGGTAGATTTTCATTGCAGAGAGATCCGCTTCAAATCTTGGTATCAAAATTGACGCAACGTTCGGAGGAACATCAAACAAAAAATCCTTTGGAAAATACCGTGCTAACTGCTCTACCACAAACGCAGACCTAGGGTGCTTCGCTGCAAACACTGCGACCGATGCGCTGCACCCTGCATGCAGTACCGGATGCCTCAACACCGCCACCTCGCTGTACACACTGTACATCTGATCGTCAAAGGCGTCGGCGGGGGTGCTGGCCACTGCGATTTCATCTTGGCTGGGCGCTTCACATGGGGACGTTCGCCATACCTCCCCGGGGTTTTTCTTTTTGTATCGTGCATAGTGTTGCATATGAGCCTCCAAGGTAAAGAGCCTCCCGCCTATGCAACGTAGCTGTGGCTGTGCTTCGTATGACCGTCGTATACAGTCAAAGACCACACCATCTCCTTGAAGGAGGACGGCAGCAGCACTGCGTTTTACAGAGCGTGGCTGTTTTCGGTCGTCCTGCGCAGCGACCTTCTTGAATGCACTAAAGATAGGGTGTGCTGTAGGACCTCGCAACGCTCTTGCTGCAGCTGTGCCCCGTGGTGGTGGTGGTGTGCATGCCATAGCCAAGACCACGCCAGCTTTGAGGCAGGCGAGGACCGTCTGGGCTCTCCGTCGTCGGAGCTGGCGGCGTTCGTGGACCTCCTTCAGAGGCATGTGGAGGATTCCTCCCTTCGCAAGGTGGCCTTCATTGGCAAAGATGTTCGTCAACCCGAAGTTGGGCGGAAGGTTCCCGCATTGCTGCAAGGTGTGCACACCACCGAGGACTTTGACTTCTTCTTGGCGGCTGTGGATGGGGTAATGGGATAATGGGATAATGGGAGGGGGTAGAATAATAAGGTAAAGAACCAAGGTGGAATTATCCGGGGATATTTGCGAAACCCAGGAGAAAGATATACTCAATATTTTTTTTTTGAGAAATACTCTTCTTTTCCGACGAAAAGATTCAACACAATACAGAAAAAGAAGAAGAAAAAAACAGTACCGAAGAACCTCTGCACGCAGTGTTGCATTGCTGCTCGCAAACCGCGCAATCTCATTTTTCACTGCCTCTGCTGAGGTTTGCGACGCTAAGGCGCGCACTTTTAGGCGTTTTGAGATGAGCCGGTTTTTATGCGCCATGCGTTGCATTGTTGTGAGCGTTTCTGCGTACAACGGGACGGCTTTGGGACTTGTTGCCGACGACAGCTGCGCATTCCCTGGGGTCGCATACGGCCGGACATCACTCCTCGTACAACGCTGTGTGGACACCAACGCAAGCTCCTCCGCTGCAGGGGGCACGTCACTCTCCCGCTTCATCACATACTTCGCGTCCAGCAGGCTGTCCGCTCTGCCCTCAGCCGCATTCGACTCTGCACGATTTGCCTGCAACCTTTGCTTCAAATGCATTGCCGCCGCCTTCGTCGAAAACAACGACGGCGACAACCCCTTCCCCGATGCACCCGCAGAGGACGGTCTCGCCTCTTCCTCATCAGGTGAGAACACACCTTTGAAATTTGGTGTTAATGCGCCGGTAAACCTATAAACATCACGGTTTTCAGTTTGTGGTGAAGGAGAACGATGTTGACGAGCTTCTTGAACCCGCATTGCTGTAGAAAACATTAGCCAAAGACGCCCTGCAGCGTCTTCTTTGAAGTATGCTACCATTCTTGCGATAGAGTAGGTGTGGTCGATAGCTTCTAAATGGTCGACTATGCGTTGGCACACCCGTTGAATTCGCTGATGAATGCCGCTGTGGCACCATTTCTCTTCTGCATAATGGCTTGCACCTTCGAACGTTATTGCCTTCTCGTAGTGTTGTGAATTGGTTTCAAAGTCGGTCGAAAGCTCCTTGCAAAGCTTTGCCGCTTTATTCATTTCCCCATTCAACGTTTTAGTCTCAGAAACACAGAGAAGTCTGCTTAACAACTCCTTCTTCCTTGTTTCCTCTCTTTTCGATAATTTCGTTCCAGGAGACAATAGTAATGTTTCGTTTGCTTTAATGCTCTCTTCAAATTGCCGTTGACTTTTAAGTCGATGTCTAGCCAGCGGAGCAAATGAAAGATACCCCTCCTTCGCAGGGTTGCCTCTCCTTTCGTGGGTGTTCCTTTCTTTGAGTTTGTGTCTGCTTACCCGTTTGAAGACCTGTGTGGAGCCGTTGCCGGAGCATGGACCGCGTCTACACCATACGGCTTGATACATATAGTTGTGGTCGCTAGGGGGGGCAATGAAGCGTTGGAGCAAACCGTGGTGTTCAGGGCGGGAGTAGAGAAAGTCGTGTAGGCCTTCTTTGTTAAGGAAGAGCACAGAGTCGGCTTCACCTTGGTTGCGAACCAGAAAGGTGCAGCAGATATCGCAGTCGCGCCCTGCGGATTGTCCAAAGAAGTGTTCGAGATTCTCCTTTTCCAAAGCTTTTGCATCCTTTTTCTCGCATTTCTGTGACGTATGATCCCAAAAATACCACGTAGTAGGGGTATTAAAAAAGACAACGGTATCCGGGATTTGAAAGTCGGGGCTGTCCGTACGCTCTGCGCGCTTCCGTTTCGCCTTCTTTGTGCGTCCCCGCGGTGCAGGAGGGGTGTCGGAGGTGCTTTCATCGGAGCTGTTGGTAGGTTCGGTACCGCCTTTGTTGCCTTTTCGCTTTGCAAGCATGGTGGTAGCGTCTTTCGAAAGGTATTGAAAAAGCAGGTGGTTGACACCATCGCCGTCTAAGGGGTGCGATGCAGACATTTAGAAGAAGAGGTTCAAAGTTGGTTGTGGTGTGGTTTGATAATGAATTTAGAGTGGGCAACACCTGAACGGAGAAGAGCCCACTGTGTGTGGGGTGGTGTGTAGTGTGTGGGGGTGCAAGTGCTCCTTAGGCCACGGATCTACTATTTCAGTTGTCGTGCGATTCCTGCATTATAAAAGAAATCAGTAAACGCATTTGGTAAGGGGAGGTTCTGCAGGTTGGGGGGAGGTTGGGTGAAGGGTAGAGGGGGGGATGTTGGTGTTAAAAATGGTGCAATGTTTTTTTGTGAGTCGGTTAGAAAAAACGCGAATATTCAAAGTTAAGAAAAGGGTTTTGTAACAGATAGTTCCAACGGTTAACATAAAGGAGTTATTTGATGCGCACCTCCGGCTGACCCATGCCATCCGGATGAAAGAAAGAGAAAGTTGAAAGTACAAAAAAAAAAAAAAAACCTCCAAGAACCGCAAAGAGACAAAATCCGATCAGTGCCCGGAATCAAACGAGCTGATTCTCGAAGTAGAGGCTTCAACGAGAGCTGTGCAGGCAGCCACGAAAAGCAAAGACGACAAAAGCCAAAAACGCAAACTCGTGGATACACTTCGCGAGCAAGGCGGCACTGACAGAAGTCGTTACAACCGAAGGGTGGGATACCCCTTTCATGGAGAAATTATTTGTAAGATGCACCTAGGCCTCTCGCTGCTAACCTTTGGATTCTTTGGATTTAATGCTCTCTCAAAAAAGAACGTTGTCAAGAGACACTCTCGAAGAGAGGGAAGAAGAAGACCGTATACATGATTGGAGCTTGGCAACTACACTATGCCAACCATTTTTCAAGAGAAAAAGAAAAAAACAAAAGGCGAAGTTGTGTTCAGACACCCCGCTAAATGAGAAGACTTTTTAACATAGAGAGAGCAAGGCAACAAAAATAGTAACTCTGATAGGTAAGTAAAAAGGAAAAAGGGTTGTTTTTCGTTGATTGCACAATTACCCTGTTGGAGGGGGTGATTGGCGACCGTATCTGAGGAACTATTTCTCCTTTAAGCTACGCTTGTAGGTATATATAATAATTATAAAAAAAAGCGTCTGCTCTTTCACTACTGCCGCCTAACATTTAAAGAAATAGGCAAACAAAAAAAAGGGGAAGTAAAATAAGATGCACCCTAAGCCTCTCTGTGCTTAGTCAACCTTATCATATTCGTTGATCGCGGAGGGGGAAAAAAAGGGGGATCTCTGGTACACATTGACTAATGGGGAACAAAAATACAACTCCTCCATCTATGCACACACAGCCCCCATTCCCCCAATTTGTTTTGACTAATTTTTTTTTTAAAAAAGCATTTCAAAGATCCGCCGTCAACTCCATATCGTCATCCCTCCAATAGTCTTCGTCGTCGTCGTCATAAGAACGCCTTTTTGCCTTCTTCTTCTTCTTCTTCTTCTTCTTCTTCTGCACCTTCGTTTTCTTCGTTTTGTTCTCCTTCTTCTTTGACTCTTTTTCTGGGGTCGGAACTTCTTCTTCTTCTTTCCCCTTTTTCTCCGTTTCCCCCTTCTTCCCTTTTCCCTTCTTCGGGGCGGACTCCATCACCGCTTCAGCTGCTGATAACAAAAGACGCTTTTGGTTGAGTCGATACTTCAGCACTGTGAGAGTTTCGGGGGAGGTGGTGCCATCTTCTGTTTCCCTTTGAAGTTCTGCGCCTTCGGATTCATAGCTGTCAGAATCTGAGGTTTTTTTTCCTTCAAGAACCGCGATTTTTTCGGTATCATGATCGATTGAAGTGGAAAATTTTTGGCGTAATTCATGCTTAAGGATACGCGCAAAAAATCGGATTATCGTCGCCGAACTCAACCCCGCGCATTTTGCAAGCTTCTTCAAAGATTGAGACACCTTGCATTCTTTCCATTGCTCATCCGTCATTAACGCCACTGCATAAAACAATAGACACTTCTTGCAGACCTCCCCTTCATGCAAACAGAGTTCCTGCGGTATCGAACTTTTTTTAAAAAAGGTTACCTTCGAATCTGAGAGTTTTGCCATCGGTTTGGACACCTTCAGCTTTTTCCAAAAAAAATCTGGTAAAAAGAAGGGGTCCTTCAACGCAAAGCTGACACAATCATATAAATTCTTCTCTGGAAAAAAGCCGTGGTATACTAGGTAGATTTGATTTGGGTTGTCGCCGTATGACTCAAACAGTTCTTCTCCTGCTTGAACATCACGGTCGGAACGCACTTCGGCATACCCAGGACCCGAGGCATGATATTTCAAAAACTTCTGTGAACGTGTATTGGAGGGGTGTGCGGGGTCGTATCTTTCGTCCTCTGCGTCTGGCATATGGTTGAACATTCCTGCTACAGGTACCAAAGATTCTTCTCCTTTCATATTCCAGGCTCGCGTTGATAAAATCGATTTCGCCCATTTCCATTCCGAAAGCGTTATCGTAAACCACAGCCTCCCTTTTAAATCCGCATACTTCTGCACCGCCTCCTCCTTCATCCGAAGGACCGCTTGTTTAGTGTTCTGCGGTTCTATCGTAGAGACCACAGACGGATCGAATTGGAGAGATGTACTAAAATTTTGTGGCAACATTGTTAACCATATTCGTGTAAACTCATGCATTCCTTCGGTTTGACCCAAGGAGGTCCGGTGTTTGTTCACTAAGAGCCATGCGATGAGTGCGTCGTTTGCGGATAGGTCTTTGTAGAGAGTGTTTTCCCGCGGATCGTCGCTCGCTTCGATAATCCGTTTATGTGTGACAACAAATTTTGCCGGAATTCTGAGAATCACCTCGTGCCGTTTGATGTCCTGTTCCGCGTAGACCCCATAGCCCCAGGAGGCGGTTTTCTTAACAGAGACCTTGCGGTTGGCGGTGTCGAAGGCGTGGAAGAGAGAGTTGAAGCGGAGGTGGGTGGTGGGGGTCACGTCGGTTGCGGCGAGGTGGCTGCAGAGCAGTGTACAGAAGAGAATGCAAAATGGGCGTGGCATTGCTCCTCTCTATGCAAACGGTCAAAATTGTGTAAAAAAAATAAATAAAAAGATCGTCTGGGAGGTGGGATTTCGTTGATGTGGGGGATGTGGGGGAGGATTTCTGCGCATCCGGCGACCCCCCGCAGGTGAAGCTGTTTTATACGGCAAAGAGTTTGTTTAATATACTATTCTACTGAATAGAAGGGATAAGAGGAAAGTAACGATCCCTTCAATAGTTACACGCCACTCCTAATGAAAGAGGGGGTTATTTGGAGTGGGGGAGTGGGTGTCGCTTTTTTACTATTCCAAAAAATCCGATCCGAGCAAGGATCGATTGCTGGTTGATGGAAGGGCCGGTTAACACCCGATTGCCTAAGCCTCCAAAGTGTTCACTTATTACTCCAATTCGCTTGAGGGAATCACTGAGACGATCGGACGCGAAGTACGCTATCACTATTGATTTGAAGGGCTTTTTTTTAACCAATTTCCTCTTTCGGAGCAGGTGTCGGGCTACTTTTGTGTGCGAACAGGTCCTTCATGGTGGCGACGGACAAAGTTGCCGATGGGTTTTAGTCACGCGCCCCTGATTGCTCAAGAACACTTCGGAAACTGCACTGGGGTTCCCTCTTGCTTGTAGCCTCTGCGGTGTATCTGGACGATATCGCGGTCTGGGGACGGCGTTGGAGGTGCGCGTGCGAGCTGTGTACGTTCGCGACCGATTGGCGAAGATGAGTGCACAGGCAAATTAAGATAAGAGCATGCAGCAGGTCGTGCTTTACCTGGGCGTGCGGTAGAACTAGGTCATAAACATGTGTGTCTCATGGTCGGCAACGAGAGCGTGCGATATGTTCTAGAGAAAGGACACTCAAAAACGCGACTGGGGAACACTTGGCTCCGATGCTTACAGACAGTTGTTGAAGACAGTGGGTAGGAAATGAAGCTGCGTTTTTTTTAAATCTCTACTCACAAAAAAATAGGTGGGGAAAGTGGGGGGTGGGGAAGAATCAGGGAAGACAATAAAAAATAGAAAACGACTTCAGGATATTGTGAAACATAAAAGCATAAATGAAAGACAAGAAAAACGCTTTTTTCGTTTTATCGTAACCGCAAAAGATTTATGGTTATTCACTGATGAATATGAGTGGGAAAAAAAAAACCAAATCTGCTAAAAGCGGGCACCAGCCGTCGTTGTCCATTTCTATTTTGTCAATGCTTGATTATTCAAAAAAAGGAGGAAAATAACATTCTAGGCTTGTTTGGAGAGGGAGGGGGGTTTGTCATATTTCCAGCCAAAAACTTTGACATTTTTGGGGAATTTGGGGAAAGCGAAAACAATAATATTCCTGTTTTATCCCAGCACTCATGCTAGGAGTTACCCTGTATGTGATCTCCAGGGTTGCATAATTTGAGTACACAGTCCTACCAGAGCAGGTATCAAATGTTGTCATGCGGCATTGGCACGGTGCTGACAGGGCCACCATGCCCCCCCCCACCCCCACACCCTTGAGTAACACTCCGTACACACAATAATTACCCCCAAAAAAAATTGATTTTCGAACACATTCACATTCAACTTTTTTTTTTTTTACGTTTTTTTTTTTGGTTCAATTTTATTTTCTCTCTTCAACGTTACTCTAGACAAAGTGCAGGCCTCATGCTGACCATCGTGTCATCGCATTTCCTGGTGGATTTTTTCATTTTTTTCCCCCGGTCAACCCGCAAAGGGCTGCGTTGGGAGTCCGTCTGTGGCGGGATAACAGCTCGGTGCTTGAGGAGTTGATGCACCTAACGGAGTTAGCGTGAGGCCTGGACAAAGTGTCGTTGCAGGTTCTACAAAGGAATGACAAAAAAAAACAAAGAAAAGTTTATAAGATGATCCTAAGCCTCTCGTGCTTAGTCACCTTATCATAACAAAAGGTGAAGTTATTAATACAGGCACCCCCCGCTGACCCACATACGATGTCAGCTGGATGAAAGCACAAAAAGTACCCTGCAGCCAACAACAGAAGATGTAAAAGAAGTTGGCTTTGAAATACAAAGCCGTGCACCTTTTGGTATATGACCTGCTGTACTGGGGATGGACCCCCCAAACCATGCAGTCCACTACATCCATTTCGTGGTTCACAGCTGAAAAAAAAAGATTGAAAGATGAAAAATGTCTCACATACTCACACATCGTTAGTCATAATAGGGAAAGGTGATCTAAAAAAAAAAAGAGTACAAAAAAAAAAAAAAAAAAAAAAAAAAAATCGATGAAATGTGCCTCTCTCTCTCTCTCATACACACATATCTTACCACTATCGTTATCGTGCGGGAACACGCTGGTTTTTGGTGGCGTGAACCAGAACACCCCCATCTAGGTAAAAACACTACTCCTCACATTGTTCACCTTTTTAAAAAAAATTTTTTTTGAAAATATCTCAAAAAAAAAATCAATATTTTCATCCTAACTGCGACCCATTTGTATCAAATCTTAAAACAACTCTTGTTGATGCTAAGGCTAATTGCCGCACATCATTGCAATCCCGCACTATAGTGTCATTTATATGCGTCAGCCTTGCCCCAAGGAAGACCGCGACCCCATGCCTCATTGCAGGTGTCGCCTCCTCCACGCCTTCTAGGGTGAGCGAACCCTCCCCTCGGAACTTTGCGCCAAGGGGTTCATTTGCCTTTTTGATGACGATTGCTTCGCTTCCTCCACCACCACCTCCACCCCCCCTATGAGACAGAACCGAACTCCTTGGGGTCTGCACCCCACCCACCGGACTATCCGAGGACTGTGGAGGCGCGCCTTGCTCTTCATTCGATTCGTATTGCTGTTGTTGATCCCTTTCAAATGTCTTTGTCGCTCCAAACCGCACCCTATTCGCTGTTTTAGACGGAGTAATTTGAATTTCTTCTTCATTCTCCGCATTTCTTGGATTCGAGGAAACGGTAACACTTCTCTGCGATCGTTGCAACACCGACACCTCTCTTCCAGAATACACCGAAGATGACACTGTACGCGGGGAAATCGATTCTCCCAGCTCACCTCCTGGACCACCTACGATATTTCCTGTCCATCTTCGCTCTAATGGAGGTGAAACGGAATGAGGGGCTGGAGTTCTCAGTTCGGCATCAATGATGTTAGGGGATCCTTCGGGGCTTCCCTCTGTGTTGCGTGGATTCAAAACCCTGCGAGGGTTTGAGGTGGAACGGCGTGGAGGGTCTTCAATGATATGAAGGGTGTGGGTGGTGTCGGGTTTGGTGATGTGGTGGTCTTCGTGGAGGAGAGCTTCTAGTTCATATATTCGTGCAGATTGTTGAACGCAGAGTGCATTGGAGGAGTCGAGCTTTTGATTGATTTCTGCTAAATGCTCATCTCGGATTCTACATGCATCTCTCAATCGACTTTCTTGAATCACCAAATCAGATCTCAAAGAATCTGCCTCCCCTCTATGCCGTTCCACCTTCGTTTCAGCATGGGTCAACTCTCTTAATAACGATGCCTCCTTTTTTTCGAATTTCGCTTCCTCTACAGTTCGCTCCGCTTTTAGCAAATCCAAAGCCTTTTTAGTTCTTGTCAACTCCAATCGGTCGGAATCTGCCGCGATGCTCTCTTGAATTGAGGTTTCTTTTATAGCATTCATTTGTTCCGTTAGTGTCGCAAACCTCGCTTTCCAATAGACCGCGGAAGGCGACCCTCCCACCTCACTGCTTGGGGAAGGGGGAAGAGAGGTGGAGACTTCTGCAGCTTTTTCAAGCTCGGTTATCTTCCTTTGCAGTGCCGTCACCTCCTCCGCATGCGCCTCGAGTAATGCCCTATGGTGTTGATGATGATCATAAGGCGAACCCTGTCTTGACCCTACCCCAACAGAAGATGCAGCATCGTGCACCGCAGTCGCCACGGTCCCTCCGTACTGAGAATTATCCGGCGCAACGCTGGCTGGAACAGATTCAGTGCAACTCCCTACGTTGTACATCTCATAGATATTGTCATCGTGCTCCTTCGGGATTGTATGAGAAGAATATTCAGTATGAACCGGAGCAAACGCCTGCAACTCCCCTCTCGCCTGCAGCAACGGTAAGGGCCGGTTTTTATCAAGTTTTGACTGTACCATGGCGAGATGCATCCTCCTCGCCCCGCTTGCCGCACCACCATAACGGCTTTCCCTTCTGCCTTCTCTAAACACACATACAATATCTGCTAACAATCTCTCCCTCTCTGTGTCTACAGAAGGACGGTCTTGGGAGCGTGATGGGGAGGATGATGGAGGGGGGTTTACTCTGTTTCTCCTACGGCGGGGGATGAGAACGGTTCGATGTACCGTTTTGACAACTCTTTTTGTGGGTCGCGGTTTGACCCACGATGCGGGCCGGCTTGGTGTAGTAGGGGTGATGACTCTCTCCCCTGCTCGCGCTGCGGCAGCATGCCTCGCTAAGATATCCGCAGCGGTGACCAAGACCTCCTCGGAGGACCCATCCGCGTCATCATCATCCTCACTCTCACTGACAGGAACCTCCTCGCTTTCCTCCTCCTCGACCTCTTCTTCCGTTTCGGAGTCTTCTGAATCTTCCATTTCGCTTTCAAAGTGCGCGATGCTTGCGTACGTTCCGTTATGGCTGTACCCTCTTTTGGTACTCCGGGACCTCCGGGTGTCAAAAGATGATGCTACCGCTTCGTCTTCTGAGGAGTTAGCATCTTCCATTTGCGGGCAAAGAACCCCACGAGATGCGATAACAGACGCAGCACCTCCAAGAGTAGCGGTGGCGGAGATGGTGACAACAGAGGCATTTGCGAAGGAGGTGTTATGTGAAGGGCTTGGTGGAAGCGGACGTTGTGAAGGTGGAAGAGAGGAAGGCGGGGGTTGATGTGGTGTGAAGGTATACGCATGGAGCCTCCGAAAAGCGCGTGATAACAACGCTGTGCACACCAACCGATACAAACAGGTCACCCCTGCATCAACGTGGACCATCCTCCGGCGGACCCTAGGCGTACTGTCACCCAAACTCAAAGAGCGTTTAAATGCGGCGCTGGTCCGTCGATGTGGGCTCTCACTGTCGGCAAGACCATGTTGGGATCCATGTGTTCGACGTGAAGTTAGCATTTGATCGATCTTCTCCTCAATAGTGTCAAGCTGCTGAAAGGAAGTCAACATCTTAGTATTTTGGGGAGAAGGAGAAGAAGAGGAGGAGGAAGAGGAGAAGGAGTTTTTTTTTTGTGGCTGTGAAGCCACAATTCAAAAAAAACCCCCCAAAAAAAATGTTTCCTGGTTGTAGGTTGTGGGGGGAGTGGGGAGGTGGAAAAGGAGGGAAAAAAGGTATGAAAGTAGGGTGGGGTGAAAGGACGCCTTGAATATCTCTAAGAAAACATCTAAGAACAGAAGTTTGGGGGGAAGGGTGTGGGCTAGGGGGGGGATAACGTTAGCGGTTTCTAAGCCACTCATACTTAGTCAACCTGCAAAAAATATTAGAATAAAAAGGATGGCAGCACAGTCATCGTTTGTCACCCTCACAAGATCTCTTCAAAACCCATCTTCATTTCAATTGCAATTCTACATTCCCTCCCCAAGGGGAAAATTGCAAACCAAAAAAATCTCACCTCTCATCTGCTAGATTTTTCATTTTGACTTCAAATCTTTCAGATTAATTCAAAAAAAAATTACCCTACGGCTCCCACATTATTCCCCCCTTTTGGAGGGGTTAACGACGCATGACTACGCAGCCCTGGCGACTGCACTGCCCGCTTCTGAGGATATAAGACATGCTGGTATCCCATCCGCCTTCGCACAGAGTCGCCACTTCCCCCACCTCCACCTCCACCCCCTACGCTCCCTTCACGCACGCTAATAGGGCTGCGTTGCGGTGTGGAGACACCACTTCCGTTGAAAACCCATTGGTCTGGGGTGGTGTATACTTCAGGCGCCTCGTTGTGCATGAGGGTGTAGGATCGGAGGAGGGCGTGCTGTCGTGCTGCGGTGTCACCACGGCGTTTGCGACGTTCGCTTTCGTTTGGTGTTGCTGCGGTATTACTCTGTGGTGTGCCAACTACGGAAGGTGTTGTCGTCGTAGCCTCGCTCTGGACAGAAGGGTCTCGCCTAGCGGAAGGTGAGGCCTCACGGTGACTGCTACTGCTTGAGCTGCGTTGTGTGGGTGTGGTGGTTGTGGTTCGTGCTGCAGGTGGTGATGGGGTTCTGCTATCACGAACATTCCCTCCCCTCCGGCCGCCCTGCCGTCTACTAATTTTTTGCGCAGATTGTAAGGAAAGTACCCGCCGTTCTAGGGCCGCGATTTTTTTGTCTTTGTCCGCAGATTGTCTGGTTAGATTGTCGAAATCGCCTTGTAAGAGACGGTAACGTTGTAACAGAGCGGTCATTAGGCTTTGCACTTTGAGAAGTTGTGTCGCACCGAGCTCGCCTCTCGGTGGTGTGGAAGGTTGCGGTGGGGTGGTAGGGGTTGCTTCATTGGGTTCTAATGCAGCAAACTGTGCTAGGGTGTTTGCGAGGAGTGCGGCGTCACTGCTGTCACCGCCATGCAGGCTGCGCACCAAAGGTCCCAAATCGGTGCTGATAGAGGCAATCAACACTGCGGTTAGCACTGTGCCGTCTGCAAAGGGGAGTGCTCGGATGACCTCAATGATGCTCTCATCGGTTGCCATTTTCTTTTGAGAAGCAAAAAGAGAGAAAATAATATTGTGCTGGTATTGTGCTGTTAACATCGAAAATCCGTACTTCCTGTCTGCGCTGGAACATCGATGGTCGACCCGTGTGCGCATGGTATACGCGTAGACGCTTTCGGCACCAATGAAGGAACCTACTCACAGGGTGCCATTACCATCGCAAACACGGCCCGGTATGGACACGAAACAGGTGTGCAACCGCCGCGCGCTAGGCGGAAAAATTCTGGATGACCAGTACGGCGCCGTCGGGGGGGTGGTGGGGCTTTTAAAATCGTAGTGGGAAAGAATGAGGGGGGATTCCTTTTTTTTCGGTTGTATTGTGGTACAAAAGGCGGTAAAAAAATATTTTTTTTATAAAGTTGTCCTGCACGAACACTTTTCTTTGTTAATTTTTTTCCCCCCTTATTTGTGGAGAATTCGTAAGCACTGATAAACAGGCTGGTTCTGTGATCAGCGCGGAACCACCCTCACCTAGTTGCACAACTCGCGTGAAAATTACGTTTGCAGCTGCGTTGGAAAATTTCGCTACGAGAACCAGTGCTGACACCGCCACGGCCCACACGTTGTAAGGACTTATAAGTAAAAAGAAACTTACTAAAAATTGAAGAGAGTTTTTCCTGTTTTTTTTTTCTTCTTCTTTTTTTTGAAAATTCTTGGAGATCACCACTGTCATTAAACATCACTGGTAAAGGCCTCCAAACTTTTTCTCTTGTTGTGTGTGGCTGGGGAGGACCCACGCGTTAAAAACCCCCATTTCCGCTACAAAAAAAACAGTGTTCGGTTTTTTTTCCTCTTCACACCCCCGCCCCCCTTCCGCCCCTTTCCCTTTCCCCCTCCGTTCTTTGTTTCTTTACGAACAGCTCTACACCCAAAACCCTGGAGTATAGAGCACCACTGCCACAAGGAACAGGAAGGGAAAGGGGAACGACTCATAAGGGGGGTCGAGAGTTAGACAAAGTGACACAAGACATTCATTCTAAGGATTTCCTACAACAAAACAGACAAGATGCACGCTGGGTTTCACAAAGAGAGAAGACGACTAGCATGTGTACATGGACCCGATCTTCATGAGGTAAGAACAGTTGGATGTGGGGCCGGTGTCTGCCTGGGGCCATGTGTCGTTTGTGCAATAGAACTGCACGGTGAAGTCGTAGTTGCGGGTGGGGTCGGTGGCGCATTGCTTTCCATTGTGGTAGGTGAACGTCCAACTGTTGTTCGCTGCAGTGTGGACAGGGAGCACCGACTCATCGTACATCGCAAGCTCAGCTTCACACTTCCCGCTCCCCAGAGCGTTCTTGATTGCCATGGCATAGGACAACTTCGACTCACAAAAAGCTCCGTTCCTGCACGGTGAGTACACATACCCACACCCAGAGCACCCCTGCATGGAGCATTGGTTGTGCTCCGAAGGCTCGAGCGCGGTTATGTAAGACGTCAAATTCAAGACCTTATCGCTGGCACTGTCTTTGAACAGACACTCCCCAGACACCGCCACCACCATGGCTGCCTGCAAGCACAACACAAACATATTTTTTTTCGACAACCGGTGTGTTAGCTGTGTATGGGTGCTTTTGAACTCAAAATAAACGGATAGCCGGTGAGGAAATTCTGCGTTTCTAACGCCAGTTAGTTAACTGAAAGATGCCTCTTTCGTATGCGGCAGGTGAACCCAGTTCTACGAATAAATAGAGTGTCACAATATTACAAAAAAAGCGCCCTGAGGGGCGGAGGGGGTGTTGCTATGTTGCTGTGTTTGTATTTTTTGCTTGTTTTGAAAACTTAAATTTTTTTTTGAAAAATTGTTGGAGTAGTGTAGTTGCCTCGGGTTGTGCTGCCACAGTTGTGCAATCTCCACTGTAAAAAGTAGTAGTATTTTTATGTCTTGCTTTTTCAATAAATTCGGCAATGGTGTAGATACCCGAAGAGAAGATTCAATACTGCCGCTTTAATGTGTGTGCCTCCGAGGAGGTGCTGGACACTCTTCCTTCGCTTCCTTGTTGGTTTTTGTTTTGTTTTTGTTTCGACTATCACCGTTGCCTACGCTCGTGAACTATTTTTTTTTCTTTTTCTTTCTTTTTTGCTGTACCAACAATCACCTACCAATGTTGGCCGAAGCCTTTGTACTTGAAAGACGTAAAAGTCGTCCTCAACTCTGAAAAAGCAGCTTTTTTTAGTTTGTTTTTTTGAAGCTGCTGTCTTTTTGATACATGAGTTTATCAAAGAATGCTCCCTTTTCATTTATCAATTTTCCTTTTTATTTACAATTTACTATTTCACGGCTCGGTTTCTGTGGTTAGCTGGCTGATGGGGTTTCGCCACTCACCCCCCGAAGACTGCTGCCCTAATAAAAATAAAGTGAAGTTGAACGTACAGACGCCTCTAGGACGCAGTCAGCTTGCCGTAATGGCTTTCCGTGATTCCTTGCGTAAGGGGACCCTACGTGAACATATGGGGCAGGGGGGTAAACAAAATAAAAGCACCAGGGGAAAGGGGGTGGGTTGAGTTGTAAGAGAGCACGTGGTCGGGCATGCTCAATGCACGCAAAGGGGTGGCTTGTCTGTGTTGTGTCTCTTAACAACTTCTGTTGGTGTGCTTCGGCAGAACATGCGCTGTCTCACCCAGCCCCAAAAAGAAATTAAAATTGAAAAGCCTCCAGGACGCGACAAGTCGAACGTCTTTAGCAGGCAACACAAAAAAAGAAAAATTATACAAAAAAAGGGGTCCACTGAAGGAAACCTCTGCACTCTTTTTGTGACTCACAAAAAAAAGTGAAGTTGATAGTGCAAACGCCTCTGGGACGCAGGCACTGAAAAAAAAGGGGAAGTGGCGTCACTCACCTGACACAGCGAAAAGTGCTGCGTCTTGCTGTCCCCTCTGAGAAGCGAGAACACTTTGAGATGTTCTCGTTGAAAGGGAAAAAAAAAATGCCGAAACTTGGTCCCAAATAAACAATCATCCGGGACATACCGATATCTCATGATATCTTTAAACGGTTTCGGAAATAAAAAATATCCGAAACGTAACCACCTGTATTCCTCATCCCCCTTTCTTTCTGTTCTTATTTTATTTGAAAACTTGGTTTTTTTTTGAAAATGTGTTAGGATTAGTGCAGCTGCCGCCTTGCAGTCTCACTATCGCTACCATCACTTACGACACGAAATATTCCTACATTTTCTGTTTTTTATCACCTTCGGGTGGGGATGGGACAGGCATGATCGGGGATGTAGGGATACCGTACCGTGGGGGTTGCTCGCATGCATCCAAAAAAGAAAAAGTTGACTTGAAATACAACAGCCATCTCGTGACAGTGTACCTAAAAAAGAAAAAGAAAAAGAAAAAAATCTGTCCTGCAGTACAATGCGGAGGTGACCTCCATACTGCCCAGCTAATCACAATCAATGAGGCATTCCATGTCCAGACGTATTGCTACTTACTCGTTCAAAAGTGAAATTGAAAAGCCTCCAGGCGACACGTCGAATGTCTTTAACAGGCAGCCACTGAAGGAAACCTCTGCACTCTTTGTCGTGACTCGCAAGAAATAAAAGGGGAGGTGGCGTCACTCACCTGACACAGCTAAAAGTGCTGCGTCTTGCTGCCCCCCTAAGAATGATAACACTTTGAGATGTTCTGTGCTATATTTTGCTTTCCTTCAATAAAATACAATGGTAAAGGGGTGGTGGGAGCGGGTGGGAGGTGGAGGTGGGAGGGATTGATATTGCAAGAGGCCACTGCCTAAACAGGAAATAGTGTGCGGATGGGGACACGACAACAGCCTCAAGCAAGACAACAGCCTCAAGCAATGCAGAATAGGACACAATAATACCCCCCAAAAATGGCTATTTTGAGAGGTAACAGCACACAGCACACGTATCACATATCACACGTTTTTTATTTCTCTACTGGGGCGAGGATGCCGGGGTTGGAGGGCTCTTCCGACAGCTCTCACGTTTTGTTTTCTCCCTAGCGAGGCTTCTGCTCGAGGTGCACCTCTTCAGGGATGTCTGTCTCATCGTTGGCACGCTCAAAGCACTCACGCAACTCATCGCCGATAGTCCCTGTGATCTTCAGGTCCCCTTCATCTTTCACGCGCAATAGCGCTCGCTCCATGTTATTCAGGACACCCTGCCGTGGGACGCCATCTGGAAGGTTGCGGGGTTCCACGGTCACCGGGATCTCCAGCAAGCGTTTGTGGTGATCAGGTGGGAGCTGCGATAGACTGCCTGCGGGCTGGGTCAGCAGGATGCAGCCAAGCAGACTTGGGGGGAAGGCAGAGAGGTTATCAGTCTCTGGCCACCCGATGTCTCTCAGGATGCCGTGTGTATCCTCGTAGGTCAAGCCTTCCGGCTGTGTGGCGTTCCACAACCGCTTCAGCGACGGGTGCCACGACACGTGTGGGGTGATGCCCCCCTTCCACTGCACGACTGCGAACGCAACACGCAGCGGCAGACCGTCCTCTCCACACTGCACCTTCGCAAAGTCTGCAAACGTCCCAACCCAAATCGGCAACAGCAGGTCGCGCAGTGCTCCGTCGGGCGCGAAGTACCGCTCATCTGAGAGCTCTGCAGCGCACCGGTGCATGACCGTCATGTACGTCTTCTTCAGCGCAGTCTCCCTCAGCTTCGCTTTGTCAGGCACCTCGGACCACATCCCTCCGAACTTGCTGCCCCACCGCAGCAGCAGCAGGCAACGGATCACCTTACACGCGCCGCCAGTGAACGTATCGGGGACTGGCAGCCGCTCGGTGAGCTTCTCTATCACTTCGCACGGGGAGGCAGTCCACCTGGCAAGATCCTGGTGGATGACATGCAGCCACGCAGCCAGCATAAACGGCGACTGGAAGGAGTCCAATTCCTGCTCAATCTTGCTCGTTGGGTAGCACTCCAGCACAGCATCAAACAAGCACGACGAATCGGAGGCCTGACTCAGCAGGTTCTTCAGGTTCTGAGGCTGCAGGGCGTTGATGACGAGGTCGCGGTGGTGCGGAACACGCTGAAGGATGTTGCCAAGGGCCTCCACGTCGGTCACGAAGCTCCTCTCCCAGACTCTGCCAACTGTGTCCCAGTTGAAGGAGCGCTGGTGCTGCAAAGCCTCGTCCATCCAGGTCAGGTTCGTGAAGTCTCCGTCCGTCGACAACACGAGGCACTCTCCCTCCTGCAGGGAGACGTTGGCATGCTGACCCGTCTTGTACAGGTATGGGAACAAATGATGATGCACGATGCCCAGCTCCTGCATCTGGCGCATCACCCCCTCTTCGTGCCCCTTCACGTCAGAGTCCTCCATGCCCAACCCGTGCTTGAACAGATACAGCACCCACGCTGTGAGGCGGCGTGCAGGGTGCATGGAGACAAAAGCCTCTGTCTGGGTGAACTCCTCGTACGGGAACAGCGTGTCGTACTCATCTTCTGTCCTTTCTTCCTGCTGCCACCGCAGCGCCACTGCGGCAGCCGTCGTCACAATCAATTCAAATCCTTCACCATCAGAAACCAAGCTGCGCACACTGGCCTGAAGCTCCTCATAGCCCTTCGCGTAGTCTTTGTACGCTTCGCGAAGATAGACTACAAACTCTGCCGGGCTGCTGCCGCCGTAGCGCACAAGTTTGTCCTTCAGGAGTTCCGTCAGCACCTCGTCGCGCTCTCGCTCGGACTGCAACGGGTTCGCAAATGTGTCCAAAAGCCGCAGGGACACAGCCTCGTTGCCGTAGATGAGGCGCAGTGCCCCAAAGAAGCAGCCGATGTAGGCATCATTGCCGCCATTCAGGAGGGAGTGGGCCAGCGTGAGGGACAGCCGCCCGTTGATGGTTTCCACCTTCTTGCTGCCCATGTGGAGGTTGAACTCCTTCACAATGCTCAGGTCCTCCTCGTTCTTGCGGTTCCCGATGATGACGACCTTGAGCCACGACAGGTTTGGCCGCAGCCACTCCAGCAGCTCCATCTTCTTTGTCTTCGTCAGCATGTGGTACTCGTCCGCAACAAGGACCACGTGATTTCCAGCCTCCTGTGGCTGCGACACGTTCGACGACAGGAAGTCGACCAAGCTCTGCTCTGCGAGGCGGTAGTCTGAGCAATCCACGCGCGTGAGGTTTATTCCATACCTGCCCGCCTGGTTCAGCATGAGGTGGGTCTTGCCCGCCCCAGGCGGTGTGATGAGCAGGATGATGCAGCTTTCCTCCTTCTCCAAGGTCGACAGCACAGCTTTTCCCCAGAGTCCGAGGCAGCAGTCTGCTCGTTCCTGCGCATCCAACACCAGCGTCCGCATTTCCGCACCCCCTAGCAGTGGACGTTTCGGCACGTTGAAGCGTTGTCTGGAGGCTGACTCGACTAGCTCAAGGTGGTCCAGTTGGACATAGTTACAGATGCGGTCCCGCGTCTCGGGCACGTTGAAGTGCGTCTTGGCGTTGATGAAGACGATGAACCGCCATGGGCATTTCTCAGTGAACTCGCAGAACCACTTCAGCAGCAGATCTTTGATCTCATACCCTCCCTGCGAGAGTGCATCCGGCTCCACCACGATGTGCGTCAGACAAGGGTTCTTCGTGAAGCGCTTGGTGATCATGTGGTACTGCTTCTCTGGGGGCGCAGACGGGTCCAACGTGACTTTCTCTGTGGTCCGAGAGTCGAGCAAGGGATCCTTCTTGGGAAGCACGTGGACACCGTACTTCGAGCGCCGTTTGCATATGGTTTCCAGTGAGGCGAACTTCAGGAGACGTAGGATCCTTTCGCGCACGCGGGGTATCGGGCACCGCTCCGCCAGGCAGTAGACGACGATGTCCTGCTTTCTGCTTCCCGTGGAGAATTTGGCATTTGGAAACACAGCGTGGTGGGCAATCCACAGCTTCCACGTCTGCTCGATCGGCGCCTGCAGGAGACTCACCCACCACATGTGAAGTTCCTCCTGCACGCTCTCGTCGTGCAGCTCTGCCATGATCCGGTTGTCGTACAGGAGGCCAATCACATCCCCCGAGGACCCGTCGGAGGAAGCCCAGTCGCGCGGCAGGAGGGAGAAGGCCAGCCACTTGTTGCTGACGTCCGTGCACAAGTGATGCACCGCACGATTGCGGGACCCTTCACTGATGCTTGCAACGTCGTCACTGGCTTCGGGGTCTGCGGGGAGTCGCCGGGGCGCACCGCACGCTTGATTGATTGCACGATGGTTGGCATCATCCATGTCCCGCCATCTCTGCACGTGGTCAAGCACCGTCACCATTGGTGACGTTGTTAGGGCAAACGAGTCCGTCCCTTCCTCTCCTTTGTGTGGCTCTGCACACCACACAACATCGAGGATATCCGTTGAGTTCTTGCCATTGCCACACCTCAGAAACCGCGATATCTGCTCCACCGACACATCGTCAAAGAGGTCCTGGAGAGAGGACTCGAAGTCGCTCCAGAACACAGAATGGCCTTTTTCGTTGAGGACGGGTTTGCGACACATTGCAATCGCGCGCAAGGCATCTTCCAATGGTCCCTCCCGTGTGGCGACATCTCTGATGAGTTCTGACACCGGCAGCACCTCGGCGACAGACTTCTTACCCTTGTCCAGGATGCTGTTGATCTCTGTAGAGAGATCTCCGATGAACCGCGACGCGTCCGCCGCTTTTTCTTCCGTCCACGCGCAGAGAGCTTCCAAGACAGCATCCAAGTCATCGTCCCACGCCTGATGGACATGTGCGTAGGTGACGCGGCAGACGAAGCCGAGGAAGCTACGCACCTCCTTCCTGATGTCGATGCCGAGGTACCGCAGGTTGCTGAAGACATTCCACACTGTGTTGATTGATATTTCCCTGTTCTCGGGCTGTGTGTAGTATGCGGTAATGTGCAGGCGCCACTGGTTGTCCTTCTGGAGGTACAGGAAGAAGCCATCTCCCACGAGTGTGCTCTCGGGGCTGAGGGACATGCAGAACCCCCACCCCTCCCCGTAGTTGCCGAAGTGCTGCAGTGTGGTGGCGCGGCCCACGCCCTTCTCGCTTGTGAGCGCCAGGTGGTCGCCACGCTCGACTAGGAAGCAGTGGAATCCCTTTGCAATTCTAAGTGTTGCGTAGAACGCCGTACCAGCAGGCGGCACGTCGTCTGGTGCGAGGAGCTGCACGATGTCCCTGATGTCGACCACACGCTTCAGCGGCGTGACGGACACACCTGCAGACACCTCTCCCCGCCCGTTACGAGCAACCGCCTTCGAAGCCTTGCTCTCCACAAAGTGATCTTCGGCCTCTGTGGAGGGCTGGGGGAGGAGATCTGGAAGCGGTGCGTCCTGTGGTGGATTGACGGCGGGAGATGGTTGGCTGATCTTCTGCTCCAGGGCTCGGATGCTTTTGAAATTCAGCTCCTGCATCTCGTCTGTGAGGCGCTCAGGTTGCACATCCACCAGCTTGTCAACGGGGAAGCTTGTCACAAGCAACGTGTCGAACCCAAGTTTTGCTTTGACGTCCTTCTCATCGCAAAAGAACTTGAGTTCACTGTGCACGTTCGTGAGAAGATACCCCTTGTCTTGTTCCTTCACTGTCTGCAGCACGAACTTCAGCAACACCGCATTTTCACTCTGGCAAACACCAAGTGCAAGGATGAGATAGCCCGACACCTTCGCCGCCTTGCTGCTGTCATCGTGGGAGAACGCACAGGAGAGGAAGGAGCCCAGCAGACTGTATGCCTCAGTGTAACCCCTCGTGTCGCGCACAATGCGCTGTGCCACAGAGGCAAGATCATAAAACTGGCTGAGTTCTATGGGTCCATGCACCATCCGGCGCCCTGTGATCTCACCCATTGTGCTGCTGAGCCCACGCACACCATTTGTCTTCAAATCCTTCAAGGAAGGGCACCGCGGCTCATCTGGTGCAGATGGTAGGTGCGCAAAGCATAACCGCAGCACTGAGAGAGTGTACACGAGGCAGTCCTCGTTGTCCTTGTAGAGGGTCAGTGCTGTGGAACGCAAGGGGAGCGACGTCTTCATCTCAGGAGGGAACACAGCTACAAGGTTGTAGGCTCTCGCGCTGCGATTCGTTCTCTCCATCTCTGACAGAATACCCTCAAGCTCTTTGCGTATCACCTGCTCTTTCACAAGACTCGGAATCGAGTTCACACGTAAGCCCACCGCCACGAACCACAACACGATACAGCACCGAAACCAGTACACGTCTGCTGCCTTGCCCATGACGTAGCAGCGCAGGGACTGCAGGTTCCCCTTCACAGACCTCTCATCCACACCAGACGTCAGGCACGTCCTGATGGCAAACGAGGTGGGTGCGGCATGACCGTGCAAGCTGTACTTCCCTGGGCTGAAGACGTCATCGTGCACGTCCTGTGGGAGCGAGCGGCACGCGACCTTCGTGAAGTAGGGAGGGTATTCAGGGTTGTCCTCATTATGCGGATTGTTGGAGCACACGAGGTACCTGTGCTCGCTTACCTGCGGCCACCTCTTCAGGGAGTCTTCAGGGACAAGGTCCCGGTACATGGTGTATGTTGCAATGTCGAAGTAGTGGTGCAGGTCGCACAGCGCAAGCGCAAACTGCGGCATTGACGACACGTCTGCCTGCACTGACGCCGAGAAGGCATTCCACAAGCACTTGTTGGCACGCAGCCGATAAACCCAGCGGAAGATGTCGCGCCTGTGTTCCTCATCAGAGGGGTCCGGGAAGGGGTAGTTCGGGAGCAGCACCCACGCGATGGCAAAGGGGTACAGCCCGCCGTCCACGTCTGTGCTCTTCTCAAGTTCCCCTAGGAGGTCACGGAGGTTCTCAGCGTGCACCACTGCCTTCAGCCTCTCCACAAACGCCCCAACATCGCCCTTTCCTTCCGAGACGAAGGTTCCCCACGACTTAGCAAAGTAGCAACGCAGCTCCGCCGTGTTCAAGCGGACCTTCACGTGTCCCCACTCGCTGTTGAGCAGGTTCTTTGCACTCTTCTCTGCGTAGAGCAGCCGGATGGCGTCCACTTCACCGTTCCCGTCGAGGGGCTCCTTCGACGAGAGGGACTCGGGAACAAAGCGGAAGACATGCCCAACAGCAGCCACAGCGGACCCGGGCAGTATCTCGAGTGACCGACGGATCACATCTTCGATGGACAGCCCCTGCCTGTCAACAACAGACTTCCACCCCAACACGGCATCACGCAGCTTGTTGTCATCATCCCCCCGCATAGCGGTCAGCAGCACTGCACAGGCGTCCTTCGACAGCTTTGTTTGGGACGGCCATAGCTGCGGTTCTGCCAGGTGTGCGACAAACTTGTGCTGCAGAAGGATGTTGCCGTCAGAGTGCTCGCCACGCACTCGCAGGAGAAACCCAATGAAGGCGCTGCCCACGGTGAAGCCAGCGTCCCCTAGGGGCGCCACGAGGCACTGGCGTGTCATTCCGTGTTCACTTCCAATAAAGAACTCCCGTACGCTCACCTGGTTGTGCAGCAGGTCGGGGGGGCCGTCCATCTGCATCAGCGTGCGCACCACGTTCACACGCGTATCTTCGCTAATGTCGTGCAGGCTCATCGCAATCGAGTGCTTCACAAGGTTCTCGAAGTCGCGTGCCTCGAGGCGCACCTCCCTCTCTCTGGCTTGCAGGGTGTGAAGCTTCGCCGTCAGCAGACACCACTTCAACACGCTGATCACTGCGCTGAGCTGCGGCGACGTGCGGATGACGTGTGCCTGGACGTGCGGGTCGAGCACGCGACTGCACACTGCTTCGACCCAGCACTCTGCACGCAGGCGGTTGCTCAACTTCTGAAGGAGGTCGAAGACCGACTTCGGCGTCAGGCACGACAAGATGGCCAGGGGCTTTGAGTACAAGGTCAGCATTTTGACTAGAACGTGGGCCCCAAATGGAAACCCGTCCTTCCACGTGCCAGAGAGATACTCCCAGTCCACGTCGCGAGAGGGGTACTGGCAGATCTGCTGCTCGAGTAACACGACAGGGTCCGTCGACTCGCACCACGGCCAGCAGGTGTACGACGGTAGGGTGTCCGGAGCGTGCGACGCGAGCCGCTTGAACGGAGGGGACAGGGAGTGCGTGTTCTTCAGCCATTCGACGTGTGTGTCGATGTCTGTGCCGATGTCTGCGTCATTGTCCCATCCGTCAAGCAGGACGTGCCCAAGGGAACTCTTCTCCACGCCCCTCCAGAGGCAGTACTCCCAGTAGAGATGTATCGTGTCCCGCTGGCTGAGCACGTCTGTGATGGGACAGAATCTGCAGAAGAACGACAGGGATGGGAAGGGCGTGGTCTCCCTCGGGAACGCCGTGCTCTCCGCGAACACAACGTGGAACGTGGAGGGGTAGGTGTCGCTCGGTTGCTGCAAGACCACATCACTCAGACACGGCGTGCACCCGTGGATGACCAGCATGGACGCCTTTGTGCCACAGGCTGTCTTCACCGCACGTTCTTTCACCTGCTCCCTCTCGGACATAGGGAGGGCGTACGCCTTCCTCTCCTCCATGCTGCTCACTGCCTCCGACTGAAGAACGTCGACCTGCAGAGACTTCAGTCCCGCCGCCACAGCGTCGTTCATCTCCCTCTTGTGGAGGAGGAGCACAATCGCAGTCATCCTGTTCCTCTTTGCGTCGTTACAAATCTTTTCCACAGTGGGTACCCAGCTCCTCGCTTTATCGAACTGCTCTGTCACAGTCTCGAAGTGCGTGTTTGCAGCGTGGCCCACTCGGTTGTCCGCAAGAACGTCTGTGCGCGAGAGCAACAGCTTGCCGAAGGGGAAGCGTGTGTTGAAGTTCTTCGTCACATCCAACTGGCTGCTGCGATTCGCCTGCTCCGTCGAATGCACACCGAGGTCTGTGATGGTCTGCACCAGCCGCCCTGTTGCAGGGGAGGCCACCATTAAGATCCTGAGCGAGCCCCCAACACACTTCTGCATCTCTGATTTAAAGTTGGCGCTGTCAACATTTCCCACCACTGACAGCTTCGCCACTGACAGCGTGATCCTTTTGTTGAGCGCATCAAGCCTCTGCACATTCTTGTACAAGCTCTGGTCGTCGATGGAGACCTCCTGGACGAAGTAGTGGAGGTTGTCCAGCACTCGCTGTATGTCCCGGCACTCATGCTGGGACACCAAGTAAACCACCTCTTTCTCGTGGCCAAGCATCCTCCGCACTGTGCCGTTCTGCACAGACTGCAGCTCCTTGTGAAGCAGTGCTGTATAGGTCGGCAACATTAAGGCACGGAACTGTGTCGACGTGTGCAGCCTGATGGCGTCGGGAATCGCGCCATTGTGGTCATCCTTCCCCTCAACAGCATTGGACTCGAAGGAGAGCGCCCGTGCAATGAAAACGCCGCACTCCTTCACAGCGGGTTTGTCGCGGGTCTTTGTGAGTAAGCCTTCGTGGTCCGTGTGGAGACAGATGCGCATGAACTCTACTGTGTTGTTGGGTTCTGTCTCGTCGAGGACATCCATCGGGACACAGCACACAACACTTGCATCCGAGCCGTCCACTTCACAGAGATACGCCCCTCGTTCGTCATGCCAGCGGAAGTTGAGTGTGTGACGTGTGCGGGGCTGCGTGCGGTGCTGCAGGAAGAAGCTCGTCGAGAAATCTTGCCGGCGTTCCAGTAACTCCATCAGAGGGACCGCGCCTTCCGTCCATTCAGGCATCCACTCGATCACACTGTGCTCGTCGCGCTTGTTGACCAGGTAATAGCCTGCGAGCTTCAACCCAATCTCGTACAGCGTGTATGTGTGTTTACCTGACACTTCTATCGGGTACTCGCACACCCTCAGCACCTCGTCGTTCGTGTTCTCGATGTGCACCGACGCTGTAGTCTGCGCCTGCGGCTGCCAGTACTTGGCGATGCGGACAGCCTCGCACAGCTTCTTCACCTCCTCCAGCACCTGGTGGCACTGCTTGGAGAAGATGGTCTCGAGCGGCTTCAGTTCCTCGTTCTTCAACTCCTCCAGGTCTTCCTCGTCGAGGCCGATGGCGATCGCCGCCTCACGCTCCTCCTCGATTTTGATTTGTAATAGAACCCATTGCTTTTCTGCCTGCTTGTAGTCGTCCGTGTCCTTGTCGCAAACAGCGAGGCACAACGCATAGAGGTCCTCTGCGGAGTCCCACTTGGGGGTAGGCAAAGGACCACCCCTGCTCCGCACACCCTGCACAGCGGGGGAGCAACAACCTTCTTCGCAACAGCCATCCTCGCAGCATCCCTCTTGGGCGCGCTTGAGCCCCGTCAGCACTTCGCGAAGGTGCTTGGCATGGTCATCGCTGCCCCCCAGAACAAGGTTCACGAAGTCGTTGCGTCTCTCGAACCAGCTGCCAAGCTGCGAAGACTCTCTTGCACCTTCTACAAGGAAGCGGTGGGCGGTGTTTGCGAAGTCGCGCTGCGAGAGCTGCAGCTGTGCACTCTCATCCAGTTGCAGAAAACTACTCATCTCGTGCTTGAGTTTCGTGTAATCCTCCTCCGGCAATTTTCCCATCCACAGCTGAACCACATTTTTGCCCAGCTTGCCCGACCACTCCTTGGTTGGCCACCCTTGGTCGCTCTTCGGCCCATATCGCCAGCTGTACTCCGTCACTACGGCCTTCATCACCTGTTGTGTGTCGTTTAGGAACTCCTCCATCCTCTTCTTCAGGTTCTGCCGTGCGGCGTTCCGCTTCTTCGCACTGTCGCCTGTGCCCACACAGGCGAACTGCTCTTCCAAGTCATTGCCTGTGTCGCGCTTCCCTGAGAACCTCTCAACCTGCTTGTGGGAGAACCAGATGTCGTAGATTGGGCGCGGCACTAACCCGACCAGGTCGTCACGATCTACGTTCTCCTGGTTCAGCGTGCTGTTGACCTTGTAGCGCAACTTCTCCAGATCAGCCTGGTGCAGCATCTTGAAGGGGTTGTAGTCATCCGCACACCCAACGTCCCCTTCAGGGTTGTCGACGAAAAACGGGGCCTTCGCCTCATCGTGCACACGCTTCCTCACAACCTTCAGGGTCCGCTGTGCCAGGTTGAACCGCTCCTTTAGAGCCCCATCCTCCTCCCCGTTGCAGCCGTGCTCCCACAGCCACGATGCCATTTCCTTATGCGAGCGTTTGGGTCTGGGTTGCCTCTTCTCCTTATTGGGCGACGGCACGCACGGGGGACAATCCTCTTCCTCCATTATGTTGGTAGTATATGTGAGTCTCTGGGGGGTTGTGTTGTGTGCTGTGTGTTGTGTGTAGGCAGCACCAATTTGCAAGATACGACAGACGCGTGAGAAGGACATTGCCGTTAGACTGCACGTCACGCACTCGCAATGAAGACGATGCCGACGAGCTTTGTCCGTTGATTTGACTTTAGTCAGTACATTTCTACACATAGAGGGTGCGGGAATATATAACAAAGTAGTGTTCCTTCCTGCAAACTACACACATGCTATGTTGGCTTTTGGTGACAACAAGATGCCAGGCAATATGATAAGCACGGACCACCTGCACCTGTTTGGCACGTCTTGTTTCGCGTGCATAAATAGAAGTAAATAACGCGTGTGTGCAGACGCACGTGAGAGAAGAAATGAAAAAATATTTTTCTCTGATTTTTTTTTTGTTGTTCTGTTTCGACTATCACCCCAATGTCTACGTTCATGAACTATATTTTCATTTTCTTTCTTTTTGCTGTACCGACAATCACCTACCAATGTTGGCCGAAGCCTTTGTGCTTGAAAGACGTAAAGGTCGTCCTCAACTCTGAAAAAGCAGCTTTTTTAGTTTGTTTGTTTGTTTTTTTTTTTTTTTTTTGAAGTTGCTGTCTTTTGATACATCAGAATGCTCCCTTTTCATTTATCATGTTTCCTTTTTATTTACAAATACCATTTCACGGCTCGGTTTCTGTGGTTAGCTGGCTGATGGGGTTTCGCCACTCACCCCCCGAAGACTGCTGCCCTAATAAAAATAAAGTGAAGTTGAACGTACAGACGCCTCTAGGACGCAGTCAGCTTGCCGTAATGGCTTTCCGTGATTCCTTGCGTAAGGGGACCCTACGTGAACATATGGGGCAGGGGGGTAAACAAAATAAAAGCACCAGGGGAAAGGGGGTGGGTTGAGTTGTAAGAGAGCACGTGGTCTGCCATGCTCAATGCACCCAAAGGGGTGGCTTGTCTGTGTTGTGTCTCTTAACAACTTCTGTTGTTGTGCTTCGGCAGAACGTGCGCTGTCTCACCCCAGCCCCAAAAAGAAATTAAAATTGAAAAACCTCCAGGACGCGACAAGTCGAACGTCTTTAGCAGGCAGCACAAAAAAAAAAAATTATACGAAAAAAGGGGTCCACTGAAGGAAACCGCTGCACTCTTTTTGTTGTGACTTGCAAGAAATAAAGGGGGAGGTGCGTCTTGCTGCCCCCTAAGAATGAGAACACTTTGAGATGTCCTCGTACGTTCCTTTGTTTTGCTTTCTTTCAATAAAACACACCTGTTGGAAAGGGGAAAAAATGCCGAAACTTTGTCCCAAGAGCCGATCGTCCGGGACACACCGGCATCTCATGAGATCCTTAAACGAAACAAAAATGCTTGAAACTTAACTACCTGCCTATGGGGGCTGGTCGCATATATCCAAAAAATCACAAAAAAAAAATAGTATTTCGACATACCCCTCCTCCTATGCAAATCAATAAATTGATAGCATAGGAGGAGGGGTCAATAAAAATGTTCCCATCTTTCTATGTGGCATGCTTTGCACAACGTAAAAAAGAAAAGTAAAATGCTTCGTGCTACAAACCCGTAAACTTCATCAACAACCAGGGACTCCGCTAGGTACTAAAGTTCTGTTGATTGTCAACAGAACTTTTTGAAAATGGGGGGGGGTGGGGGAAAAAAAGTTCTATTGAGTGGTTCATACCCATTATACCTGTCAAAAAATCTCAGGAGAAGAAGATATGGAGAGGTAAGTGCTCAAACGTCCCAAAAAAGTCAAAATCGGGTGTTGGAAGAAAAAAAAAAGGTTGCGTACCGTGCGCCTGCGGCGCAAGCATGTACCCCACCAACGTGGGCCATCAACAGAATTTTTTTTAAAATCGGAAATCCTAGCGGAGAGCCTGTCAACAACTACAAAAAAGAAAAAAAAAAATCTTTCCTGCAGTACAATGCGGAGGTGACCTCCATACTGCCCAGCTAATCACAATCAATGAGGCATTCCATGTCCAGACGTATTGCTACTTACTCGTTCAAAAGTGAAAATGAAAAGCCTCCAGGATGCGACACGTCGAATGTCTTTAACAGGCAGCCACTGAAGGAAACCTCTGCACTCTTTGTTGTGACTCGCAAGGAAAAAAGGGGAAGTGGCATCACTCACCTGACACAGCTAAAAGTGCTGTGTCTTGCTGTCCCCTCTGAGAAGTGAGAACACTTTGAGATGTCCTCGTACGTTGCTTTGTTTTGCTTTCATTCAATAAAACACACCCACATTGCAAAATAAAGTGAAGTTGATAGTGCAAACGCCTCTGGGACGCAGGCACTGACACAAAAAAATAAAACTCTTCCTTTTTTAGATAGAGATTCACTGGCAAAACTGGTCTTACAGTGAAACGAAGTGCCAGACATGGTTCGGATGGCTACCCTTGTGGTCAGTGTACAGCTCTTCGCTCTCCCCGATCTGTAGCCGCACGCCTTCGCAGTTCACACACTCGAGATATCCACCTGAAACCCCGTTGACACGAGACATACTCGGAGGGGGAGGAGAAGTGTAAGGCAGAGCCAGTGGCGCGTCTATATTGCCCATTTTCTTGTCCCAGTAGAACATGCCCCCGCAACCATGCACCGCGGTGCCCCCACGATGCGGGTCTTTCCCGCACTCCATGTAGGTGCAGGTGCCTGGTTCATGTTGGACAACGCGTTTGCAGTGTGGGCACAGCCGGCAGTGCTCTCGTTTGTACTCCTCACTCTTGTTGAAGTTATCGAAGTCCTCCTGCATCTTCTTGTGGTGGTCTCTGCTGCCTACGCGACTTCTGAGTTCGGCGAGAAGCTTATCGAAGTGTGCCCCATCCCCCGGTCTCGTGCGGTAAGGGGATGCCAAACTCCACTTGAAACGCCTATCGCATCCATTCGTATTGCTGGCAGGACCGTGTGTGTTGTTGCCACATCTCATGGTGTCACACCCACCACTCTTTAACACTGGGCGTGCGCAGGAAGGGCAGACACGGCAGTTGGCGCATTTATATTGTTCATCATCGTAGTACTCTTTGCGGTGCTTTTCAATGCGTTCTATCTCTTCACGCACCTCCATCGTGTTGCGGAACAGTTTAAGGGCGAGCTCCTGCTGCTCTGGCTGTGAGATGAACAGCATATCCCCGCAAGGGACTTTCGGGTGGTACAAGGCGTGTCCACACTCCGCACTGGTGCAGCGCCGCATACGGCACTGTGTGCAGAACCCTTCTGGCCCACCCGCCCCAGACAGCGCCACGCCGCACGGAGCGTGATCCTTATTCGGGCAGAGGAAGTATCCTCTTGCACCCTCTCGCCGCTCTGCTGACTGCAAGAGGTAACGCTCTGCCACGGGCGGCGCCACAACGTGTGTCTCAACGGCAAGGCGCAGCGAGGTCTGTGCGAAGTGCAGGTCATTCCAGTCGCACTTGCGCTCGAAACAAAGAATCGGAACCGCCCTCTCTTCACGCACTGCGCCCGACACACTTTCAAACCAACATGCTCGGCAGAGCGTTGTACAGCTGCAGACAGGGGCACTGTGCAACACCTCCCGGTAACACAACTGGCACGTTTCGCCTTCTTCGTCTGACACCTTGCCTTGGAACTCCTCCAGCGCCGCCACAACGCATCCGCCTTCAATGCACCTCCGCACAAACGCAACCCCGCCGTCGCCGTCGCGCATAGACACGAACGACTCCCCAAGTGCGATAGCGCGCTTGCTGGTGAGTGCCATCGAGTGGTCGAGTGTGCGGGCGAGCGGGTCCAACACATCAGCGGTCTTGCATGCGTCCGCCACCTCCCACGCAGCCTCAAATTGCATTGCCCCTTCACTATACGCCACCTTGCCATGGTGGCACAATGCACGGAACAGCAGCTCTGCCGGAACCGCAGCCCCCCGCACATCACCCTTCGGCGCCTCAACCAATGCAAATTCAACCAACACCTCAGCATGCCCGACGTGCACATCCTGAAGTGTGGCCTTGACACCCGCAAGAGACACACCCGCTGCCTCCAGGAATTCCTTGATCGGACGCTGCGGCAATTCCCCCACCACCAGCCCCAGCAGTTGTTCCCCGCGTTCTGCAACGCTGCGCAGAAATTCGGGTTCATTTTTAAGGTTAGCGATGGACTTGGGCACACATCTGCGACGGGTGCCTAAGCCCCTAGCGAGGCTGAGCAGTGGCGTGAGGTGTCTAACGCACAACCCTTCAATGGCAGAATTGTCGCTGAAGTTGTTCGAGAACCGCCCCAGGAGCTCCGACAGCGGTGTGTCAGGGGAGAAGTGTCCGTGAGAGGCGACAAGCGACCCCGCAAGCGACAGGATCTGCCGCAGAAAGTCGGGAAGGCGGCGAAGGGCTTCCACTTCACGGAAGGGGAGGCAGCAGACGGAGAGGGGGGTGGTGAAAGGGAGCACAAGCGAGTCCGGGGGGTCCTCCAGCCACTTCAAGTCCATCAGACGCTCCTTGGAGGAGGAGCTTGTGTCCACGAGGGCACCCTGCGGCGTCTTGGGTGTTTTGCTGCCCCAGATGAACGGTTGAGTTGTAGTCCCCCTCTCAGCCTGTTCCGAGCACCTCCGAGCAACCTCGCCACACAGCGCGTCCAGTGCCTCGTAGATGCTCAGCGTCGTTGTAGGCGACCCGATCACACCAAGCCACTCCAGCCGCTTAGCCAGAAGCTGCGGCAACTCCGACACGTAGTGTCGCTTCAGGAAATCCTTGCTGTACGCTTGAGCACAAAACCGCCGCAGGCACCGGTACGCCTGAGCAAAGTGTCCGAGCTCAGGCACCGACACAGATGCACCGTCGAAGAGGAAGTCAAGGTCGGGGTCTCCCACCTGTGTGTCCCAGCGGTAGAAGGTACGATGTGCAATCTTCGGGAACACCAAGAACTGTCCCGTGGTGGGAAGGTTGAGTTCGTTGAATTTGGCGATGGTGGCCCTGTCCTTGTCCGGAAGACTCCTGTCACCCCCTTGCAAGTTCGCGTAGTGCAGAGTTTGCCTCACTTCAAAAAAGATACGCTCGCGGTGCGTGTGCGTCATGTGAGAGTACGCACGTGCAATGCTGGCGCCAATCTGCACGCTGTCCAAGACGCTCTCGCAGCACAGGTAGCGTCGGTCCGCCTTCCATTGGGCTGCGATACGATCCAGCAATGACTCAGCCTGTGGGCGGAGGAACACTGGCAAGTGCCCACCATCCTTCCGTAATGCTTCCGACAGGCCGTCCACAGAGACAACGGCACTGGGAGGGTAGTACCCCACCTCCTCGCAGAACGCAGCGCGGAAGCTGCGGTGTGGCGGCAGGTGCAGCGTGTCGAGTGCCTTGCGCTGCACCAGAGCCACCAGGATCACAACGCAGGTCTCTGGTGCACAGACGTCAGCGATTCTTTCCTGCAGAGCTGCGGTAGTGTACGTGAGGTCCCAAGAAGCCACGCCGTCCGGGGCAGTCACAGAGTCCGCGTGGTACATGACAATGCAGTACCGGCTCCCCCTCGACGCGTGTCTCAGTGAGGCATCGATCGCACTGTCCCGCAAGTCGTGTGTGAGGTGCATCACTGGAGTGTCCGCTGCTGCCCCTGGCGGGAGCAGCTCCCTCGCCCGTTTCTCAGTATCAAACACAGAGGTGCCGGCCGCATCCGAGGCGACACCCACCACCAGCCAGTGCCGCGCCCGCCCCGCCCTGTAGATGACGTCCCGCACCTGCATATCCACAAGGTACCCATCCACACACGACAGTGCCACGTCTTCTTCCACCGAAGGGCTCATCACAAGCATTTGCAAGAGACGTGTCCAGTGCACCAGCGCAAGAACGTCTTCGACATCTGTCTCGTCTGTCAACAACCCTTTATAGTAGCCCACAAGCACACTGTGCGGCCGCGCGGCGATGGTGTCCCAGCATGGCTTAAACTTGGCCCACAAGCCGTTGCGGTCCGGGAGACGCTGCCTCTGTAGGTTGTTCAGGAAGCGTTCCTCAGCCTTCAACTTGAGGTGCGCATCAGCTGGAAGGTACTCACGGCGCTCGAAGCGGTCCACAACTGCAGGGAGCGAGAGACGCAGGTCCATCGACGCGGCCTGCGGGAGCATCCCGAGAATGAAGCGGAAGCCCTCGTGCACAGGCACCAGCACGGACGTCCCCTCAGCCGCCAAGCGGGCGCAGCGTTGCTCCCCAATCTTCACCGTGTGCCCGTTCAGGACGTCCATCATGCTGTCCATAAGATGTGGTGCGTTGTACACGATGCACGTCTGTCCGTGCGCCATGGCGAGCCTCACTCTTTCCAAGTGCGCGCGCAGCATTTGTGGGGAAGGCTGGAGGATGTTTCCGTATATGACATGGACGTGGCGGTCAGGGTGCTTCGACTTCACACCACGTTCGAAGGAGAGGGCGTCGAGGAACGACCCGAAGCAGACCATCAGCGGACGACACAAGCCACGTGGGGATGGGGATGCGAGCTGTGCACAGCGCTCGTGGAGAATGTCCTGTTCAAGCAACTCAAGGTCGTCAGGAGCTACGTCGGCCATAACCGAAAGCTTCTGGTGGCGGATGCCAAAGCCGAACGCACGCATCACCCTGCGGATAGGGTCCTTGGTCTCTTTGTCTGCGAGGAAGCTGTACAAGTCGCGTGCGCTGAGCTGCTGGAGGTAGGGGAGGAGGAAGGCGTCTGGGCGGCACCTCTCCGCGTCTGCCATTGTGCGGTAGTGCAGGTCAAAGAGCTTGCCCAGTTCTTCTGCGAGACTCTCAGTCACGCCTGGCGTGTCCAGCCGAAGCACCTCTGCACCCCCATCCACAGGTCTGCCCAGCGGGGACCCAAGGCGGAGCAGAACACACCTGTTCATGTACGACATGTCGACGTTGTAATTAGATGTTGCAATCACACAGTACTTCTTCGACGTTCTGTCGACATCTTGGTCGAGCTTCGAGTTGAACACCTTCAGAGGCTTGTGTGGTGACAGCTCTGCAAGCCCGATTTCGTCAAAAACTGCGACCGGATGATCGGAGTCTGGCAGGCCACTGAACAGATCCTCCACAGCCTCCTGTGTGGTGTTCACGGAACACTGGAAGTGCACAGGCTGGACAGGCTGCAGCCTGTGTCTCTCCACAAACTCTTGGTCCACCAGACACTGCAGGAGCAGAGAGACGCTCAGTGACTTGCTCGTCCCTGGAGCACCGACTAGCAGCAGCGGCAGCTTGAGCTGTGTGCACAGGAAGCCAAGCACCATCGCGTCGCGCAGCCCCATGTGGGGGAACACCGTCTCAGGAAGAGTTGCGGCAAAAAAGTGAGCGAAGAGCGTCGCCGCCCACTTGTGCCATGTCTTGATAACATTCTTCAGGACAGAGTGTGCGACCCCTTCTCTGTCTACCGCCACTTCGCGGTATGTCTGCGCCACCAGCGAGATGAACAGTGCAAGGTGCTGTAGCTCCTTCGGATCAGGCGCGATCTCGCTCTCGGCCCATGAGTTGAAGAGCAAATGAAGTTTGGCGTACGTGTGTATGGTGCGCTGCATATCGCGAAGGCTCACCACCATGGGCCGCACCGCCTTTCTCACAGCCTCAAAGCACTCTTCTACCTCTTGCATGTCTGGCATGGCACTCTGCAAGGACGTCGACATTGACGCGAGGATGAGGGGCAGGTGCCGCTGCAGGGGCGAGGGGAAGTACCACGCAGTTGCCTGCACTGTCTGGTGCACGCACGGTGTCACTGTGTACGCAAGACGCTTCACCGTGCCCGACGTCAGCTCCCTGTAGGGGTTGCACGCACACGCAAAGTGCACCTGTTTGTTCGCCAAGACTGCCTCAAACTCGTCAGTTGCCTCCCACCAGCGCCGATCCCACAAGAGGTCCTTCACCAGCTCCTGGTCGGCACAGGTGTTGAACTCGTCGAAGAACACCAGCACACCCCCGCTCTCGTGCTCCACCTCAGACATTTCTTTATTAACCTGGCGGAGAAAGCCTTTGAGCATGTCACGTGTAGTGGACGGCGTGATGTCGCAGGTGAGGAACCGCATGCCCAGCATCACCGCCAGCTGCTGCATCAAGTGCGTCTTCCCGCACCCTGTCTCCCCCACCATCACTGACGGCAGCCCGGCCTTTAGGAGGATTGCGACCCGTGCCGCCGCCACCACGAGCTGCGGCGTCCACACGAAAGTGTTGCAAGGCGCTTTCGGGAAGAAGCGCGCCAGCACCCGTCGCATGCTCCCCTGGCCCTGAAGCTCTGCAAGGAAATGACACCGGTCTGGGTCAACATTTGCGATGCGCTGGATCTCAGACGGCGCGCCCCCACGGTCGGCGGCAACAAGGACCTCGATGTGACCGGAGAGCGCCGGATAGGTCAGGTAGGGCGTGGGGCAGTACTCGTCGTAGTCGTGCATGATGGCGGCTTTGACTTCGGGCAAGTCTGGCGCTGAGGGGTCGCTTGGGTCGCTGGGCTCGTACTTGGCAGACGAAAGGGTGCACCGCTGCAGGGGCACAGAGAGGTATTCGGCCGTATGGCGGCACAGTCCCTTGAAGGGGGGATTGTTCCCTCTGAAGAACGCTTCGAGCTTTGCGCGCACCTCGCCACAGGCTGTAAGAAGTTGCACCGGCAGTCCGGGTACCACGGGAGCGTCGGCACCGCTTGCGTCCAGAGTCAACTGGGGGATGATATTCACGACGGGCACTCGGCGTGCAGTGTCCTCCTGCACCTCCACGAATAGCAGCCGGTCTGGCGCGAGCAGGTACCCGACCCCCACGTCGTCGCAGATGAAGCGGAAGGCACACAGGTGGAATATCAGTCCGTTAACAGCGGCAGAGCTCCACGCACTCACCTTGAACACCACGGGTGTCGCTGAGGGTGCCCTCCGCAGCCAGCCGACCACTTCGCACACTTTCGTCGCGTCGTTCAGATGGATTGAGAGGGCACTAGTGTGCGCACGCGTCCCCTCCGCTTGTTTCATCTTCTTGTCGATGGCTCGAGTCTTCCCGCTGCGGGCGTGTCCCTTTCCACACCACACAGATTCGAAGAACCCGCACTTCAGGTCACCAGCTGGCTCCACACTCTGTTGCGTTGGGAACAGGCGCTCTGCAAGCTCGGCAAGGGGACTCTCGTGCGAGACAAGTATGTCGAGCTGGTGATGTGTGCCGCGCTGTGCCACAGCGTGTATCTCGTGCAGCACCTCCTTCGCCCTCCTAAGCACCGATGCGGTGCACTCACTGTCTAGCACCAGCACGAAGCGCGGCGCCCTGCCCCCAAGAGCTCGCGGAACCCACTGCGACACAAGCTTCCGCGCCAGAAGCGACAGGTGCTCAGAGAACACGGTGTCATCATACGACGTGACGACCTCGTACGCATGTGGCGCCAGCTCCTTGAACTTAGCACTGCCCCAGAGGGCCGGCGAGTCCGCAGCTGTGAAAAGGGTGACACGGCCACCTGCAGGGGGGTGCTGTACACATTTCTGGCGAAGGAAGTCCGACGCGTTATCGCACTGTGCAACGTCCTGCTTCACGGCACCAAGGGACACACCCAGCCTGCTTGCAAGCAAGAAGCATCCTGGCATCTCCAAGTTAGCAGGCACATTCTTGTCAAACACTGCAGTGACACGGTTCACTTCCTGAGGTGAGAACATCACCTGTAAGGGGCAGCTTGGGTCCCGTGAGGAACGCGCGAGCACAATTTCGCGATGCAGGCTGACTGCGAAGCCGTGCAGATCGGATGCCACAGCATCCTTGCGAGACATGTCCAGACGCCACTCGACGCGGGACTCCTTAGAGTCGCTGTCCCATGCCTTCGCGATCCCTAGCAACTCAGCGGAAGGGAGGGAATCCCAGCAGCGCAAGCCTACCGCCAGGGAGTGCTGCAGCTCCGAGACAATCGCTTCTGCCACCACGAGGAAGTTTTGCAGGGAGAGGGTCTGAGGCGCGCTGGACTGGTCGCAGCAGCCAGCAATCTGGAAGTATGTCGCTACCTTGTTCCCGCTGCTGTGTCGAAAATCCATCAGCTTCGACGGCGGCACGCCCTGTTTTGCGAGAGTCACGTTGGCACGAAGCTGGCCGTCACGACACACACTGAGCAGGAGGGGCGGCACGACACCCCTGATCACTGTCGCCCGTATCAGCGCCATGATATCCACGCTCCTCGACATTACACTCACCAGACTGTCAACGTCTTCCGCTCGTATCTCGTTATCAAGTAATATCAGCCGACGCAGCACCCCTGTGAAGCCCGCGCACTTGTCACGGCACAGGCATGGCGCAATGCCGTAGTACAAGCGCGACAGAAGATCACGGCGTATCACACGCTGCAGCTCCCTGTCGTCTTTGCAGAGTTCGGGCAGCAGGTCGGGGCGCGGCTGTTGCAGGAGGAGGTCAAAGAACTCATGGGTGCGATGCGAGTTGTCCACCCACACAACCGCAAGGCGAAGCGCATCCGGGTTGAGATACCGCATGGAGGACCCCGGTGCTGTGTCGCCGTACAGCGCCTGCACCAGCTCTGTGATGTATGTGTCGATCCCTTTCAGTCTGCTGTCTTTCCTCTTCAGGTCATATGTTAGCCACCTCAACGCGGCGCTGTCGTCAGGCCCGTCGCAGCACTTCGGTGAGATCTTCTCCCCCACAGCCCTCACGGCACGCACTCGCAGGCACATCTCGACAATCTCCCCCTCGTGCGCCTCCACACCCGCAAGGTGTTCACGCACCTCCTCAGCCCGTTCCAAATCCAGTAGCAGCTCCATTAAAAACCGGTGAGGCCTCTCACGGAACCAGCGAGCCACGTCGCCGCAGTACAGTTCGCCAAACGGGCAACACCGGTCAGTGTAGCCCAACCTGTCCCTGTACTTCTCTACAGTGTCGCCGATGGTCTTTGAGTGTGAGTTGCCTGAGTAGAGGTACGAATTGGGGAAGCGCTGCTCGAAGGAGTCTTCCAGGTCGTACATCTGGAGGTCGGGCCGCGTCAAATTACATATCAGGCTTTGGGCCTCAGCATCCCAGCCGCAGTGCTGCAGGAACACAGCAAAGTCACGCTGTTCCTTCAGGCGACTCGTCCTCTGCGAAAAGTCGGGGCCCAATGTGGGACCGGTGCAGTGATGCAGCACCTTCCAGCGCTCGTCCTCACTGTTCAACATGGCATAGACATCTGCAATCTTGGCGTACCGCAGGTTCGCATGAAGCTTGAGCACCCCCTCAAAGCGGCCACACAGAGTCGGGGGCACGTGAGTGCTATGTAACGCCCCTTCCGGGTTCAAGCGCACCCACGGCAGCAGCGGGGACGAAGGATAGGGCTTTGCCTGTTCTACTGCTTTTCGCAGCAGTGCGTCGACTACGGGGGAGTTCTTGTTCGCCTCATACTCCGCAGCACGGTTGGTGTCAAAGAAGACCTGCAGCACATCTGGAAGTGACGGCAGACACGGCGCAAGGGCCTTCGCCAGTTCGTTGGGGTAGCCAGACACGACCCTGCCCTGACGCCACACCTCAGGTGGGAGGGGGTTATCCTTCACCATCAGTACCTTGGAAGGGATCGCCTTGCAGAAATCCTTGAACCCTTGCGTTGTGTGCGTCTCAGGGTATGCCAACATCCACCACAGCAAGTCCCGCACGCCTGCGTCCATCCCCCTCAAGCGAACCATATCCCTCAGCAGGCGGACCAGCCCCCGATAATACCGGGCGGCGTGTGAGCTCTCACCCTTCCACACCGGGCCGCGTGTGAGAGCGGTTGAGAAGCTCTCGAGGCATCTCCCGTCCCAGGCTGCTTCGGACACGGCAAGCTTTTCCCACATCGCATCATCTCTCACAGCAGGGCTCTGGGTGTCAAGGATATCTAACAGGATCCGAACTGACAGGGAACCGAGACGTTTCCCAAAGACGTCGCACTGTGCACCAGCCGCCAGCACCCGATCCTGCATGAACACCCCATCGGGGAGACACGCCAAAAACTTCGAAAACTCGTTGTGCTCTCTGTGCGGCTGTGACAGCAGCATGCGCTCAGCCAGCGGCGCCAAGACGTCAGCGTCGCCAACAGACTTGGCGAGTGAGCCTAGGTTCTTCAGGAGACGCGCTGCACCCAGCGCATCTCCGATGGGACCCTCGCTCTCCGTAAGGAGGACAGCAAGACGGGTCTTGTCGAACGTTCCTGCACTGTGCGTTGCCAAGGTCTTCCAAGGATCCTTTTCCCACTCTTCAGAGCTTGGCTCCTTATATATGTCGGGCGTCAAGTAGGCTTTCGCAGCCGAAAGCATGGAGGCCATGTTCTGAGTTCAGTGCGGAGGGAGAGGTGTGTGTGTATGTTCTGTCAAGTGTATAGTGTGACGATTTACTGGCCATATGTCTAGGGGGAGGTACGCCTTGTTGACGTGACTTTCAGTGACGCCTTTGCAAGCAGTTAAGCACAGAGATCTTTGTCTGGCTTCACTGGAAAGGGCCAGGAAATATGAGGAACTCTAATAGTGTGAGCATTGGTTACTAAGGGCGCAGGCGAAAAGTGCCCGTGGGGGTAGTTCATATCGTACACGCACCATGAGAATTTGGGTAGAAGGGCGAGACCCAAGCCTCACAAGGGCCTAATGATGGCAGGGGAGCAACAACTGCGCGAGAGACACTCAGCAGGGAACTTCCCTTGGCTGAGGTCTGTACACCACCTTACCCAAAAAAACGTTCTGCTGAAACCCTGTTTGTCAACACAGGGTGGGTGTTGCATTCCTTGTTGGCAATGCACCCTTGAATAACAATTGGTAACATCGTTGCGAGCCCTATCCGTTCACAAATGCCTTTAACATACTTCAACGTCTTGAGAGCACCAAACTCCTAAGGACCCAAGACCAGAAGATGAACGCATGCAACGCATGTGACCTGTTGTGCTTCGTGTGGAGTAGGGGGTGATTGATGAAGATGGTGATTGGTTGTTGGTGCGGATAGGGGATGGGGAGTGCTTGGTAGGAAGAAGAGAGAGAAAGGGAGAGATAAAAACTTAAAAAGTGCATGGGGCAGTCTCTTTTGTTGGTTAAAGCAAGAAGAAGAAAAACTGAACACTACATAAAACCCATTAGAGAGAGTGCCTTGAAGCAAAACACAAAGGCTAGAAATCGGAACAAAAATACAAGCTAATCTTAACATAAAATAAGATAACTCCTGTGAAACCCGGGATTATACGTGCCTGTAGGCGGGGGTAAAAAATCAGGTGGTTTTTTTTTTTGAAAAATCATGAAAAAACATGTTTAAAAAAAACGTCGTTGTACAAGGTGGCTTTTTAGTCCCAAAAAAGGGGCACTAATTAAGAGCCTTCTGACTCCTTTTTCTCTCTCCAGCCCAACAACGAGGCCACCCCGCACATGATAATGACACGCCTAGACAGGGGTGTTGCGAAATACATTTTTGCTGTTGCTATGTTAACCCACAGCTCCCCCACCAGCCACACCTTCCCTTGCCCCACTACCCTTGTGTCGGAAGGCACGAGAACAGGAATGATAGGTCTGCCCAATGAAGAGCTACGCACCACGTTTCACTTAGTACATAGTCCACCACATCCTGAGCTCTTTGGTCGCAGTGACGTAGATCAGATCCATGTTCGTGGCTGACCACGATTCCATCCTGGTGGCCTTCCTGGTGTTGCCGCAGATTGCTTCGATCTTTTGGTTCCCAGACACCTTCACCAGGACTACAGGGGTGTCTGAGGTGAACACGGCAGGTACCACTTCTGTTGCGTTAGGAACAACAAGGTCGTTGAAAACTGTCCACTCGCAGGTCGTGCGCGCGCCGCAACGTGCCTCGATGCCCCATTTGCAAATCGCGAGTCGTTCCCGCACGGCGTTGCCGATGGCCTTGCTTCCGCCCGCTACCTCTGCAGCTGTCGTGCGGGCCCGTTTGCTCGCGGGAAGAGGAAGACCTTCCTCGGAGTTCATGCTCGGAAGTGCTGCCAGCTTCCGCTTCCTCTCATCGAGCATCATCTTCTGAGGGTTAGTGTACAGGAATACGTTCTTCGGGTTCGACTTGCACGCGGTTTCGTGAGCTTTCAGTGTCCGTTCCGTCCCGAAGGGCTCGGGCCACTTTGTGGACGTCTTGTGCGTGCTCCCGCAGTGCTGACACTGAAGCACAGCACTCTTCTTCTCTGCTGCTGCGCCTTGCCGGTTTTTTTTTTGGGGGGTGCCGAGCTCTCAGAGGATGAGTCGTCATCATCGTCATCATCGTCGGTATCAGGCGTTTGTTCCTTCTCGCGAGCTCGCTTAGACGTCTGAAAGAAAGGGGGTATGTGGTTGAAGAAAACGCATTGTGCTGCATCATGTAACCATGTGCACAAAAAAAAGGGGCCCGGGGCAAGGTGGTGTGGCCAAGTGAAGTCCTTAAATACTAGTACCAATACTGATCAGTACTTTTGCAGGGGATTCCTACTGAAAAACCCGGCAAGGCAAAAAAACAGAATTGAAGGATGGTGGGGTTGCGTTATTCTTGTTGGGTTCTCCGCTTACACAAGCATGGTGTTTGAGTTAGAAATTGTGTTATTCAACCTCAAAGGGGGGGAGCGGTCACCTAGAACGGGGAGCCTCGCAGAGGTGGTTACATACGTCGCGCTTCTTCTTCTCTTCGGCCTTGGGCTTCACAGCCGCCTTCGCCTTTGCCTTCTTTGCTGCCGGCTTTGCCGCCTTTTTTCTGCCACTGCTAACAGTCGCCTTAATGGACTCAAATGGCATTTGGTATGGTGTGGCTGAGGTTTTGGTGTTGGTGGTGTTGAGGGGGGTGGGGGTGAAGAGCACGACGTACCAGTCATGGCCATGACAGGTGATATTATTAGTGTCATGTGTCATGTGTTTTGTCGGTGGCTATTGCCTCAGGGAAAAAATGCAAAAGAATAATCCTCTTTTTTTGTCCATCGGGAGAAAAAATACCCTAAAAATTGTACAAAAAATGCCCAGATATCCCTTATTTCTTTTATGTTCCGCTGACTCCAGCTGCTTTTGGATCTCTGTCTCGGAGGGGGTGGCCGAAGGGCCAGTTGGCGCCGAGGAGACCTTCGTGGCCGTCGTAGTTGGAGCTCTCGCTCTTGTTCTCGTAGACGGTCCAGATGCGGTAGGAGTCTGCTGTCGCTGCGGGGAGGGCGCGCATGCTGTCGGGGGTGTTTGTGTTCATCCCGGTTTGGTAGTTGGGCGGCAGTCTGGTTCCGTTGAGGTTGGTACCACGCGACCCAGCCAAATCGTAAGGATGCCTTCCCATAAGGTCGAGATGGGTATCGTATTGGTTGTGCATGCTTCTCCTGAGCACCCTAAATTCAGGATAGATGGTAGGGTTAAGCTTCGGGTCACCATAAGGCGAAGGATGGGAGTTCCATGCTGCTTCGTCCCAACCACTTTCCACCTTATCAACATGCCGTCTAGTTGACGGAAAGATCGGAAGCTTCCAAACCGGGGGCGAAGGATGTCCCTCCGTAAACCGGGTAATAGGGAGGTGCGTGAGGTCGAGAGATTTGGTCACATAGCTCCGGTCGTTTTCCTTGCAGATGTCCTGCAGGTTGTTGAAAAGGTCGATGCAGTTCCCCTGCCACGTTCCCTTCATCACCATAGGGTGCCAATGCTCCTGGTATGACCACGGTAGGACCCCCTGTATAGTGGTATAAACTTCGGTCACCTCAGACCCATCAGTCCCAACAAGCTTCAGCATAGTGGGTTTCATCCACCCTTCCTTCTTGCATTGGGCGACCTCTGTTAAGGCACCTAAATCGTCGAGGGCACCGGAGTAGGGGTTTCGTACTACGAGCCTTCCGGAGCGGTTTACCTGTGGTGGTGGTGGTGGGGGTGGTAGGGGTGGATGTAAAAATGACAGTGGAGTTTGCAGAGGTGGCAAACTACACTATTCCAACAATTTTTATGATAAGAAACCTTGGTGTGAAGTAAAAAAGAAGAAAAAAAAATTGAAGCCCTCATTTACTGCCCCCTTTTTCGTTGACCCCAAAACACATCAGTAAAATTCCGGTGAGAGATGTTTAGCGAGTGGGGGAACTGTAGCTGCTTCCACCTGCTCGTCTGGGATATCGGTGCATTTCTGGGGGGTTTAAGTTTCTGTGCCTATCTCTCGATTTCTCCTACTCGCACCCGTTTCAACGCAACAAGAGCCTATTCCAGTTACAGGACCCAACCACCTCTGATGTCCGCTGCTGCTCCCGCACCAGCCCTCACGGAACAGGAACGTCTGGACCCAACGGCGATGCTCATAGACCCCGAACCTTCTGCCGAGACTGGGGTACCGAGAGAGCCTTCTCCACCTGCTCGTCCGTTTGATGTGCCTGCGCTGCTGAGAGAGTTTCGTGACTTGCAGGCGTTGCTGATCAAGCTTGTGGAAAACATTGCGCAAGAAGGGATGACAGGTGTGCACAAGACTATAGGGCAGCCTGATGATGTACCTGTGCCAAAGCTGCCGTTCACCGAAGAGCAGAGAAAGGCCACGTGCACAGACCCGCTCAATCCAACAAAAGAGCGCGCAAGGGTCGACGGGGGCATCGGCTTGACGGTAGGTTGCGAGGAGAAGGACAGGCACATTGCGAGATATCGCGCCAGTCTGCAGGAGGGTGAGCTCCCAGTGCCAGACCGCGACGTCCCACTCAAGTATGCAACGCTGACGCACCAGCTTGCATACCGTCTGAGTGTGGAAATGGGCATCAAGGAGTGGTGCAAGCAGTACTTAGAGGATGTGCGCTGGTGTCTCATGTTTTGCCACATTCACAAATGCGCACCAACATGTTACAAGACCCAGCAGGCCATGGAAGCATATTTGTGTCGATTCAGGTACTATCAAGTAGTCTTGGTGCGAATGCTGGACAAGCCGACCGAGACGGAGAACATTGTTGCGCAAGGGAAGCCGTTAAGGGATGCAGCCGGATCAGACGTCGACATGAGGGTGGTGAACTCACGCGACCATCCGTTTGTTTCGTCGTTCCACCCTCTGCTGCAGGCGGCATTGCGATGCAACTGTGACGTGCAGGCGCTTGTGTCGAGCTTCGGCCCCGTGATCGACCGCTTGCAGGAGAACCTCGACAATGGTCGCGGCGGCGGAGCTGGAGTGCGCAGGGCAGCAAGGCAGTCGTTCCTGCATACGGCCCGTAACTCGTGTGTGATAGCCGGAAGGGAAACATTTCTTTCCAAGATGGGCTTCAGAGATGACCTAGGACAAACGCTAAGGTCATCAAACACCACAACAACCAATTCTGAAAATCACCAACACCCAATAAATACCCCCCTTTCCATGGTGTTGCAAATGGCATTCTGCCAACGGTCTGTCGGCACTAAACCTCTTTAAACATACTTACTATTTTGATAAAACAGTTGACATTAAAAAATGCCATTTAAAAAAATACATACCAGAGTCCATCCTGAAAGCTTCCCTTTGCCATATGCTGAGTAGGTCCCAGGTTTGCGTTGCACACCACATAATCTGTCCCGGAGCACAGCCTCATCCTTGGCTACACGGTAGAAATCTGCGTTCTGCGGCGTGAACCACTTTGGGAAGAGCTGGTCATCGTTTTCATCGTACCCGTAATGCCCTTTGTCAGGCCGCACACCCTCACGCCAAAGGGCCGCTCCGCGCTGCGGCACCCCTGCCGCTCTTCGTGAGAACATTCGTTTTTGAATATTCATTTTTTAAAAAATGAAATTACTTCTGTCTTGTGTTTGGGAGAGAGGTGACAAGAGAGAGAAGGTCGTTTGCTAATGCAGGCATATCTCCGATCAATACAATGATAACCTTCCAGATGAAAGCACAAAAAATATCCTGCACAAAAGAAGTCAAAAGGAAACCCAATAGCTCCTCTCTCATTGAATAAAAAGAGTGGGGAAGGGGAGAGAAAATATTAGGTTAGTGTTCTTTACTGTGTCCTTTTTTTTTGTGTGAATTTGCATCAATTTGCCAAAAGAGTCTTTGTACAAAAAAGTTGCCCAAAAAAAAAAAAGAGTCTTTTAAAATTCTAAGAAGGAATGACTTTAGGAAATGTAAGCTCATCCTTAGCCTGCTAGGGGTTACCTTACCTTAAATACAATGAAGCTAGGGAGATAGAGTATTTTTTTTTGCTTTTTTTTTTGTTCCTCGACAAATAACTTTACACCCATACCGGGTAAAGATCTGCACTCATTGTCGGTCGAAAGCCTATGCTCTACAGAAGGTATAGACGCAGATCATCCGTTTTTTTGTTGTGCATATTTTATTTTTGTCCGCCATTTTGCAGCATTTTGCCTACGGTGGTACCGGCACACCCCAAATATAGTCTGTAGCTGTTTTGTAAGGACCTTGCAGCATCGAAGGAATGCATCTATCCAGCTTTTCACGGGCCTTATCTGAGAAGAAAGGTGGGTTACATAATAATGAGTAAATGAATAAACGATACATTCATATACTTACTATTTATAACACAAACAGTAAGCACTAAAGGGTGTAACACGTAACAAAAGATGAATATAAAAAAAATGTGAAGCACATCAAAAAAAAATCAAAGGAATGTTATATAAGATGACCCTCAGCCTTCTCGTTGCTTAGTCTGAGTAGATGCTTAGTCACCCTTTTTTATAAAGGTTGTGGCTAATTGAGTACTCAAACAAGCAAACTTCTGTCCTTTTCAATCCGTTTTAGCGCTGTCTCCAATATTTGTTTTTAGAATTGGCAATAAAGTTGTTTCAAAAAAAATTGCATACTGAACACTGTACGCACCACTCGGTTGCGTGGTAGGCGGTAACGGTAGCCTAGGTAGCGCCAGCAGATAGCGAGCATGACGAAGGACTGCGTTGCGGAGAGCACTGCCTGGAAGAGCTGCTGCACGCCAGCGAACAGCTCGAGACAGACCCCCGCAATTTCGAAGTAGTGTGCAGGGGGGTTGGGTTTGTTTGCTGGGAGGCTCCCGTTGGCCACACGCATGTCGTATTCATCCATAAGGTCTTCTGCCTTTTGCAGTCCGGTTTCAACATTGTTGAGCCACATTGCCACCATTCCTGCACCAGGAATCCCACCTAAAGCAGATTTGAACGCAACAGAATGAACCTTCGACATCGCAATAATCGAGTAACACCCCAAAGCCCCGACCAAAAAGTAGCAGCTCTGACCCAAAAAGAGGAACGCAAGAATCCACAGTAACAGCTGCCCGCTCGCAGTCGCAGCCACAGCGTTGACTCCACTCAATGAAACAGAAAACACCCCCATATTGCTTACCAATGACGCATAGTGTAGGGCATGCAAAATTAACGTTAATTTGAAGCAAACGGTGCCGAGAACTGGGTTGACGACAACAGTGGCGAGGTACATGAGGGAGGTGAAGAGCGCAGCCGCGTTCATCAGAAAGACGGAAGCAGAGAAGGAGTGTGCCATGCTCAGGTTCTCGGCGCGAAGTGCCTTCTGCCCCCCCTGGTGGAGTTCGACGATGATACGACCGTTCTGCTGTCCCACGACCCCTCCCTGCAGTCCGTTCATCTCAGAGGTGCTAAGCCCATGCGTCTCTACCCTACATCCCTCCGTTCCTAAGGAGACTCGTTGTGCCATTTTATTTTGCTTTTTTTCCTGGAAAAATGAGAGAGAAAATGGGAGGAAAATAGTTTGATTAGCCCGTGGAAAATATGGGTGGGAAAAGAACCAAATACTATTCTGCCACTGCAGTTTTCGGAGTGGGGGGGATAAGAAAGACGAGAATCTCCTCTCTAGAATATAAAAGTCAGAAAAAAGGGGGAAAAAAACAAAAATCTTTGTTGGGTTGACAATGTTAAAGACCACAGCTGCTTTGTCTTCATAACCTCTGCACACAAAATGCTCCACCCTCAATACAATCCCAAACCACCCTCGTTTCGTAAAAGACACACTAAAGAACACCCAAATGAAACATCAGACTCAGGGTGTCTGTGGTCAGGTGAAGGTGGTAGGTCTTATGTGCAGATTCATGTTCCTGGCAAGACGATGTACATCAATGGCACTCAATTCACCGACAGCTTCTGCCGGCGCGACTCTTCATAGCACTCTTAGTGTTGTGCTCCACTGTGCAGCTCATCCAGCCTGGTTCCTTCTTGATGAACACCACGCCTCATACTGGTCGCGTGTTTCTAAAGAAGTGCAACCTTCAATAAAGCTGTCCCCAACTCGTGTCACGCCACTCAATCCGGCAAAGTCAATCGAGGTTAACGACGTGCATTCTGATAAGAAGTTGTCGCCAAGGCTTGTGACACTACCCAATCCTGCAAAGTCGATGGAGGTTAACGACGTGCAACCTTCAATAAAGCTGTCCCCAACTCGTGTCACGCCACTCAATCCTGCAAAGTCAATCGAGGTCAACGCCTTGCACCCGAATAAGAAACAGTTCCCAAGGCTCGTGACACTGCCCAATCCTGCAAAGTCGATTGAGGTTAACGCCGCGCACCCTGATAAGAAGAAGTCACCAAGGCTTGTGACACTGCCTAATCCAGAAAAGTTGATGGAGGTTAACGCCGTGCAACGTGATAAGAAGAACTTCCCAAGGCTCGTGACACTGCTCAATCCTGCGAAGTTGAATGGCTCAAAAGTGCGGAATGACACGCAGCTGCGCAGGAAGAACGCACCTATTGTCGTGACGTTGCGCAACCCAGACAAGTTAACTGATTCCAATGATGAACACTGGGATAAGAAGTCGTCACCAATCGCAGTAACAGCCAACGGGGCACTCAGATCAAGGCTACGTAAATTAGTGTTTGCGAGGAAATCCTTAGGAATCACAGTTACAACTTCTGCCTGCAGAAACAACTGCGCTACCTCGGGGTCTTCTACACTCGCAAGCCTCTCTGGTGTGAGGTTTGTCTCACCCAAGGCATGAAGAGCTGCCATGGATTCTTGCTTCTGCGTCTGCGTCAACACGACTGTATCGCCAGCACTCAGCGCCTTGATGTTGATGTTCTCTCCTTCACCGTTCCCTCTGACGTACATGTCAAAGTTGTCCTCAGCAAACCCCGTTGTAGTTGCCACCTTCCGCCGCAGGTGCTTCTCTGTGTCATCCACATCCACATCGACGACGTACGTCTGACCAGCAAATCCCTCGATGTTGAGTTGCATTGGTGTTTTGTGTGTTTTCTGTTTGTGGGAGTGCTGCAAGACACATTGATAGTCCATCCATCTCTTAACGAACGGGGTTGTGTTTGGATGTGCAATCCTTTTTCCCACAAAGACTATTCTGTCACTGCATCCGTTCGGAGACGTGGTCGTTTCGAGGAAAATTCATGAAACACAGCGAAAAACACAAAACTTGCGAGAAATAGGAAAGGAGCCTTTTTTTCTTTTTTTGAGTCGTACAACAAAGGTTACCATGTTAATAGGCAAAAGGGGAAAAGGGGAAGAGGGTGGAAGCCAAGTCTGCACAATGAGTGTTATTCACTGTAAGTCTCTACCTTGCAAAAGGGGGTTTTTTTGGGTGTGGGTTACGGCCAAGATAGACGCCCCAAGTGTTAAAATGTGAAGAAAAGAAGTTGCAAAGAAAAGTAGCGAAAGTACACAGTGAAGGAAATCATAATGATGTAATCATAATGAGGTAAAAAGTTCTTTCATTTTCTTACTATTCTGATGAGGTACAAAAGGTAAAATATAAATATTTCAACATAGTACTATCCAATCAACAAATTGATAGCATAGGTATAGGGATCAACAGAAATGTTCCCAACTTTCTTTTTATGCCGTATGCAGAGTGTTTTCCAGGATCTGGCATTATTTTTTTTGGGTGGCATGTTTTTTTTTTTAGGCCAAAAAAATTTTCCCCGCGCGGAAGGCCCCCTCTTAAACACCTGTACATGATTTACCCGAACAGGGCTTCCGCTTAGTTTTTGGTCTCAAAATTTGGTCCCCTCCGAGCTTTCTCCGAGCCCGAGCGGTCGTCGCGCGCGCTACCCCCTGCCAACCACAGTAAGGAGAGGGGAGGGAGTGGGCGCCGCAGGCGGAAAAAATTGCACTATTCACAATTTTGGCAATGTGCTTTGTCTTTATGAAGACAGCAAGAGCGCCGCAGGCGCACGGTACGCTAATTTTGCCCTATTTTCTGTGGCATGTGAAGGTGGTGAACGGTTCGTGAAGGAAGCTGAGACGGTGATGGTGTTTGTTGGGTAGGTGAAGGCAATTCGAGCAACTCAGCGAGCCACGTGCTCTCCATGGTGGGGTCACAGGTCATACAACACTCAAAAAAAAAAGAAAATCTTGGGTGGCATATATGCCACCCAAAAACCACCCCAAAAATCTTGGGTGGCATGTCATGCCACCCAAAACCACCGTGGAAAACACTCTGGTATGTTTTGTAAAACGAAAAAAATGAGAGTAAAATGCTTCGTGCACAAGTTGAAACTTCAATCATAATCAGCTAAAACGGTAGAATACAAAATTTAATACAAAAACATGGTAAAAGGGGAGGTAACGTTCAGGTGTTCACATTCTTGGGTAGAAAGTAAAAAACAAAAAAGGATATGCTCAAAAAGTCGAAGCAACACAAAAAAGGTGAATGAGTCTCGTCGCACGCCGCCTAAGCTACCTATGTGCATAGAATTTGAAAAGAAAAGAGAAAAAAGTAGAAGAAAAATAGTCGGCTTGATTAGACGGTTCGTGGTTAGAAAATACTATGGGTGGAAAGAACCAAAGATTATACTGACATTGCATCTGTTATCGGAGTGGGGGGGGGGGATAAGAAAGACGAGAATCTCATCTCTCGAATCAAAAGTCAGCAAAAAGGAAAAGAAAAAGAAAAGAAAAAGCTCTGAGTCGGCAACCATGTTAAAAAAGACCACAGCTGCTTTGTCTTCATAACCTCTGCACACAAAATGCTACCCTCAATACAATCCCAAACCACCCTCGTTTCGTAAAAGACACACTAAAGAACACCCAAATGAAACATCAGACTCAGGGTGTCTGTGGTCAGGTGAAGGTGGTGGGTCTTATGTGCAGATTCATGTTCCTGGCAAGACGATGTACATCAATGGCGCTCAATTCACCGACAGCTTCTGCCGGCGCGACTCTTCATAGCACCCTTAGTGTTGTGCTCCACTGCGCAGCTCATCCAGCCTGGTTCCTTCTTGATGAACACCACGCCTCATACTGGTCGCGTGTTTCTAAAGAAGTGCAACTTTCAATAAAGCTGTCCCCAACTCGTGTCACGCCACTCAATCCTGCAAAGTCGATTGAGGTTAACGCCGTGCATTCTGATAAGAAGTTGACACCAAGGCTTGTGACGCTGCCCAAACCTGCAAAGTCGATTGAGGTTAACGACGTGCAACCTGATAAGAAGTAGTCACCGAGGCTTGGGACACTACCCAATCCTGCAAAGTGAATTGAGGTTAACGCCGTGCATTCTGATAAGAAGAAGTGCCCGAGGCTTGTGACGGGACCCAATCCTGCAAAGTTGATGGAGGTTAACCCCGTGCATTCTGTTAAGAAGTAGTCACCGACGCTTGTGACACTGCCCAATCCTGCAAAGTCAATCGAGGTTAACGCCTTGCACCCTGATAAGAAGCCGTTCCCAAGGCTCGTGACACTGCCTAATCCTGAGAAGTTGATTGAGGTTAACGACGTGCATTCTGATAAGAAGAACTTCCCAAGGCTTGTGACACTGCTCAATCCTGTAAAGTCAATCGAGGTTAACGCCGTGCAACATGATAAGAAGAAGTTTCCGAGGCTCGTGACACTGCTCAATCCTGCGAAGTTGAATGGCTCAAAAGTGCGGAATGACACGCAGCTGCGCAGGAAGAACGCACCTATTGTCGTGACGTTGCGCAACCCAGACAAGTTAACTGATTCCAATGATGAACACTGGGATAAGAAGTAGTCATCAATCGCAGTAACAGCCAACGGGGCACTCAGATCAAGGCTACGTAAATTAGTGTTTGCGAGGAAATCTTGAGGAATCACAGTTACAACTTCTGCCTGCAGAAACAACTGCGCTACCTCGGGGTCTTCCACATGCTCAAGCCTTTCTGGTGTGAGGTCTGTCTCACCCAAGGCATGAAGAGCTGCCATGGATTCTTGCTTCTGCGTCTGCGTCAACACGACTGTATCGCCAGCACTCAGCGCCTTGATGTTGATGTTCTCTCCTTCGCCGTTCCCTCTGACGTACATGTCAAAGTTGTCCTCAGCAAACCCCGTTGTAGTTGCCACCTTCCGCCGCAGGTGCTTCTCTGTGTCATCCACATCCACATCGACGACGTACGTCTGACCAGCAAATCCCTCGATGTTGAGTTGCATTGGTGTTTTGTGTGTTTTCTGTTTGTGGGAGTGCTGCAAGACACATTGATAGTCCATCCATCTCTTAACGAACGGGGTTGTGTTTGGATGTGCAATCCTTTTTCCCACAAAGACTATTCTGTCACTGCATCCGTTCGGAGACGTGGTCGTTTCGAGGAAAATTCACAGCGAAAAACACAAAACTTGCGAGAAATAGGAAAGGAGCCTTTTTTTTTCTTTTTTTGAGTCGTACAACAAAGGTTACCATGTTAATAGGCAAAAGGGGAAAAGGGGAAGAGGGTGGAAGCCAAGTCTGCACAATGAGTGTTATTCACTGTAAGTCTCTACCTTGCAAAAGGGGGTTTTTTGGGTGTGGGTTACAGCCAAGATAGACGCCCCAACATTGAAGAGAGAAAAAGAAAAAATGCAGAAGGTGAATGGGGATACAGCCTGCACACAATTTAGTAGTATTTTTTTGATAAATTGTTGGAGTAGTGTAGTTGCCTCGGTTGTGTTGCCACAGTTGTGCAATCTCCACTGTTTTTTTATATATAGTTTTCTTCTGAAAGAAATAGGGTATGGATGAAGCTCACAGACACAACTCATACACAAATACTTACAGGGGAAGAACAAAAAAAAAAGAGAGAGAGAAAAAAAAAGAAAAGTTTATAAGATGACCCTAAGCCTCTCGTGCTTAGTCACCTTATCATAAAAAAACAAGAACTGTTGGCCATGCTAAGGTTTGCTTAGCTACCTAACAAGGGGATGAAGCTGGGGGGGTGGAGGGGGAGGGGGTGATTGTGACGAACATCCGGTATCTAAAGGTGTCCAAGCAGATGCCGTAAAGTTCCCTATTATGACATAAGGCTATTGTAACACACTGCTGAAGCACCTGAAGAGAAGTTGACTTGAAATAATACAAAACCCTCTCGTGAACAGTGTTACCTTGGTCCAATAACCGGCTGTACCAAGGTAGACACCCAACCACGCAGTTCTACATCCAATTTCAAGGTTTTCATCTGAGAGAGAAAGTAATAACTTCTCCGACACGATTTGCGATAAATCTCACAATAATATACCGCGAAGTAAATGACTTTGACTTTGTCATTTTACTTTTGTGATTTCACTGTTGTAAGCCGACAGTGAAATCACAAAAAGAAAAATCACAAAATTAACGTAATTTACTTCACTATGTAATATCATCACACCCCTTCCCTTTTTGTGCCCATTCGAATCAGAAAAGGCCCGTTTTGGTAAATTCAAGCACTCCGCTAGGTACTAAAGTTCTGTTGATTGTCAACAGAACTTTTTGAAAATGGGGAAAAAAAGAAAAAAAAAAAAAGTTCTGTTGAGTGGTTCAGACCCGTTCTACCTGTCAAAAAAGCTCAGGAGAAGAAGATATGGAGAGGTGAGTGCTCAAACGTCCCAAAAAAGTCAAAATCGGGCGTTGGTAAAAAAAAAAGTTGCGTACCGTGCGCCTGCGGCGCAAGCATGTACCCCACCAACGTGGACCATCAACAGAATATTTTCAAAATCGGAAATCCTAGCGGAGAGCCTGGGTAAATTTCAAAAAGAAAAAAAAAGAAAAAAAAGGGGGAAACAATCTAAACCGACAAAATCATTTGTACACTTACCCAAAGTTTTGAAATTGTATGAGAAGTGCAATAGCAGCACTTTGAAAACCAAACGTGGAAGTGTTTGGGGAAGAGAAAGAGAGAGGGTGTTGGGTTAATGTCATGTACTCAAAGATGTCGGGAAAATAGCCTTTATTGTGCAGAATCGACCTTCTTTTTTCTTTTTTCTTTTTTTGAAATTTGGCTGTATTAGTGTAGACACCCTAGGATGAACTCCACGATAACTACAACAAAAAAAAACGGCACGATATCTGCACAAAAAAAAAAAAAAGAAATTTAAAAAGCAAAGAAGAACTGCAGATAAATATGCCTCTCGTACACAGTCATCTTTTGATATGTCGTTCTCCAAAAAAAAATATCCCCACCAATTCTTGTGGTGGAGACAATCAAGAAATAAAACAACAGTTTTTTTTAACAATCTAGATAAGGGAAATAGGGAGAGGTGTCCGGACTGACATTTTACCCTTTTTTTTTTTGAAAAAAGTTTTTAGCAAAATGGTCTTCGGTTTTTATAAAGGGAGGGAAAGCGAGCCTGGATTATTATTTAATTTTTACAATCGCTAAAGACAGCAAGAAATCTACAATTTAAAATTTAAAAAACATGCTGGGGAATAGGGGGGAGGGAAGCCCAATAGAAAGCATTTCCTTTTTCTCGATTTTGTTGAATCAACAAAAACTGACAATACCCGCCTGATTTTTACCCCCGTGCAAATCCAGCGTGCAGCAGTTGATAGCTGTAGACGCCTGCAGACGTCTGCACGCGCAGGCGGCGTTTTGCATGCAGACGTCTGCAGTTGCATACGTCCGCAGACGTCTGCACGTCTGCATCCATCCCTGGCGTATAGGCGCGTATAATACCGTATAGGACCATATACGCGCCTTTTCGGTAAAAATCAGGTGGAATACATTAAAAAAAAAAAAAATGAAACAAAAAAACAAAGAAAAGTTTATGATATGAGAACCTAAGCCTCTCGTGCTTAGTCACCTTAGACAATAAGAACCATTCTGTTTTCTTCTGTACAAACAATATCGCCCGAAGGCTAGAGACAGGCAAACCTCATCAAAATGCTTTCTTTTTTTCTCTCTCTTTTAAAGTGCGCCTCTTAACGTGGTGCTATGTCGTTCTTTATTTTATACAATTTGAAAAAGAAAAAAAATCCGCAACAGAACTCCAAAATAAATCAGAAATTAGAGCGGCGGGGCTGAACAATTTGTCCAAAAAAAAAAGGAAAAGAAAATACAAACACAAACAAAGGACTTTGGGAGGGAAAAAAGGGGGAATCTAAACAATGAGGGAGGGAGGGAGGGAATACGAGGACAAGAAGAAGGACCATAAGAGGCCGGGGTGTGTGTTGGGCAATCTTTTCCAAATAATTCAAGGTACTATTTTAATTTTTGGAACAGAAAAACCATTTTTTTGCCCTCGCTCAATCAGTGCTGGATCTCCGGCTGTACGTCCTGCCAAGCGTAGTAACGTTCATGCTCTGCACCTGTGTTATGAATGTTATGTTTTTTTTTTGAAAACTTGGTTGTATTAGTGTAGACTAATTGAGTTTTTGCATTTTTGCAAATTGCATTTTTTTTGTGGTACCGGTTTGTACACACACTCTTAACCACACAAAAGAGGAAATAGTCCCGTATTCCTTAACATCCATACTACAGTTTTGTGAACACACATTGTGCAGAATGGTAGCACAATAAAAAAAATCGGATCATGGCAGAAAATTGATGAAATGGGTTTTAAAAAAAGACTATACCTTCATCCATGCTTGGTGGGGTCGACGGGAACGACGAGGCACTGTGGTAGGGGCTGGGCTGGAGGTTCGTTGCGTAGGGGCTGTGCTTGCCGTCCTGCTGCGGCTCCTGAGGCGGCAGGGCGTACTGTGAGTGCTGCTGCTGGGGGATCTGCTGCTGCTGCGGCTGCTGCTGCTGCTGTCCCTGGTAATCATAGTACCCCTGTGCCGGGTACTGGTGGTACTGCTGCTGCTGCTGCATCTGCTGCTGCGGGATCTGTTGCTGTGGGATCTGCTGCTGTTGCTGCTGGTCGTACGCCTGCTGTGTTGAGGGGAATCGTGGGTTGTGAACAGTGTGACATATTAGTGCATTAAGCGAGCTGCTACCTCGAGAAGGGGGGTAACTCCACCAATTGGGACCATAATCTGCGCAAGAATTACATTACTCTTTCAAAAACAAAAAGTGCAAACGCCTCACCCTAACTTGGAATTTCAAATAAATGGACAGAATGAACATACATCGCAGTACTCTGCAGGGGCGGTAGGGGGCATATGCTGCGAGGGTGGCAGGTGGTGCAGGCTCATTGGTGTGGACGGCGACGCGGGCACAGATGTGTTTGTGGTCGCCTGCTGCTGCTGCTGCTGTGCCGGCGCACCTCCCTGCTTCTTGTGCGCCACTGACGAGTACGCCGGTGGGGCCTGGGGTGGGCCACGTGGCTGCTGCTGCTGCTGTTGGTTGTTGCTGCCACTGGCACGACGCACACCCTCTCCACGCTGGCGGCTGTTCTCAGAGAACTTCTCCCCAGCACGCGGCCCGAAGTTGCCTGCACTACCCTTCGACACACGCGAGAGCACCTTCTTCTGCATCTTCGCGCCGTGCGGGGTCAGTGGTGCGACAGCCTGAGTAGTGGTGTATATTTTATTTTTCAGTTACATCGACAATATAAATTATGTACTCAATATCACCAAGACTCCCAAATCCTAAGGACACAAAAGACATTACAAAACTCTGACACCCATGGTATCACATCACATTACATCATTCCTACTGAATTCCTGAAGGATATCCTCAGAGACTCGAACGTAAGTAGCACATGCACTACAGAACACAGGTCGTACTCAACCCTTAAGAGAAACTTTAAGCAAGATGGCCCTAAACCTGGGCTCAGCTAGCGACCCTTGAACGGGTAGATGTGTGCTTTAAACGTTGCGAGGACATACCACAACCGCATCCGTCATCGTCTCCACCAAGTCGTCGGGACAGCACTCAATCGCCCTCTGGATCACAAAGTTCCCTGAATCGTGTGTTGCGATGGTGATGCGGTTGGTCGGGTTGAAGATCTCCGTGATCAGGAAGCGGCGGCACTCCAACGGGGTCATCTGATGCGTGAGGATCGTCTCAATCACATACGACGCGTGTTTGTGCAGCGCGTACATCCGGAGGTTGCGGCCGAGGAGATCCGTTGCCTGCTGGATCAGGGGAACGTGGTAGTCAAAACACTTCGACACCAGATAGTTCCCTGCTGGGTGCACCACGAGGTCCTGCAAATTCAACTCAACCTTCTGCAGCACAGGGGTACAGTCTACACGCATGCTGTGCGCCTGCTCGAGGTTTGCCTGCAACTCTGTGCAACTCTTTGCGTTGTTCACTATCTGCTCTAAGTTGCGCGCCGCATGCGCGATCCTCTCATCCGGGGGCAGCTGGTACCACCCGACACTCATCGACGCAGCAGTCGACGCCGTCATATCCGAGCTGAACGAAGTGTCTGGGGTTGCTGGGGTGGGCACTGCACGACGTGACGTGGGTGCTGCAGCAGCGCTTCCTGCTGCCGCTGGCGCAGCTGCAGCAGTCATCGAAGAGACCGGCTTAGGAAGAACATAGAGAATCTCCCCCGCCATGCACTGATAGTCAATAAGAGCGTCAGACAGCAGCGGCATCGCGCGGGTAATCTGAAAGTCAGTGTTCTGCGGGGTGCCCCACGCCGCAGCCACATCGGACTTCAGCATATCCAATGTCGTCCAGTCCTCCTGGTAGGGCACCCATACCATCTTCCCGTTCGGGTTCATCACTCCTAAGGACTTTCCGTTTAAAGGAGACCGCATAAGGTTCGCCTTGGCAGCAGCAGAGGCGCTGGCAACCAGCTGGTCGTCACTTCCTTCAGGGGCAGAAGACTCCTTCGGCGGCTCCTGCATGGGAGGCACCACGATGGGCACGCTCTGCTCAACAGGGGAGTCGTCGCTGGAGGCGGAGGACAACGTTTCGTCGTGTTTTGTCATTGTATTCTTTTGTGTGTAGTTGTGGAACGATAAAAAAGGTTGTGTTTATTGTGTTCCTTTTGTTTTTTTGGATAATTTTGTAGCAGAAGAGGTAAAAAAAAATGGGGAGGGTTGTACGACGATTCGTACATAAAGGGAGAACAGTGGAGGTGATGACATCAACTGTCCTTTGAGTCGGAGAGCTGGGGTCGAACCAAGATGCGTGAGATGGCGGATTTTCGCAAAATCGAAAGGATCTGCGTTTTGTAGTGTAGAGCACATTAGTTGGTTGAAGAGGAGGTTTTAAAAAAAAAATTTTTTTTTTCTTCCCTCGCTTCGCGGAAAAGACAGCACCAAAATTTTGTCATTTTAAAAGGTCTCTTTTGAAAAAAATATCCCCACCCTTCCCTTCACTCTTTGCAAGAGAGATCAACGAGCCCTGCGCTGTGTGAGGCTAGATCGTTTATGCTCAGTCTGCCTCGTTTCTCTATGAAGGCTGCCACTGCTTCGTACTCAGACTCTGTAATGTGGATGAACTTGCCTCGTTCATCGAATACTCCTGGGAGAGTGCCGTTTGCTTGGAATGTCTCGATTGCGGTGACACAACGTTCTACTGTTGTGTTGAAATGTGCTGCAAGGGGTTCGAGGAGGGTCACCTTGTCGGTCTTCACCTTGGCGATGAAGTCTGCTGCCACATCCTCATCCGCCATAGGCCCGAGAACTGAATCCTCCTCCTCGTATTCCCCTTCCTCCTCTATCCCCATCCCCCCTTCCCATTGGTTCTGCTCTTCGAGGGATCTCTTTTGCTTTTTTTCCTCAAGCACCAAAAGCCGTTCCTGTTCCCTCGCATCCTCGAGGTGCTCCCGCTCTTCTCTTGCCCGCCGTTTCCGGTCTGCATCAGCACGTTGTTGAGTGTTGTTTTGTTGGGTCGCTTCATGCCGTTTCCTCTTCTCCTCCTTTTTTTTGTCCTTCGCTGCCTTCATCTTCGCAAGCCTGCCTCTAGGTACCAAACCCTCTTTTGCTTCTTCTTCAGAATCAGATTCTTCACGCGAAGCCATAGTAGGGGCGGCAGCAGCATCCCCTAAGGCACCCCCAGCAGCGCCTACACGCCATGCTTCGTTGAAGGCCGTAACCTCAGCAGAATCAGGTTTAAGCAATTTGTATGCAAAGAAGAACACAAATGTGAGAAAGATAACGCATGGGATCCACAGCATTAGAACGGCTAAGGGGGAAAAGGGGAAGGCGAGAGAAAAGAGAGGAAAAAATGCCCAGTGTATCGTGTTCCTATTTGAATGATAGAGGGTGAAGCAGGAGGGATCTAAAAAAAAGTATAAAAAAAAATGAAATTGTTTGATTAGAGGCTACTATCATAGCAGGCCATTTTTTTCTTTCTTTCATTGGATTGATAAAAGAGAGCAAAGAAAAGGAGAACGCCTTTGCAGTAGGTGTCATAATCATTTTTCGAAAGAAAGGTAGAAAGTAAAGGGGCAGGGAGCACTTTTTTTTGGTATCAGCCCCAGTTGTTTGCTGCGTCAGCGTGTTTGTTTTTTTGTTTTTTGTTTTTTGTTTTGTTGTTTTTTTTGTGTTGGTTAAAAAGGAAGGTTCCCTTGGAGGAACAAAACCTTTTCGAAACCTTTTTTTTTTTTTTTTTGTTTTTTTTGTCTTCTTTTTTTCCTCCTGGAATAGGGTATAGGGTATAGGGTATAGGGGGGAGTTTGTTAACAGAGAAGCTTTGATTATGGCAATTCAGTCATGCTTGAAGAAGGAAAAAAGAGATTGACATCAAATTTTGGCATCGACAATTCCCAATTGTACAGAACTACAAAGGTAAGACGGGGGAGAAAAAAAAATACATTTTGTACATTCAAAAATAAGAGGGGGGACGGGACGTAAGGTGAACTGACTCTCCATGAGAAAAAATAACTATTTTTTTTTTGAAAGATAGCCCACTTGATTTTGCCTGAAATTTGGTGGAGTTTAGTGGAGTGCAATACGGTACTGTTTGTTTTTTTTATGGAATTCATTTATTGAAACCCGTTGGACCTACTCTGTGGATAGGAAGATCGGTCTTAGGGTTTCAGAAGAAAATGCTGTTGTTGTTTTTTTTTTTTTTGATAAATTGTTGGAGTAGTGTAGTAGCCTCGGTTGTGTTGCCACAGTTGTGCAATCTCCACTGCAGGCTTCGCGCTAACTTTTGGAAAAAAATCTGAAAAATCGTGTTTCGGGACCAAAAAAACGCACCTCAAATAGTTGTGCGTCAGGGGGTGAAAAAGCAGTGTTTTGTGGCATTTCCGAGCCAATCCCGGGCTGTGGTGGGGCATATTCGGAAAAATGGACAAAATTTTAGTGACTTAAATTTTCACAAAATATGAACCCATACTCTTAACGAGGGGCATTTTCAGGTCTGAAAACCCAAATTCAGATGAAATTGTGGTGTTTTGACTGGGAACAGGTAGCGCCGCAGGCGCACGGTACCCAACTTTTGTCTTTTTATTTTTCCCTTTTCTCTGCTTTCTTTTGATTGCACGAGCCGATTGCTCTCCACGGTGGGGTCACATGTGTGTGCAAAAACACTCTAAAGTACTCTTACTCTGAACGATGAGATTCCTCTGGTTTTAGTAAGGAAACCCCTGTTTGCAAAAAGTGCGTAAATTTCCTGTGGCTTTTTCCCGCCAAGAGGTCGTTTTGTTGCATTTCCGAACCAATCCCGGATTGGGATGTACGGAAAAATGGACAAAAATGCAGCGACTTAAAATTTGACAAAACATGAGCCCATATTCGTAAACAAGGGTTATTTTCAGGTCTGAAAACCCAACGTACTGAAGAAGCTATCGGTAACGTAGTGATGGCGGTGGGGTTTCAGTGACCACAGAGAAGAGTGAGAAAACCCAGGACGGTTATGGCCTCGGAGGTGTGTCCCATGGCGTCCTAATCAATCTTTATCCGCGAGGAAGGAGATCATCCTCAGGGGGGATGTGGAGTCGCACTCAAAATAAAATGAACACGTACATAAGTACATCGTGTTTAAACATAAAGGAGGGTAGGAACAGGTAGCGCCGCAGGCGCACGGTACCCAACTTTTTTCTTTTTTCTTTTCCCTCTTCTCTGCTTTCTTTTGATCGCGCGAGTCGATTGCTCTCCACGGTGGGGTCACATGTGTGTGTGAAAACACTCTAAAGTACCCTTACTATGAAATATGAGATTCTCTGGTTTTCTTAAGGAAACCCCGGTTTGCAAAAAAAAAACGCACCACAAAAATATCCAAAAATCCCGGGACAAAGGACAGAAGTTAGCGCAAAGCCTGCTCCACTGTCAGTTTTTTTTTTTTTTTTTGAAAAATTGAAAAATTGATGACGTGTATAGACACCTCGCTTTTTTCTCGTGTGAACTCCACGCATTTTTTGTTCTTTTCTGAATTTGATAATACAATAAGATAATCAAGGGCGGAAAACCTTTGGCCAGGCAAAAAAAAAATCAAAACAAAAAAGGTAAATTCGTAAGATAGATGTACCTAAGCCTCATACGCTTGGTCACCTAAACACTAGAAGAAAAAAAAAGGGGGGGAAAAAAGATACCATGGACGACTCTGATCCCATAACACACACCCCATTGACCTGTTTACTGATACTAAAAAATATTTCAGTTTTTTTTTTTTTTTTCGTTTTTTGAAAACTTGGCTGTATTAGTGTCAGACACCCGAGGATGAACTCCACTGTACTTTTTTTTGTTACAAACTTGGCTACTATTTTTGTCCCCAACATTTAATTTTTAGTACAGGCATACAAAGACGCTCTCTACCTCATTCGGCCCATTTATTTTCACTCCAATAAATAGTTATTTTTGGTTTTGGTTTTTGTTCTTGCTTTTTTTTGAAAACTTTTTGACCACCTTTTTTAGGGAACGGAGCATGTACGGTCCTGGAAGCTCCAAGAAAATGGAGTCGGCGGGCAAACGACACACAACTGGCAAAAAAAGGGGGAGATGTCGTCACTCACCTATATCATCATTGAAAATAACATTGATTACCAATGGTACACTCAAATATTGTTGCCCCGCTATATTTTTTTTCTCCCCCCGTTTTCAAAAAAAGGTTTTGTTGATGGTCAACAGAACCTTAGGTTGTGGCCCCCTTGATGTAACATTGTTGTGTAACAATAGAATAGGGCAGGTGCATGGAGGAGAGAGACAGACGGAGAAACAGAGAAAGGGAAAAAAAAAAGGCTAAAATGGCACACACATCTTTCCCCAACAAACCTGAGGGAAAGAGGATGGGGGGGGGGGAAAAATCACCCTTCACAGAATGGCACACAATACAAGACTTCTCCTGCTCTCTCCTCAAAAAAAAAAAGTTGCCTTGAAATACAACAGCCCTCTCGTGACAGTGTACCTTGGTATATGATGCACAAAAAAAGGAAAGTGATACTACAAACGACTTAATACACATATTCCACAGGAACCTTCTCTTCCTCGTACATTTTTTGTTGTGTCGACAATCGCCGAGTAATTCCACCAGGTGGGAGAATTCGGGTCTGTACTATTTTTTGTTTTTTTTCACTATTCTTCCTCGCAGAATTGGGACCTCATTTTCGCGCTGCTTTTTTTGTGGTCACTCATAGTTTTGTTTTTGCTTTTTTCGCGGGAAGTTTCTTGTTGTGCTTTGCGTTCCGCTTTTCTATCCTTTCTGTCTTTTTTTTGCCCAAAGTTGAGATGGCTGATGTTGAGGAAATCCCGCACCACCTGATTTTCCTTTAGGTACGCCGTCAACCCCGAGAGCAACACATCCCGCAGGAAGTCAATCTGCAGCTGCCTCTTCCACCCTTCAAACTCAAGCTTCTGCGTGCCTATTGTGATTCTACAGTTCACGTCTTCTGCTCCATCCATGGTACCTTGCACCTTGCGGGCCAGCTCCTTACGGTTCTTCCTCTGCGCTTTCTTCACAGACTTATCATTCTCCGAGAGAATCACCTCCAACAGCGCATCTGGGTCCTTTCTCCCTAACCCTGGTGGAGGCCGGGACAACGCTTTTGACGCGCTTTCATACATAAGACCTACCCCTTCGAGCGCAGCGCAGCTAATATCATAGTCAAGATTTCCGATAAGGTTCACCAATTTTTGGCCCTCTTTGAAGAAAGAGTCAAGCTCTGCATTAGGCCCAGAAGTGTCGTATGTCGTAGCGCACAGCACCCAGCAGCTGATCGCCTCAGAAAAGGCCTCGCTCGGGTATGCTTTAGCATTCGCATTCCAGATTTGGTAGAGGAGGTCCACGACGTCGTCGCCACTCAAATCGAGAAGCGGGTTGGTAAGGTGGCACACTGTGAGGAGACGTATCGCCTCGCATACTTCCTCTGCCTCAGCACGGTCGCTCTTTGCAATGAAAATGGCAAGAACTGCGAGGGGTTCGGTCACATCCTCCACGCATTCCTCTCCAGCAAAGAAGACAGCAGTGAGCTGGGCAACCTGAAGGGCGAGAGCCTGCGAGCCGCTTCCATTGCGAATGCAGCGGGATAAGGCGGAGATGAGGTCTCCGCTGGCCTCGGTGTGTTCGTTTGCGACATCAGGGTTCGCGTGCATGTAGACCCGCATCTCCTTCAGGGCCTGCTCCCGGTCGCTCGCAGTGCGGAAGCCCAGACGCTCGACCAGCTGGTCAAAGAGCTCGACCTGCTCCTCCTCCTCGTCATCGTGGTCGCGGTTCGCACTGCGCTTGCCGGAGTAGTCTGAGTCTTGAGAGACGTCATCATCATCATTCGGTGTCTTTGTCTTCTTTCTTCCCATTGTGTCTTTTTTGTGAAAAACTGGGTGTTTTTTTGCCTGAAGTGAGGTGGGAGGTAGAGAAGAAAAAAAACAATATGGAGCTCATTCTCGAGGTGTACCTTCGTACAACCAAATCGCTTTGTGGAGAGTCTGCGAGTCATGAGAGAAAGGTAAGCATGGCAGATGATCAAATAAATATAATTTGTTGTTTTGGTTGAAGAAACGCAACACATTGCGAGCAATGTATGGGGAATCAGCAAGCAACCCAAGAAGAGTAATTCCGACCAAGAACCTAGAAGAAAAAATGAGGAATTGCATCCTCATCTGAGGGGGGTATTGTTTGGGTTCAGAAGAAGAAGAAGAAAAAGGTATTGGGTGGAGGGAAGACGGGGTTTCTGTACTGAACTGTGTGTGCATTTTATTTTATTTTATTCCAAACGAATGTGCGTATTGGACCGAGAGAGCCAAAAGAGAGAAGGGGTTGCCTCTGTGTACAGCATCTACCTCCTTTTCAACTGTAAAAAGATACACAAAATAAGAGAGAAAAAAGTCGGTCAGAAGCTCCCTAAGCTTCTGGTACTTCTGTCATATTTACGAAGCAATTCATATACTATCTATTCTACTGAATAGAAGCTTCATGGTGCACGAAATGTACCCTATTAAAAGTGAGCTGAGCCTCTCGTGCGTTAGTCACCTTAAGCATTAAAAAGAAACCGCTAAAAGATGAATATACCTCACGTGTTTACAGATCTTTTAAAAGAAACTCGATGAAATACCCCTCAAATCACACACACACACAATCGTATTCTAACATTTAAACATTCATTGCAAAATTCTACATAGGGAGGGAGAGGGGAAATGCTTGGCTTTTTATTGGGTTTATTGCTATTTTCTTTGAATTGGCAAACGCCAGAATCGATATGATCACCTCCCTTTTAAGAGGATGCAAAGATTAGAGGAAATATGAATAATTTGTACCTTACTTTGATAGGAAAGACTTCAAAAAAAAGGGGGAAAGCTTTTTGTTGTCTTACCAATCCCTCTCTTTTGTCAGGATCTATGAACAAAACATCGCCTGAAGGATAGGAGGTATACCTATACAAGGGTAAAAAAGCAGTTTGCTAAAAAGGCTGATTGATGTGGTTATTCATTTGGCTGTATCAACAAAAAAATCAAGATGGATTTTGTAACCCCCTTTTGAAAAGGCCCCACTGCAGAAAGCTAAAGGGAAGAAACGTTTATAAGATGAAACGGAAGACCTTTCTGTGCTTAGTCATCCTTGATGACAACTAACGTTTGCCGCACAGTATCGGGGAAAGACGTAGGGCGTCTTCACAAAAAAGCTGACCTAACGATCATTGTACAGTCGTGTTTGGATGCATCTTCTCTGTAGTCTCATCAGGATTGCTTCACAATAACAACAGTAACATGATAACGGTAAATTGTTGGAGTAGTGTAGCTGCCTCGGGTTGTGTTGCTACAGTTGTACAATATCCACTGTATAACGGTACACATCCAATCAATCCTCAGGCGTATTTTTTTCTCCTCATCTGGGGGGGGAAGGGGGGAGCTCTAAATTCGCATTTTTTCTTGGGGAAAACAAAATACCTAAAAATATACATTATCATTGCCGGATGTATGTAAAAAAAAAAACTAAAGTATCTAACATGGAAAACCCTCGGCAAACTACACACCAAAAAACCGCATAAAAGGCGTATGTTATTTCCATTTTTTTTCTTTTTTCTTCAAAATCTCTATGACCTCCCTGGTGTGGAAGGTGCGGTGCCTAGTCTGAGGTGTACTTCGAACGCTTCCGATACGTTTTCACGAAGCAGCTCTACTTTGACCAGATCGTTGGGACGACAGTTTGCCATGACCGCCTTGAGGTCCGCTCTGGTCTGCACATCTTTATCGTTGAGGGCGATGATGCAGTCTCCGTTGCGCACCCCTGCCATTGCCGCTGGCCCGTCTGGCCGCACTGCAAAGACCCTCACCCCACTCGACGACAATGGATCGGACGACCCTGGTATCGAATCTATGATCTCCAACCCCGCCATAGGACGACCTCCACTGGGCGGCATCGACAGATCCACCGGGGCTCTCACACTGTGCACAACCTGCGGTGCCTGGACTGGAGGAGGGGCTCCGTAGGAAGCGCTATCGGATTGGTGTGATGGTGGTGGTACGCGATCCGCAGCCGACCCTACCCCACTGCTCAGAGGGACCAGAACGTCGCGGATGTCCTCAATGAGGGTCGAAAATGCGGGGAGGGAGTGGAGCAGCTTCACCTTCGCGTGGCTGTTGCTGCCCTCAGCTTCGGCTTGATGGAGGGTGGAGTCGAGGGTCTGTTTGTCAATCTGCATGACACTATACAACCGATCCACATCTGCCGCCACAGTATCAGGTTGAGACTGGACTGGAGACACCCCCCTCCGAATTTGTGTCTCCATAGCTCCGCGCATCTCCCCGACCGCAGCCTCCACCTCCGTCAACCTTGCTAGGCACGCACCATGGCTCTGAATTAAATTCCCAATGACACTCACAACGCCTCCCCAGCTAAGCTGCGCAGGCTCGAGCTGAACAAACTCATCGAACAAACCACCGGGACGATAATGCTCATGCGTCTTGAGAGCGTCCATGCTGATTCCTGGAGGGGATGTGCTCATAAAGGATATTACAAAGCTGCTTCTGATGGAATGAATGGTGGGTAATGGGTATAGGGTATAGGGTAGAGTAGTCTAGAAAAGGGAAAAAAATGAAAGTTGACTTGAAATACAAGAAAAGATGAAGTGGAGGAGGGGAACACCCCGCAACGCCAAAATAAAGGCGTTTACGAAAACCTCGTGGACCGCAGGAGAACCCTGGGGAAAAAAACTGGGTTGCGCGTTGACCGCACCATTCATATCAAGGCAAACTTTGGGATGTCTCATGACAGTGACATACCCCAGAGGATGCTGAAAGATCTATAGATAGATACATCCCTTAGTTCCCTTCATCCTTTGTGATGTGCGCGTCGGGATAACTGCATCAGATGTGAGATCAGGATGCGAAGTAAAAAGGGAGCCAATAAATTTATTGGTGCTCCGGGAGGGGGTCGATATTGACAGGTCGCCGACAGGTCGTTGACCGACTGCCGAAAGCACCATTTATTTGAAAAAAATGAAGCAGGAATTTAATTTCTGGTCATTCAGCAGGCACCAAAAAAAAGTCACCAAAAAAACATTGTAGAAAGCGAAGTAAAAAAGGGAGATAACTCTTTCTTTTGAAGGGTAATAGTACTAATACGGGGGGTAGGGTAGGGGGGGCCTTCTTCAGAAAGACCGTGAAAATATGTAGGTCAGAAGGAGAGGTTAGATTGTCCTAAGGAGGGGTTTTGGTTGTGTTTTGCTTATTTTTTTTGTTTCGTCTTGTTTCTCGTTCAAAACAGTTAGAATGATCAACAGACGGTGTCGAGATCAAACATAAACGGTGTTGGAAGTGTAAGCATTTTTTTTCTACAAACGCAGAGAAAAATTTGTGTTGTGTGCGTAAAGTGTAATGAATATTCTGTTGATATTTTTTATCAATTTTTCTTACTACAATACACTCCCACTGACCTGGCCGTGAAGAGGAAATCTCTTTGAGGCCAAAAAAAAAAAGTCTGGTAAGAACCTCACACCGCTTAGCCACCTTAAGCAAAACTTGAAAAGATTGTACATGCCTAGGACCGGGTTTGTACACATGCATCTAAACAGCCGGGTGACACTATGTTTCCTCCATACATCGATCCCATTTGACCCATCTCAAACCCGTTGCTGCGGGACGTATCTCAAGAAGTCCCCCAAACACTACCAAAAACCAAAGAAAATTTGAAAGAATGTCTCATGTGTGCACACATCAAACGGAATCTACACAGATGCAAACCTCCTGCAGGTTTGTTGAATGGACGCTTCAATTGGTTCATGACAAGACAAAAAAACATTGTGAATTTTTTAAATTTTCGCCTTTTTTTTTGTGTCAGAACATAATGCGCATCGCATCATAGCTATTCATCGTCATCCTCATCTTCATCGCTGTCGGGTATCCCACGCTTGAGCAAATCTTTGAATCTGTTTGTGTTTGATTGCGATGAAGAGAGAGAAAGAGAGGCAAAACAAAGTTAGGCTGATATAACGTACAGCACCTCTCATGATGCAAGGTACTTACCATCTACATGATAGAGGGAGAGAGGGGGGGAGAAAGAATACTCACAATCTGACATCAGCCATATCTTCATGATCCTTACGAAAAAATGTTGTTCCGAATTGTCCGTAGAGATCAGGCATTATTGAATTTCATATGCCTTCTTTTAGTGTTGTTTGCCCGCAGTTTAATAAAATAATTACTTTTGGTGTGGCTCAGCACCCCCTAAGTACACCACAAAATAATCACAAAAGTACAAAAAATTACACTTTATTTTTTGGGATACCACACCAACTTTGAGGGGTGGGGGGAAAGGGCTTGATAGAAACATACTTTGCACCTTCGTCAGCGTACACTGCTTTGCGTTTGAGTTTGAACTCTTCGTCGTGCTGTTCTGCTGCAGACTTCTGTGGTGGGGTGCATGGCTGCGGGGGTGGGTCGGTATGCGAGGATCCTTGGGACAAGTCTGGCTCGCATTCCTGTCTCTCGGACATATCCTGTAGGCGTGCACCTGCCATGACGAGACGTGCCTGCAGGTTTCCATCTGCCTCAGCAACGTTCACTTCGTGTGTGACACCTTCCATCTGCTCACGACGTTCGTCCTCCTGCATCTCCGCGTCGTTGTCGATGTTGTACTCCACAAACGGTGTGTCCGGCTCGTCAATCTTCATCTTCGGGTTCGCCTCCATGTACTCCGCGTTCTCACGCAGGTTGTCTTCGTCCCATTTCATATGACGTCTTGGGTCATTGGAGGCGGTGGTAGGCACAACAGGCACGTCACTTAAACTGCTCTTCTTCAGAATCGGTTTCGCTGACATTGAGGCGGAGGCGAGGAGGAGGAGGAGGAGGGGAGGTTCGCGGGTTTGTTTTCTGGTGAAAGGTGTGAGGCAGATATTTTTTTAAAAAAATGTGGATATTGGCTCGTAGGAAGCGGAGTGGGGAGGCGTGCTAAAAGCCAAGGTCGTCGTTTTCACCCTCCTTATTATTCTTCTTCTCTGATTTATAGGGATTCCAGGTGTAAGCGTCTGGGAAACGGCAAAGTCGGGGGAGGGAGCCAAGGAATGGAGGGTATTGAACGCGAAAGAACGCGAAGGGGGAAGGGCGATGGTATTAAATAGTGTGGAGGGGAGAGAAAAGAGGTTTTTGAGAGATTAGAAACAAAGGCGCTGGAGAAAAAAAAAACACACAACACAATAGAGAAGAAAAAGGGAAGACACGGTGTACGTTTTCTTTTCATTTTATTTTATTTTTATTTTTTTGCTGTATCAACAAAATCACCCCATCGAGGTAGGTCCTCTGTACACAGCGTCGCCCTGAAGGGTATTGTATGTAAAAGATAGGACAAGGGGGGGTAAAATTTGGTGGAGAAATGAGGTAGGCTTGTTGCAGATGGAATGAAGGCAGGATGCAGGCACTGTCCCAGCTCTACCAAAGCAAACAACACACTCTGAATACAAACCTTCTCCGATAAAACGTTGGGGACGTGTTGGGGTGGGTGCCGCGTTGAAAGAAGAGAGCCCCACCCAAACGTCACAAACACGACGTGACATAGACACAAACACACACAAAACCTGAGACGAAAGAAACGCCTGGAGGCCACGATGAAATGAGGTTGAAACATACGACAATAGCCATACAAAAAACCACAATAAACCCCTTATCACACCATCACCCTCTTATTCAAAAGAAGACAACATTTTAGGGAACGTTTTGGTTGAAAAATACCCCCCCTTTTGAAAAAATTGCGTTGCATTGGTAGAGACATCCCCGAGGATGTGCAGCACCTTATTTTTTTTCTAAAAAGCCGGAATTTTTTTTTTTTTTTCTTATTTGAAAACTTGGTTGTATTAGTGTAGACACCCGAGGATGAACTCCACTATCTTATTTTTTTTGTACCGACAATCACCCACCCTGAGACCAGCTTTTTTTGTTTTAAAATAATTTCCCTTTAGAGCTTGTAGAAAGTAGTTGCATTGGTGGAAAACAGTTTTGTGAGGTTCTCCTTCGAAGCCTCCGCCACCACCTTTACTTCAAGCAGCGCATTGAGCCATACTTTGTATTCTTCTGTGGCAAGCTTGCTTGCGTACCAGTCTGACCCGTAGATGACTCGATCCCACCCAAAGCAGTCTACAACATGCGCGATGTACGGCTCAATTGCAGCAACAGTCCACTGCCCTCCCTCCACCTCTGTGACCACCCCGCTGACTTTGCACCACACATTCGGCAGCGCTGCTAAGGCACGCACCTTCTTCGCCCATACCTCATCAAAGTCGCTTCCATCTGCCTTGATGATTGGCTTGCCTATATGGTCCAGAATGAACCGCCCCTCTGGGACACGCGTTGCAAGCTCTGTTGCATCGTCGAGTTGTCCTTTGACACAAAGGTCGATGGTCAGGCCACGTGACGCTACCTCACGGCAGCCTTCAATGTAGTTTTCGGTGATGCCAAAGCCGGGGGCTTCTCCTTGGAGGAGGTTGCGGATGCCTTTGATGGTAGGGTGCGCGATGTGGGTGAGGTGGCGGGCGATTTCGGGGCGTGGAACGTCCCCGACGGGGCAGTTTACAATGGCGGCGGTGATGTGCGCGGTGCCTGCAGAAGCAAGCGATGCAGCCCACGCAGCCTCCTCCTCCTTCAGCGGCACATCCTTGCAGGCCATGCACTCCATGAACAGCGCAGCCCCAAGCCCAACCCCCGCAGTCTCCTCCTCAAACATAGCTGGTGTGAAGTCATGTGCAAGCTTCTCACTGCAGGAGTGCCAATCATACGCAGGAGATGTCCACCTCTTCCGGTCCGTCAAATGGACATGAGTGTCAACAATAGGAATGCCGTCCAAAAGACCGGGCATTATTGTAATAAAAGAAATGTGTTGTCTCTGAAATATTGATGGTGTGATGTGTTGGTTAATGCCTAGGGTAATTCTCAGAATATGGCCCTTTGTGATGTGTTGAGTAAGGAATACCTGAATGACGTAAACCTCAAGATTTGTATATCGGGTGAAAAACTTCAAAGCAATTTGAAGTGTGGCACGGCATCAAAAAAATTGTGGAGGGGGGAAAACAAGGAGCAGTAATCTGGGATGCGGAGTCTATACTCAAATAGTTTGAAAAGAATCATGATTTTTCTTTTGTGCCGGTGGTCTTCTTTGAAAGGGTATCGAAGAGAAGCAAGTCTAGTCACGAAAATGAGGAGAAAATCCAACAAGGCGTGACAACTCACCCAACACAACAACCACACGTGTGCACAACGATGTGGGTGTGGGAGGAAACGGAAAACACGTTTTGATCTGGTTCCGAGAGGGAAGGGGGGAAAAACGAATGAGAATCAAATAACTAGAACTGTCCTTTTCATTGTACTATCGACTATCATCATGTCAAAAAAGGGTTTTGAAGATTATTTTGTTTTGCACAATTGACAGATGATACCCTACCATTTCCTTAAATTCTAAAAAAGGAAAGTCTGGAAAAGGAGCATTTTTCTGTTCATTTTTTCGTTTATTCTACAGAAAGTTCACATATAAAAAAAAGTCGTGGAAGCAAAAAAATATCTAAACAAAAGAACAACAAAAACGAAACATCCCCCCTCCCCTCTCCTTGCTCTATTCCCCCTCACGACGGTCTGCTCAGGGGGATGAGTAGTGTAACACTACCAGTTGTCCCCTTGATTAGACCGTCATGCCAAATCAACCCACCCACAATGCCTCAATCTGGGTGACAAACATCAAACCCATAGGAGACCTTTCCTCACAATACATTCAACAAATCACAGGGTACAAACAAATCGGTCGATTTTTTTAGGGTTTGTTTTTCCCCCTCCCCCCTCTCCCATCAACTTATGGAATATTCCCTCATCTTTTCCAAAAAAAATCACCCTTTATCTCGCATTGTACCGATCGATGTATCGCCACTGTCCTTCACTGACGTCTTGAGGTGGCGAAACGGGGTCGTTCCACGAGAGATAGCTTTGTGGCACATGCGTCTCGCATCCCCCACCTACCGGGGTCCGATGGGTGATGTACTTACCCTCTTCATAGAGACCCGGCGGCGGTGCAGCAGATGCTTCATGGGTGAACGACAGATGTGCAGATGCAGACTGGGTTGGGGCGAGAGGCGACACGGGGAGGGGTCGGTCCCTCTGTGGCGACGACCTGGCCGCTTCCCAACCCATTGTATAGAGCGAATCCCGCTTTGGCCCCAACGACGTCGAATGCCTCAAATACGCCTGCGGAACGCTTGGTGCACTCTGTACACTATGTCCATTATGCACATTCTGCATAGGCACATCCCTCTCCCTTGACAGCGTGCTATGAGAGAACAAAGCATTGCCCTGCATAGACTCTTCGCGCCTCTGCGCGGAGTGCTCTGTTAAGGAAATGAGGTATTTGTTGGTATGTACTGGGGTTGCATCGTTGGACGTTCGTTGAACACTGCTTTGCGAGGATCTGCTTGAGGCGGTGGAGGCTGCAGGGTGCACCATCTTGCGGAGCTTGCGTACCTCCCGCCGTACTTCTCCCATTGAATCTCGCCGCAGGAAGTCTGCATCCGATATAGCCGCCTTAGGGTATTTGTGGAGAAGCTCGCGGTACGCTGTGGCCTCTCTCCCGACAGCTTTGCCAGCATGCCTGCGTGCCTCAGAGACGCGAGGCTTGTCGTACTTCTTAAAGAAGCTGCCATACCCCGCTTCAAACCCTCGCACCAAGGAGTCCTCGCTTGCGCTCCGCATGGCTGCGCTTGCCGCGCTCTGCTCGCTGCGTATGCTCTGTACAGATGACGCAGACGGTGTAGGTGGCGGCAACGAAGCAGGCGTGGCGCTCTGCTTCCGCCCACTCCGCAAGTCCGTGGAGTGTTGTGTCAAGTGTGACTCCTTCACACCACTTTGCGTCCCCGGTGCGGGAATCAATGAAAACGCAAGCTCGGTTGGGTCTGTGAAATAGAGGTAATAGAGAGGGGGAAATGATGCTGTTACTGAGGAGTGGTTCACTTTACAATCATGAATCGGGTTTTATATTGACGTATGGAAAAAAATGCGTTTGTTTTCTTCTTCTTCTTTTTCACTGCATTCCCAGGAAAAAGGGGGATTCCGTGTGTGCATCAAACTCTCTTTGAATAATAGAGTAACGCACTGTCCCCTTGCGCTGTTGCACATCTATCCTCTACGTCTCAAATTGAAACAAATGAAACATACCAGATGTATCCACCTCCCCTAATGCCATAAACGCACTTTGCACCCCTTGCGCATTGAACAGCTTTGGATAGACAACGCCTCGTTGGTTATGCCGCCAGAGCCCTGTTGTGTTGTTGAAGTGCCACGTGTCTTCGGGGAGGGGGTCTTCTGGTGCGCCGGCGTAGAGACCAAGGAAGGTGGTGCCATCGACGTGCGGCATGTCGACAGCACGGATGTAGCGTTGTGTACCACTGTCATCAACAAGAGCGAGGAGTGCACCGTTGCCTCGTGCCTCCAAGGTGAACACTCCTGGTGTCACGTCCCCCTTCAGATGCACTACCAGCCGTCCGTCTTGTAGTACCGACACCTTTCCCTGTGTAGACCGGTGTTCTAAACAAAACCGTTTCCCCGCTTGCCGCCCCTCTGGTGTCCCAGCACGATCGCTTGACCCCTCCGTCTGCACCTCTGCCGGCAACGCCAACGAAGCAGATGCATCCAAAGCTGCGTTCATAGACTCACTCCCCCGCGACGCAGTGCGCAGCACCGCCATCTGCCGAACATCACCACTCGCCTGTTCAAAGGTAATCGACTTCTTGAAAAGAACCTGCGAAAAGGCGGTGATCACATCGCAGAAGTACTTTGGGGAGTCTGAAGGGGGTAGGTTGACTTCCTCTTCTGAGAAGAGCAGGAGTGTGTCGAGGCTGCGGTCGGTAGTACGGATGAGGACCTGTGGGATGGCGGGGGAGGTGGAGGGGTGCTGGCCGAAGAGCACTGCCTGGACATTGCCGAGAGAGGTCTTCCGCACCACCTCGCCCTTTGTGTTGCACAGAAGCATATCCCCAGCCTTCACAACAAGCAGAAGCTTCTTCTCCTCCCCCCCGCTTGTCACCCGCCTCACAAGGCGTACATAGCTCGCACCCACTGCGATAGGCACGCTCTTCGCAATAGCTGCATTCACCTCCACCTCTGGTGGGAGCGACACCGTCCCCCCACCGGTCTGCATTCTAAAAAGCCCTCCGTTATGACAATTTTGAAGGGGGGGGAGGAGGAGGAGAGGAGAGAGAGAGAAGAGAGGGAAATGTGTACTGAACGGTGGAGTGTAAGGGTGTGTGTGTGTGATGTATTTCAATGTACATTTATGGTGACCCGGACACAGTGCGGTCTCGCCTGGGTGGGTCAGTATTATGATAGCTAAATTGTAGATTTTTTTTTTGAGAATTTTCGTTAAATTTAAATCTGAACCTGTTATTGTAAGCCCTATGTAGGTTTAAAAAATATTTTTGTTTCCCACACCCGCTGCACCCTCTTCACCACCCATCCCCATCCTACCCACTCCGCCAGACTCAATCTATTCAAACAAACTGTTTATCAATGTTTGCCACTCTCCAACGTACCGGTGCCTATCAATGTCGATGATCTTGAGGAAGTAAAGCATGCACTTGCTGTGCAAGAAGACGAGAGCGACGACGAGAGCGTGGTCATGGCCTTCGCCAAAATTGACATGGATGCTATTGAAGAGGGGGCTGACGATCATGATGGAGTCGTCGAAGCTACCCGCAATAATGAGATCGTAAAGAACGCGGAGGACATTGTGAGGGCACAACGAATGTAAAGGAGAAATATGCTCTGCAGACTCTTCACGTGCATTACCACGGTGAACAAGATGCCTCCTATTAGGGACATACAAGGACGCTATCTCACCTGTCTTGACTGTCTTGACCTGTCTTGACTGTCTTGACGGTGAGTGCCAACATCAAGAAGAAAACAGAACGGGCTGCGAGAGAACGATCTACTAGTCCACCCCCATAGCCTCTCTTGAGATGTTTGTGAACGAATTTACCTCCAAGAAGGAAGAAGAGGGTACTTACATGCGCACAAAATCACAACGGCATCTTCTGCGCATTCTCTCTATCCTCCTACCGTATTTACCATCCATTTTAGCATACTGGTTAATGGCCGACCCCAGTCGGCTAAATGACCTACCATACACAAATCGTGAAAGGGGGGCGAAGGGACGGGGGAAGTGAGCAGGGCAGTAAAAAACATAACCCCCTTTTGCAGTAATTACTGTGTCACGGATTTCTTTTTTTCTTAACTCCGCCGCTTTAAATAATTGTTTCTTTTTTTCATGACATTTAGAGATAGTATTTATCTTCTGTGTTAATAAGATTCTCCTTTCTGGTTCGTTTCATTTTTTCTTTTTTCTTTTTTTTTTTTTTTTTCTTCTTTTTTCTGAACAAACATTGTTGAATTGTGTAGTTAAACATTTTATTATGGGGAGAAGGATTACACCACATTTGTTTGGGGGCATTTTTTTCCGTTATTTTATCCCCAAAAATGTAAAAAAAATACCACGGAAGAATACATTTGGAAGACAAAAACACTGGTTCTGCCAAAAATATAGAACAACACTAATCCCTCATCCCCACCCCCACGAAATGGTTATCCTAATAAGGACAGAACAATAGAATACACTCCAAACCACCGCGGGCATGTCGCTAACATGACACACAGCCAGGAGCGGAGTGCTACGAACATAGCAAATTGGCATCACTTGCCTGCTCTCCACCCCCCATTATTAAACAGTGTTCTCGAGACTGTTTAAAAGAAACTGGTGTTCAGTTTAAAAAAAAAAATTGATAATATCCGCCAACGGAGAAAAGAATAATAAAAAAAGGAAAAAATAGAGAAATCCACACGGAAATGGTGCCTTACAGCGTCCAGTACGATGATGTATTTGCTAATACCTGTCGAGAATAAGATATTATATGGGCTCTCTAGCATAGGTTTCGAACGCGCGTTCGCGTTTTTAGGGCGTTTTCGAGTGCGCGTTTGAAAAACGAAAAAAAAAACGCGCGTTCGGAAAAAACGAGAAAAAAAACGCGCGTTCGGAAAAAACGAAAAAAAAACGCGCGTTTGAAAAAAAACGGAAAAAAACGCGCGTTTGAAAAACGAAAAAAAACGCGCGTTCGGAAAAAACGAGAAAAAAAACGCGCGTTCGGAAAAAACGAGAAAAAAAACGCGCGTTTGAAAAACGAAAAAAAAAAGCGCGCGTTCGAAAAAGTGGAAGCCTCATGTTTACGTGGGGAGGTTTTTCGAACGCGCGTCGAAAAAGTGGTTTTTTCGAACGCGCGTCCAGTTTTTCAAACGCGCGTTCGAAAAAACCACTTTTTCGAACGCGCGTTTGAAAAAAAAAAAAAAAACGCCCTTTTTTTTTTACGCGCGTCCGGCTTTTCGAACCAGTGGTCGCGCTAATTATGGGGAAAAATGGGGAAAAAATGGATTTCGGGTACGGAAAAACGTTCCTCGAAAAGGTTAGCTGGGGAGGCCCGGAAACCCCGTTTTGTGGCATTTCCGGGCCAATCCCGGCTTGTGGTGGGGTATATACGGAAAAATGGACAAAATTTTAGTGACTTAAATTTTCGCAAAATATGAACCCATACTCATAAACAAGGGTCATTTTCAGGAAAATTCGGAAAATTCCGAGATTTGGAAGCAATTTTTCTCCTGAAAATCAGTGGGTTTTCAGCCCCAAAACATACCGCGATTGGAATTTCCGGAATCCGTCCGCGCTGTGGTGGGGTCACTTTGCCGAAATGGCCAATTTTTTGGTTTTGGTCAAAATCCATGTAGGGTAAAGAGGGCCAATGTAAATCCCACAACCAGATTTTCTCTCCCTGATCCTGACGTCTTGCAACATGAAAATGCGCGAAAACACCGGCATTTTGCATTTCCGGAATTCGTCCGTTCTGTGGTGGGGTCAATTTGCCGAAATGGACAAGTTCTTGGTTTTGGTCAAAACCCGTCAGTGTAAGGTAAAGGGGGCAAGTGTTTGCCTGTAGAAACTGGAAGGGAACAGGCAGCGCCGCAGGCGCACGGTAACCCAGGGTTGTTCCTTGTTCTCGGAAAAAACAGCAAAATTCTGGATTTATGTTCCCGTTTTTTTCCTTTTTTTGGGTGGGGTTTTTTGCCCTTTTTCGGGCTTTCCGAGCTCTACCCTCACTGTAGTGGGGTCATTTCGAGAAAATGGACAAGTTCTTGATTGATACAAATTTTGGTTACGACCACTAGTGAGTTGCTCACAATGCTAAATGAGTGTCAGAACTGTGATTCTGGGCCCACTTTAACCGCCCTTCGAAATTCAAAAAGGGGTCCCAAACCCGGGCGCGCTACACTCGCGCGGAACTTTTTGCTTTGGTCTAGTTGCATTTTTGGCTGCAAAATGCAAGGGGATCCCCAAAGACGTTGGGAATATTATTTGGATGGGGCAGTGATTTTGTACCTGCATACACGCTCCCTCGCGGTAACCGCGTGCATGCCAATGAAGTGCTCTCTGGGGTTCGATAACCCGTGGAACCAGTGCTTCCGCCGATGAACGGTGAGGCGTTGCACTTCTCTTTTTGCGGAGCAAAAAATAATATAAATGGCGCCGCAGGCAAAAAAATTTGAGTACAGTGTAAAAATCTAGCTTCCAACGAACCCTTTTTTGCAGAGCAAAAAATGAAAAATGGCGCCGCAGGCAAAAAAAAAATTGGGGGTACAGCCCTGGACAGTGAAGGATTTTGTTGTCAATTTTTTTTTCTTGCCCCCTGAAAACTCTTGCTTTTGAGAGTTTCGACCATTTCACCACACTGGTGGTGTGTCACCTACAGTGAAACCCACCAGAAACCACAAGAAAGCCCCCTAAGGAAAAAAAGGAAAAAAAAAAAGGAAAAAAAAACTAAAATCCAGAATTTCATGTTCTCGGTCCCACTTAGGAACTTCCCTGCGGTAACCAACTTTTTTTTTTTTTTTTTCCTTTTCTTTTTTTCTCCTCTTTCTTTTGGCTTTCCGAGCCAATTGCGTTCCACGGCGGGGTCACATGTATATGCAAGTCCACTATGTGGTGGTCTTACTCAACAATATTAGAACTTCTGGTTTCTTAATGAAATCCCCGTACTGCAAAAAAAAAACGTTCCTACCAAAACCCCCAAAAATCCCGGGATGAGGGATGGACTTTAGCGCGAGCTCTGTTTCGAACGCGCGTTTTTTTTTTTTTTTGCGCGTTTTTTTTTTTTTTTTTATGTGCGCGTTTTCCGATTTTGGATTTGCGCGTTTTCGATTTTCGAACGCGCGTTCGAAACCTATGCTCTAGGGTGAAAAAATAAACGAGAGAACCAAAAGAATGTGATGAATAGGACTCACACACATATCTTGAGAGAAAAGAAGAATTTGAAAGAACGACCAATGTCTAGTATAACATCTCCTTCAACAACAAAAAAGAAGAAAAAAATTGAAAGCGGTGAAAACGCGTCAAAGGACCACTACCGTGTGGAACACTCAATCAAATATGAAGTGAGACTGTTTAATAACAGACTCACCCCCGAAAAGCAAAATAAATGAAAAGAAAAAAGGGGGAAAAAGGGTTGTAAGTTGACCCTAAACCTCTCGTGCATAGTCACCTTGCCTTTTAAAAAAAATAAAAAAAAAGTGAGGCAAAATTTGATAAGATGGACCTCAGCTTCGCGTGTTTAGTCACCTTTTAAAATGGGGGGGGAAAGCAATCATTGAACCGCACTCATTAGAGCCAATTCAACAATAAAAAGAAAGCAAAAAAATACATGAAGTTTAGACTGGAAAATTAACACACTGTTTTCCGTCTTGTTACTGAAGATAATTTGTTCTTCGGACTGACTTCTGACTTACGCTTTTTTTAAAAATGGGGGGAAAAGGGGGAAATTGGGGTATGAAAACAGAGAGAAGCGAGAATGATACCCCTGCTCCGGGCAAGCAATACTTCCCAGAACAGAAATTCTCAAACCAAAATCTCGTCAACAAGAGGGGGGGCCTGGGGAAGGAAGAGGAGCACAGCTAAACGATAATTGTGACCAGAGAGCAGAGAAGGAGAGAGTGGGGCATTTTGAATCATTTGCTTTTTTTTTTGCTCCATCTTCTACAAACAAACGAATTTAAAATGAAATACAAAGCCCCCTCTTGTGACTGGATCACCATGAAGTGGGACCAGTAACAAAATGGGTTAAACTCTGTTCAGACGATGTCTACTCTAAACTAGACTGCAAATAAACACACTGAAAAACACTTTTTCATCAACATTGTTACCCTTTTTTTTATTTCCAAGAATTTCGAACGGTTGAAGTCTCTAACACACGGTGATTTGCTGGTTCTCGTATCCAAGCTTTGTGCAAATCGCGGCGCTTGCTTTGTTGTATTCAGGAGTGCCGCAGATGAGAACATGGGAGGTAGGAACAGCCTCGGGGGAGATGAATGTGCTTATGAGGTCAGCATCCATTCTTCCCTTGTGGAGAGGGGCAGGGACGTCGCTGTCACGGGTGACGCATAGGACGGCAGTCTTGACAATGGCGGGGTACTTCTTCGCCCAGGCCTCAATCTCCTCACGAAGGAGAATGTCAGCCACAGTCTTGTTCGAAAACACCAAATGGACAACCGTCGACGGCACCGCTTCATCTGCCAGGTCAAGACACACCTGCTGCAGGACCTGGAACACTGGTGTCAACCCCGACCCACCCCCCAAGAGCAGAAGCGATTTGTGCACACCCTTCTGCCAGTGGTACTCCCCCGGGGCAGGCCCCTTCATCTCCACCACGTCGCCGACCTTCATGCCAACCATCGCCGGGGAGACAGCACCCCCATCCACCTTCTTGATCACAAGGCTGACCTCTCCCTTCGCAGCGTCGTAGGTAATTGGTGTGTAGGGTCTGACCTTCCCGTCAATGCGGACAGAGAAGTGGTATGAGGTCTCGAGAGGCTCGCCTGGGGTATCGCTCTTCAGCTTGATGACCTGCGAGTCGTGGTTGTAGGAAGTGGTTTCAATGACCTTGTGTGGCACGAAGTCGTAGGCAACAATGTCTCTTCCGCCCACCTCTGCAGGCAAGTCCAGATGCGAGCCATCGCATATTGCGCCCTCAAGCGACTTCCTGCAACCACAGAACGAGACCGTCGTTGTGAACTCGGGTGTGTACGGGGTCGGCTTGAAGTTTGTTCCGTGCTCCTCGTTGATAGCTCTGTGCGAACCATCGCAGTAGGGTTGGTTGCGGCTGTACCCGCAGGTGCAGTAATAGTAGGTCTTGCCGACTTCAACGTCTTCATAGATCGGGCCACGGCAGGCAACACGCGCTTCGAACTTGGTTGCGTCGGAGGGTCCCGCAGCGGGGGCTTCGGGAGTGGGGGTGGGTGCGTTCTTGATGCCGTCTGCGTCGAGCGACCTGTGGGTGCCGTCGCACTTAATGCCTTCGGGTGCCTTTGTGCGGCGGCAGCCACAGAAGGCGGTTCTGCCTGTCTCCGGAGCAGTGTAGGCCTTGGGGGCAAAGGAGGTTCCGTCGCGCTTGTTGACTGCCCTGTGGGTGCCGTCGCAGTAGGGCTGGTTATCCGTGTGCCCACAGGCACAGTACATGTACTTCTTGCCCGACTGTACTGCCTCGACGTAGGGTTTGCACTGTGCACACTTCGGCGGTACGTCCTCAATATCAGGGACGAGCATGGGCCCCTTGTCATCAGTGCATCCACAGCTACCCGTTTCGCGGGACTCTGGGCATCCGCAGACAGAAATCGTCTCCGTCTTCTCTGCCTTGAGCTGCCTCGGGCGGAAGGAGGTGCCGTGTTCCTGGTTGACAGCGTTGTGTGCACCGTCGCAGAAGGGCTGCTTCTTGCTCTGTCCACAGGTGCATAGAAAATACGACCTGCCAGCCTCGAGGTCAACGCTGTACGGGCCACGTGGTGGTGCCGGCACGGTGTTGGTCTGCTTGAAGTGGTTCGCAAGCCATGCGAGAGGCTCGTTGGGGAGGGCCTGTCTCAGGGAAACGCAGGCATCACTGAGCTTTTCACGCACCTTGTTTGCCTCAAGCCACGCCGTGTCCGCTTCTGAGAGTCCCCCCTTGGGTGCGGTTTGTGCCCCACTGAAGTAGTCTGCAAAGAACGCCTTCACATCCGCTGGGCGCTTCTCAGCCGCCACACCGACGCACGCCTCGCACACCTCTTGCATGTTATGCTGGTGCGCATATTCCTCCCCCAGGATCTCGGGTATACCCATTGTTTAGTGTTCTTTTTGTGTATAGTACTCTGTGAAAGGTATGTTTGATGGATTGGGGGGCGGAGGGGCGTGGGAGGTGGATGGGGAGGTTTGGGCATTTCCCGTGAATTTGAAACGTTTATGGCAAAAAGACATCCCTATTCGGGTGTGTACACCCGCATTCACACTCACTTTCGTGTGCGATCACACCCGATTTGTTACTTACACGCATGCGCTCTACCCACATAGGGGGAGATGTGTTGTGTTGTCAAAGACATCTTTTACCATGCATTGAGGAGGGTAAGACAGTGGTCGCAGTTTGTTCTTGATAGCATTACAAGTCACCAAACCCTCCAAATATTCCTGCCTTCCCTCTCCTGTTTGTCCTGCCCAAACCCTCCAAACGCTCTTGTTGGCAAATCACCTGTTTGCCCCGCACCAAGCCTCCTCCTTTTCGTCCTCTCTGTTTGTCCTGCGCCAAACCCTCCAAGTCCTCCTGTTTGTGCTGATCCTGCTTGTCCTCGTCTTTTTGTCATTTTTGTTCCCCTTTTTTCCCTCTTGTGCTTGCATCAATCCCTTTTCTCTCGTGTCCTGCTTTCAATGCAATACATTGTCTTGCACTTCCAGACACGTCTGTTCGTACTGCCTCAAAAGCTTCTATCCGCACATCTTCGAACTGTTCCGTAAACCTTGCGTAAATCTCACGCACACGTACATAGAAGGCCTCCTTGTAGGTGCTCATTATAGGGTCTCCATTCGGGAGAGACAACATCTCGTCAATGCCGATGTTGCCTGGCAAGACGACTGTTGTGAGTGCGTTGCAGTTGAGCAGGAAGTCGTGCCGGATCTCTGTGTCCCTGCCAAAACCTGACATGTCCAGCGTGGTCAAGGATGTGCACTCTCGCAGGAAACCACGATCAATCAGCGTAACATTGCTCAGTCCTGAGAAGTCTGCTCTTGTCAACGCGGAACACCCTTGCATCCAGTTCTCAATGAGCGTGATGCTGCGCAACACTGATAAATCAACTGTTTTCAATGATGTGCACCCGAGAAGAAACCCTGACCCAATGGCTGCGACATTGCCAAAAGCTGAGAAGTTAATCCTTCTCAGCGAGGTGCAGCCCCAAAGAAAGCCGTTACCCACCTTCACAACTTTGTGCAGTGCTGTCAAGTCAATCGTTTCCAACGAGGTGCAGCCCCTACAAAATTCGATCCCAATTTCCGTCACATTCGTCATCCCTGAAAAGCTGATGGTGGTCAACGACGAGCAGTGGCGGAGAAGCTCGGAGCCGATCTTCTTGACACTGCCAAAAGCTGACAAATCAATGGTTGTCAACGAGCTGCAGTTCTGGAGGAAGCCGTCCTCAATGTGCGTGATTCTGCGCCATCCTGAGATGTCAATCTTTTCCAACGACCGGCAGTAGGCAAGAAAATCTGCACCAACCTTCGTCGCACTCGTCATCTCCGATAAGTCAAGCTCTGTGACGCCACTTGCGTGGAGGAACGACTTCCCTATCACCGTCACACCAGTGAACCCTGACACGTCAAGGCTTGTCAACGATGTGCAGTAAGAGAGACAGTGATGTCCAATGTGCGTAACGTTGCACAATCCCGATAAGTCAACGGTTTCCACCGACCTACAACTGTAGAGGAAGTGGTGCTCAATTCGTGTCACACCAGACACAGCAGAGAGATCAAGTCTCGTAAACGATGCTTGCGACAAGAACCAGTTCGGAATAACAGTCGCAACCTCCGCCTGAAGAAGCAGAGAAGCCACCTCAGGATCCTGCACAGTCGCCAACCTCGCTTCGGAAATGTCTGTCTCACCCAAGGCACGAAGTGTCTCAACAAAATGGTACTTCGTCGACTTCCTCAACACGACTGTGTCTCCAGCACTCAGTTCTCTGATGTCCTCTCCTTCTTCCTTCCCTCCGAAGCTCATACGGAAGCTGTCTTCGCACAACCCTGTGGCAGACGCTACCTTCAGCCGCATCGTCTCCGTTGTGTCGTTCTCACCCACCTCAATCACGTATTTGGTATCATCATATCCCTGCACACACAGTTCCATTGTTTCGAGTGACGTGTTGCTCTGTTGTTGGGTAAGTGTTGAGGAGGAGGAGGAGGGAGGCAAGACACAACAAAATGGGGGGATGACATGCTCGAGAGACTCTTTACTCTCTGTTTGCTCAAAATACTGCAAAGTGGGAGGAGAAAAACTAAGATTGTTGTTCGCTTCCAGGGTGCGTCAGCGGTGTGACCACGAGAGGCTGTTGTATCCAAATGTAGTCGAGCAGTGCGAAAGGAAGCAGCGATCAATACGTTTGGCACTGCGAAGTTACGGCAATAGAGGGACGTCAACCCTTTGCACAAATGAACCTTCTACCGCATATCACCAACACCGCCAACAGAGTGACAATTATGATCAATTGTTTCCACATCGGCCATGGTGGGGGTGACAACGTGATTCCATCACGCGGAAATACTGAAGCACTGGAGCAAAACACCTTCGTTCCCTTGCGAATGCAAAAGCACACAAAACAGCTCCCCATACCACAGCTTAAATAATCTTCTCGGCACAGAACTGGGAAATAATCGACAACATTTTACCAAAACGTTTACCATACAATGCAACGAGGCCGGGTACGCCTGAAAATACTCATGTCTGGAAAATATATCTGAGGCGTGCCTGAGGCGTCACTGAGGCGTGCCTGAGGCGTACTCGGGATTAGTTACGTTTAAGTACGCCTCAGGCACGCCTGAGTATATATCGACGCATACTTGCGTTTCAGGCGCCTGGTGTGTATTTTTCCCCCGCAAAAAGGGCCTCTGATGCATTTCCGGAGCGATCTGAAAAAATTCCGGGGTCGGACAATTTTTTTAGCAAAAAATGCGTGACTTTAAGTTTGTACCAAAAATCAGGGGAAGTATACCCGGTTTCATATTTCTGCTGATATATAAAATTATTATGCACAGGTCACCACGTTTCTAAGGCATGCCATGTATTTCCTCCGCCCCCTGAAATGTGCTGAAATCAACTTTCGGTGTCCTGCTGAGAAAATTGCGGGGTCGCAAGATATTTAGTGAAAAATATCATGGTTATTGCTTACAGTAAACTGCCTCCTAAAAAGAGGCTTCGCAGAAGATGAGTCATACCTCGGGTATGTGTAAAAAAGTCCTTTGGTCACCCCATAGTTGTACTAAAAATAGAGCTGTGGTCTGTGGATCAAGGAGGCCTGTGTAAAATTCTGGGATCTCGATGGGATCTCTCTAGTGTTAGAGGTCCAGCCTTTTATGAGCCTCTTCCGTCTTGCATCAAGTTGGGCCCCGAAGGGACCCAGTCGAAAAGCACCCCCGAAATTTGTTTCCAATGATTCTTGAATCAATGAAATACCCGAAGGTACCACCAAAATATATATCATCAGCACCAAAGCTTAGCGAACCCTTTTCATTTTTTCGACTCGCTAGGCCCAGACGCACATTTTTCATCGCGCGACCCCGCATTTGAAAGATTTTGCTACCTCTGAATCGAAAACCACAAAATTTGGGGGTAAATACTTTTTTGTTCATGACCAAAATGCTGGTAAGAAATATAAATATACTCAGGCGTGCCTGAGGCGTACTTAAACGTAACTAATCCCGAGTACGCCTCAGGCACGCCTGAGTATTTATTTTCAGGCCTTGGCGAGGCCGACTCGGCCTCGTTGCATTGTATGGTTTACAGGTGGATCCAAAAATGACCTTGTCCCTTTCAAAAAATCTCTTCGTTTTCTCTTGATCACTTTTCCTTTCATATCTTCTTCTCTTCTTTGTACTTTCACTTGTTTGGGTTGTTGATATATACGCAACAATGTGTAACGTATTCGCTTTTCAACGCGTCGTGTTCATGCGTCTAAAAGCGTCGCTTTTCAACGCGTCGTGTTTGTGCGTCTAAAAGCGTCGCTTTGCAACGCGCCGTGTTCGTGCGTCCAAAAGCGTCGCTTTGCAACGCGTCGTGTTCGTGTGTCTAAAAGCGTCGCTTTGCAACGCGCCGTGTTCGTGCGTCCAAAAGCGTCGCTTTGCAACGCGTCGTGTTCGTGTGTCTAAAAGCGTCGCTTTGCAACGCGTCGTGTTTGTGTGTCTAAAAGCGTCGCTTTTCAACGCGTCGTGTTTGTGTGTCTAAAAGCGTCGCTTTTCAACGCGCCGTGTTTGTGCGTCTAAAAGCGTCGCTTTGCAACGCGCCGTGTTCGTGCGTCCAAAAGCGTCGCTTTGCAACGCGTCGTGTTTGTGCGTCTAAAAGCGTCGCTTTGCAACGCGTCGTGTTTGTGCGTCTAAAAGCGTCGCTTTGCAACGCGTCGTGTTTGTTCGTCTAAAAGCGTCGCTTTGCCACGCGTCGTGTTTGTGCGTCTAAAAGCGTCGCTTTTCAACGCGTCGTGTTTGTGTGTCTAAAAGCGTCGCTTTTCAACGTGTCCTGTTTGTGCGTCTAAAAGCGTCGCTTTTCAACGCGTCCTGTTCGTGCGTCTAAAAGCGTCGCTTTGCAACGCGTCGTGTTTGTGCGTCTAAAAGCGTCGCTTTGCAACGCGTCGTGTTTGTGCGTCTAAAAGCGTCGCTTTTCAACGCGTCGTGTTTGTTCGTCTAAAAGCGTCGCTTTTCAACGTGTCGTGTTTGTGCGTCTAAAAGCGTCGCTTTTCAACGCGTCGTGTTTGTGCGTCTAAAAGCGTCGCTTTTCAACGCGTCGTGTTCGTGCGTCTAAAAGCGTCGCTTTTCAACGCGTCGTGTTCGTGCGTCTAAAAGCGTCGCTTTTCAACGCGTCGTGTTTGTGCGTCTAAAAGCGTCGCTTTTCAACGCGTCGTGTTTGTGCGTCTAAAAGCGTCGCTTTGCAACGCGTCGCGTTTGTGCGTCTAAAAGCGTCGCTTTTCAACGCGTCGTGTTTGTGCGTCCAAAAGCGTCGCTTTGCCACGCGTCGTGTTTGTGCGTCTAAAAGCGTCGCTTTTCAACGCGCCGTGTTTGTGCGTCTAAAAGCGTCGCTTTGCAACGCGTCGTGTTTGTGTGTCTAAAAGCGTCGCTTTTCAACGCGTCGTGTTTGTGTGTCTAAAAGCGTCGCTTTTCAACGCGTCGTGTTTGTGCGTCTAAAAGCGTCGCTTTTCAACGTGTCCTGTTTGTGCGTCTAAAAGCGTCGCTTTTCAACGTGTCCTGTTTGTGCGTATAAAAGCGTCGCTTTTCAACGCGTCGTGTTCGTGTGTCTAAAAGCGTCGCTTTTCAACGCGTCCTGTTTGTGCGTCTAAAAGCGTCGCTTTTCAACGCGTCGTGTTCGTGCGTCTGAAAGCGTCGCTTTTCAACGCGTCGTGTTTGTGCGTCTAAAAGCGTCGCTTTTCAACGCGTCGTGTTTGTGCGTCTAAAAGCGTCGCTTTTCAACGTGTCCTGTTTGTGCGTCTAAAAGCGTCGCTTTTCAACGCGTCGTGTTTGTGTGTCTAAAAGCGTCGCTTTTCAACGCGTCGTGTTCGTGCGTCTGAAAGCGTCGCTTTTCAACGCGTCGTGTTTGTGCGTCTAAAAGCGTCGCTTTTCAACGCGTCGTGTTTGTGTGTCTAAAAGCGTCGCTTTTCAACGCGTCCTGTTTGTGTGTCTAAAAGCGTCGCTTTTCAACGCGCCGTGTTCGTGCGTCTAAAAGCGTCGCTTTTCAACGCGTCGTGTTTGTGCGTCTAAAAGCGTCGCTTTTCAACGCGTCGTGTTCGTGCGCAGTGCTACGAACGCGACAAGTCGCGCGCGACACGCGACAAACCACCCGCGACAGCGCGACAAAATGAGTTGTCGCAAAAATCGAAAAATTTTTTTTTCCATTTTGAGACACTTTTTTTTTTTTTTTTGCTAGGAAAAATCGCGTTTTTTCCGGGTACTTAGCAAAATTTTGGTCAAAAAATGATGGCTTTTGCTTACGTCGCTACTGTACCGTCTGCGATGGTTTTTTCTGGATTTTTTTTTTTGGATTTTTTTTTCCAAAATCGCCCACACCCAAAAAAAAAAAATTTTTTTTTTTTTGGTGAAAATTTTTGTGATGTCGAAAAAAAAAATTTTTTTTGGGCGCGACAGCGCGACAAGTGGCACTTTGTCGCGCGACTAGAATCTCTTGTCGCGTTGATAGCACTGTCGTGCGTCTAAAAGCGTCGCTTTTCAACGCGTCGTGCTTGTGTGTCTAAAAGCGTCGCTTTTCAACGCGTCCTGTTTGTGTGTCTAAAAGCGTCGCTTTTCAACGCGCCTTGTTTGTGCGTCTAAAAGCGTCGCTTTTCAACGCGTCCTGTTTGTGTGTCTAAAAGCGTCGCTTTTCAACGCGCCGTGTTCGTGCGTCTAAAAGCGTCGCTTTGCAACGCGTCGTGTTTGTGTGTCTAAAAGCGTCGCTTTTCAACGCGCCGTGTTCGTGTGTCTAAAAGCGTCGCTTTTCAACGCGTCGTGTTTGTGCGTCTAAAAGCGTCGCTTTTCAACGCGTCGTGTTTGTGCGTCTAAAAGCGTCGCTTTTCAACGCGTCGTGTTCGTGTGTCTAAAAGCGTCGCTTTTCAACGCGCCGTGTTTGTGCGTCTAAAAGCGTCGCTTTTCAACGCGTCCTGTTTGTGTGTCTAAAAGCGTCGCTTTTCAACGCGTCGTGTTTGTGCGTCTAAAAGCGTCGCTTTTCAACGCGTCGTGTTTGTGCGTCTAAAAGCGTCGCTTTTCAACGCGCCGTGTTCGTGCGTCTAAAAGCGTCGCTTTTCAACGTGTATTGTTTGTGCGTCTAAAAGCGTCGCTTTTCAACGCGCCGTGTTTGTGCGTCTAAAAGCGTCGCTTTTCAACGCGCCGTGTTCGCGCGTCTAAAAGCGTCGCTTTGCAACGCGTCGTGTTTGTGTGTCTAAAAGCGTCGCTTTTCAACGCGCCGTGTTCGTGCGTCTAAAAGCGTCGCTTTTCAACGCGTCGTGTTCGTGCGTCTAAAAGCGTCGCTTTGCAACGCGTCGTGTTTGTGTGTCTAAAAGCGTCGCTTTTCAACGCGTCGTGTTCGTGCGTCTGAAAGCGTCGCTTTTCAACGCGTCGTGTTTGTGCGTCTAAAAGCGTCGCTTTTCAACGCGTCGTGTTTGTGTGTCTAAAAGCGTCGCTTTTCAACGCGCCGTGTTTGTGTGTCTAAAATCGTCGCTTTTCAACGCGTCCTGTTTGTGTGTCTAAAAGCGTCGCTTTTCAACGCGCCGTGTTCGTGCGTCTAAAAGCGTCGCTTTTCAACGCGTCCTGTTTGTGTGTCTAAAAGCGTCGCTTTTCAACGCGCCGTGTTCGTGCGTCTAAAAGCGTCGCTTTTCAACGCGCCGTGTTTGTGCGTCTAAAAGCGTCGCTTTTCAACGCGTCGTGTTTGTGTGTCTAAAAGCGTCGCTTTTCAACGCGCCGTGTTCGTGCGTCTAAAAGCGTCGCTTTTCAACGCGCCGTGTTTGTGCGTCTAAAAGCGTCGCTTTTCAACGCGTCCTGTTTGTGTGTCTAAAAGCGTCGCTTTGCAACGCGTCGTGTTTGTGTGTCTAAAAGCGTCGCTTTTCAACGCGTCCTGTTTGTGTGTCTAAAAGCGTCGCTTTTCAACGCGTCGTGTTTGTGCGTCTAAAAGCGTCGCTTTTCAACGCGTCGTGTTTGTGTGTCTAAAAGCGTAGCTTTTCAACGCGCCGTGTTTGTGCGTCTAAAAGCGTCGCTTTTCAACGCGTCGTGTTTGTGTGTCTAAAAGCGTAGCTTTTCAACGCGCCGTGTTCGTGCGTCTAAAAGCGTCGCTTTGCCACGCGTCGTGTTTGTGCGTCTAAAAGCGTCGCTTTTCAACGCGTCGTGTTCGTGCGTCTAAAAGCGTCGCTTTTCAACGCGTCGTGTCTGTGCGTCTAAAAGCGTCGCTTTGCAACGCGTCGTGTTTGTGTGTCTAAAAGCTTCGCTTTTCAACGCGTCGTGTTCGTGCGTCTAAAAGCGTCGCTTTGCAACGCGTCGTGTTTGTGTGTCTAAAAGCGTCGCTTTTCAACGTGTCCTGTTTGTGCGTCTAAAAGCGTCGCTTTTCAACGCGTCGTGTTTGTGCGTCTAAAAGCGTCGCTTTTCAACGCGTCGTGTTTGTGCGTCTAAAAGCTTCGCTTTTCAACGCGTCGTGTTCGTGCGTCTAAAAGCGTCGCTTTGCAACGCGTCGTGTTTGTGTGTCTAAAAGCGTCGCTTTTCAACGTGTCCTGTTTGTGCGTCTAAAAGCGTCGCTTTTCAACGCGTCGTGTTTGTGTGTCTAAAAGCGTCGCTTTTCAACGTGTCGTGTTTGTGCGTCTAAAAGCGTCGCTTTTCAACGCGTCGTGTTTGTGTGTCTAAAAGCGTCGCTTTTCAACGCGCCGTGTTCGTGCGTCTAAAAGCGTAGCTTTGCAACGCGTCCTGTTTGTGTGTCTAAAAGCGTCGCTTTTCAACGCGCCGTGTTCGTGCGTCTAAAAGCGTCGCTTTTCAACGCGTCGTGTTTGTGTGTCTAAAAGCGTCGCTTTTCAACGTGTCCTGTTTGTGCGTCTAAAAGCGTCGCTTTTCAACGCGCCGTGTTTGTGCGTCTAAAAGCGTCGCTTTTCAACGCGTCGTGTTCGTGCGTCTAAAAGCGTCGCTTTGCAACGCGTCGTGTTTGTGTGTCTAAAAGCGTCGCTTTTCAACGTGTCCTGTTTGTGCGTCTAAAAGCGTCGCTTTTCAACGCGTCGTGTTTGTGCGTCTAAAAGCTTCGCTTTTCAACGCGTCGTGTTCGTGCGTCTAAAAGCGTCGCTTTGCAACGCGTCGTGTTTGTGTGTCTAAAAGCGTCGCTTTTCAACGTGTCCTGTTTGTGCGTCTAAAAGCGTCGCTTTTCAACGCGTCGTGTTTGTGCGTCTAAAAGCGTCGCTTTTCAACGCGTCGTGTTTGTGCGTCTAAAAGCTTCGCTTTTCAACGCGTCGTGTTCGTGCGTCTAAAAGCGTCGCTTTGCAACGCGTCGTGTTTGTGTGTCTAAAAGCGTCGCTTTTCAACGTGTCCTGTTTGTGCGTCTAAAAGCGTCGCTTTTCAACGCGTCGTGTTTGTGTGTCTAAAAGCGTCGCTTTTCAACGCGCCGTGTTCGTGCGTCTAAAAGCGTCGCTTTGCAACGCGTCGTGTTTGTGTGTCTAAAAGCTTCGCTTTTCAACGCGTCGTGTTCGTGCGTCTAAAAGCGTCGCTTTGCAACGCGTCGTGTTTGTGCGTCTAAAAGCGTCGCTTTTCAACGCGTCGTGTTTGTGTGTCTAAAAGCTTCGCTTTTCAACGCGTCGTGTTCGTGCGTCTAAAAGCGTCGCTTTGCAACGCGTCGTGTTTGTGTGTCTAAAAGCGTCGCTTTTCAACGTGTCCTGTTTGTGCGTCTAAAAGCGTCGCTTTTCAACGCGTCGTGTTTGTGTGTCTAAAAGCGTCGCTTTTCAACGCGCCGTGTTCGTGCGTCTAAAAGCGTCGCTTTTCAACGCGTCCTGTTTGTGTGTCTAAAAGCGTCGCTTTTCAACGCGTCCTGTTTGTGTGTCTAAAAGCGTCGCTTTTCAACGCGCCGTGTTTGTGCGTCTAAAAGCGTCGCTTTTCAACGCGTCGTGTTCGTGCGTCTAAAAGCGTCGCTTTTCAACGCGTCCTGTTTGTGTGTCTAAAAGCGTCGCTTTTCAACGCGTCCTGTTTGTGTGTCTAAAAGCGTCGCTTTTCAACGCGCCGTGTTTGTGCGTCTAAAAGCGTCGCTTTGCAACGTGTCCTGTTTGTGCGTCTAAAAGCGTCGCTTTTCAACGTGTCCTGTTTGTGCGTCTAAAAGCGTCGCTTTTCAACGCGTCGTGTTTGTGTGTCTAAAAGCGTCGCTTTTCAACGTGTCCTGTTTGTGCGTCTAAAAGCGTCGCTTTTCAACGCGTCGTGTTTGTGCGTCTAAAAGCGTCGCTTTTCAACGCGTCGTGTTTGTGTGTCTAAAAGCGTCGCTTTTCAACGTGTCCTGTTTGTGCGTCTAAAAGCGTCGCTTTTCAACGCGTCGTGTTTGTGCGTCTAAAAGCTTCGCTTTTCAACGCGTCGTGTTCGTGCGTCTAAAAGCGTCGCTTTGCAACGCGTCGTGTTTGTGTGTCTAAAAGCGTCGCTTTTCAACGCGTCGTGTTTGTGTGTCTAAAAGCGTCGCTTTTCAACGCGCCGTGTTCGTGCGTCTAAAAGCGTCGCTTTGCAACGCGTCCTGTTTGTGTGTCTAAAAGCGTCGCTTTGCAACGCGTCGTGTTTGTGTGTCTAAAAGCTTCGCTTTTCAACGCGTCGTGTTCGTGCGTCTAAAAGCGTCGCTTTGCAACGCGTCGTGTTTGTGTGTCTAAAAGCGTCGCTTTTCAACGTGTCCTGTTTGTGCGTCTAAAAGCGTCGCTTTTCAACGCGTCGTGTTTGTGCGTCTAAAAGCGTCGCTTTTCAACGCGCCGTGTTTGTGCGTCTAAAAGCGTCGCTTTTCAACGCGTCCTGTTTGTGTGTCTAAAAGCGTCGCTTTTCAACGCGCCGTGTTTGTGCGTCTAAAAGCGTCGCTTTTCAACGCGTCCTGTTTGTGTGTCTAAAAGCGTCGCTTTTCAACGCGTCCTGTTTGTGTGTCTAAAAGCGTCGCTTTTCAACGCGCCGTGTTTGTGCGTCTAAAAGCGTCGCTTTTCAACGCGTCGTGTTCGTGCGTCTAAAAGCGTCGCTTTTCAACGCGTCGTGTTTGTGTGTCTAAAAGCGTCGCTTTTCAACGTGTCCTGTTTGTGCGTCTAAAAGCGTCGCTTTTCAACGCGTCGTGTTTGTGCGTCTAAAAGCGTCGCCTTTCAACGCGTCGTGTTTGTGTGTCTAAAAGCGTCGCTTTTCAACGTGTCCTGTTTGTGCGTCTAAAAGCGTCGCTTTTCAACGCGTCGTGTTTGTGCGTCTAAAAGCTTCGCTTTTCAACGCGTCGTGTTCGTGCGTCTAAAAGCGTCGCTTTTCAACGCGTCGTGTTTGTGTGTCTAAAAGCGTCGCTTTTCAACGCGTCGTGTTTGTGTGTCTAAAAGCGTCGCTTTTCAACGCGCCGTGTTCGTGCGTCTAAAAGCGTCGCTTTGCAACGCGTCGTGTTTGTGTGTCTAAAAGCGTCGCTTTTCAACGCGCCGTGTTCGTGCGTCTAAAAGCGTCGCTTTTCAACGCGCCGTGTTCGTGCGTCTAAAAGCGTCGCTTTTCAACGCGTCCTGTTTGTGTGTCTAAAAGCGTCGCTTTTCAACGTGTCCTGTTTGTGCGTCTAAAAGCGTCGCTTTTCAACGCGTCGTGTTTGTGCGTCTAAAAGCGTCGCTTTGCAACGCGTCGTGTTTGTGCGTCTAAAAGCGTCGCTTTGCAACGCGTCCTGTTTGTGCGTCTAAAAGCGTCGCTTTTCAACGCGCCGTGTTTGTGCGTCTAAAAGCGTCGCTTTTCAACGCGTCGTGTTTGTGCGTCTAAAAGCTTCGCTTTTCAACGCGTCGTGTTCGTGCGTCTAAAAGCGTCGCTTTTCAACGCGTCCTGTTTGTGTGTCTAAAAGCGTCGCTTTGCAACGCGTCGTGTTTGTGTGTCTAAAAGCTTCGCTTTTCAACGCGTCGTGTTCGTGCGTCTAAAAGCGTCGCTTTGCAACGCGTCGTGTTTGTGCGTCTAAAAGCGTCGCTTTGCAACGCGTCGTGTTTGTGTGTCTAAAAGCTTCGCTTTTCAACGCGTCGTGTTCGTGCGTCTAAAAGCGTCGCTTTGCAACGCGTCGTGTTTGTGTGTCTAAAAGCGTCGCTTTTCAACGTGTCCTGTTTGTGCGTCTAAAAGCGTCGCTTTTCAACGCGTCGTGTTTGTGTGTCTAAAAGCGTCGCTTTTCAACGCGCCGTGTTCGTGCGTCTAAAAGCGTCGCTTTTCAACGCGTCCTGTTTGTGTGTCTAAAAGCGTCGCTTTTCAACGCGTCCTGTTTGTGTGTCTAAAAGCGTCGCTTTTCAACGCGCCGTGTTTGTGCGTCTAAAAGCGTCGCTTTTCAACGCGTCGTGTTCGTGCGTCTAAAAGCGTCGCTTTTCAACGCGTCGTGTTTGTGTGTCTAAAAGCGTCGCTTTTCAACGTGTCCTGTTTGTGCGTCTAAAAGCGTCGCTTTTCAACGCGTCGTGTTCGTGCGTCTAAAAGCGTCGCTTTTCAACGCGTCGTGTTTGTGTGTCTAAAAGCGTCGCTTTTCAACGTGTCCTGTTTGTGCGTCTAAAAGCGTCGCTTTTCAACGCGTCGTGTTCGTGCGTCTAAAAGCGTCGCTTTTCAACGCGTCGTGTTTGTGTGTCTAAAAGCGTCGCTTTTCAACGTGTCCTGTTTGTGCGTCTAAAAGCGTCGCTTTTCAACGCGTCGTGTTTGTGCGTCTAAAAGCGTCGCTTTTCAACGCGTCGTGTTTGTGCGTCTAAAAGCTTCGCTTTTCAACGCGTCGTGTTCGTGCGTCTAAAAGCGTCGCTTTGCAACGCGTCGTGTTTGTGTGTCTAAAAGCGTCGCTTTTCAACGCGTCGTGTTTGTGTGTCTAAAAGCGTCGCTTTTCAACGCGCCGTGTTCGTGCGTCTAAAAGCGTCGCTTTTCAACGCGTCCTGTTTGTGTGTCTAAAAGCGTCGCTTTTCAACGCGCCGTGTTCGTGCGTCTAAAAGCGTCGCTTTTCAACGCGCCGTGTTTGTGCGTCTAAAAGCGTCGCTTTTCAACGCGCCGTGTTCGTGCGTCTAAAAGCGTCGCTTTTCAACGCGTCCTGTTTGTGTGTCTAAAAGCGTCGCTTTTCAACGCGTCCTGTTTGTGCGTCTAAAAGCGTCGCTTTGCAACGCGTCGTGTTTGTGTGTCTAAAAGCGTCGCTTTTCAACGCGTCGTGTTTGTGTGTCTAAAAGCGTCGCTTTTCAACGTGTCCTGTTTGTGCGTCTAAAAGCGTCGCTTTTCAACGCGTCGTGTTTGTGCGTCTAAAAGCGTCGCTTTTCAACGCGTCGTGTTTGTGCGTCTAAAAGCTTCGCTTTTCAACGCGTCGTGTTCGTGCGTCTAAAAGCGTCGCTTTGCAACGCGTCGTGTTTGTGTGTCTAAAAGCGTCGCTTTTCAACGCGTCGTGTTTGTGCGTCTAAAAGCTTCGCTTTTCAACGCGTCGTGTTCGTGCGTCTAAAAGCGTCGCTTTTCAACGCGTCGTGTTTGTGTGTCTAAAAGCGTCGCTTTTCAACGCGCCGTGTTTGTGCGTCTAAAAGCGTCGCTTTGCAACGCGTCCTGTTTGTGTGTCTAAAAGCGTCGCTTTTCAACGCGCCGTGTTCGTGCGTCTAAAAGCGTCGCTTTGCAACGCGTCCTGTTTGTGTGTCTAAAAGCGTCGCTTTGCAACGCGTCGTGTTTGTGTGTCTAAAAGCTTCGCTTTTCAACGCGTCGTGTTCGTGCGTCTAAAAGCGTCGCTTTGCAACGCGTCCTGTTTGTGTGTCTAAAAGCGTCGCTTTGCAACGCGTCGTGTTTGTGTGTCTAAAAGCGTCGCTTTTCAACGTGTCCTGTTTGTGCGTCTAAAAGCGTCGCTTTTCAACGCGTCGTGTTTGTGCGTCTAAAAGCGTCGCTTTTCAACGCGTCCTGTTTGTGTGTCTAAAAGCGTCGCTTTTCAACGCGCCGTGTTCGTGCGTCTAAAAGCGTCGCTTTTCAACGCGTCCTGTTTGTGTGTCTAAAAGCGTCGCTTTGCAACGCGTCGTGTTTGTGTGTCTAAAAGCTTCGCTTTTCAACGCGTCGTGTTCGTGCGTCTAAAAGCGTCGCTTTGCAACGCGTCGTGTTTGTGCGTCTAAAAGCGTCGCTTTTCAACGCGTCGTGTTTGTGTGTCTAAAAGCTTCGCTTTTCAACGCGTCGTGTTCGTGCGTCTAAAAGCGTCGCTTTGCAACGCGTCGTGTTTGTGTGTCTAAAAGCGTCGCTTTTCAACGTGTCCTGTTTGTGCGTCTAAAAGCGTCGCTTTTCAACGCGTCGTGTTTGTGTGTCTAAAAGCGTCGCTTTTCAACGCGCCGTGTTCGTGCGTCTAAAAGCGTCGCTTTTCAACGCGTCCTGTTTGTGTGTCTAAAAGCGTCGCTTTTCAACGCGTCCTGTTTGTGTGTCTAAAAGCGTCGCTTTTCAACGCGCCGTGTTTGTGCGTCTAAAAGCGTCGCTTTTCAACGCGTCGTGTTCGTGCGTCTAAAAGCGTCGCTTTGCAACGTGTCCTGTTTGTGCGTCTAAAAGCGTCGCTTTTCAACGTGTCCTGTTTGTGCGTCTAAAAGCGTCGCTTTTCAACGCGTCGTGTTTGTGTGTCAAAAAGCGTCGCTTTTCAACGTGTCCTGTTTGTGCGTCTAAAAGCGTCGCTTTTCAACGCGTCGTGTTTGTGCGTCTAAAAGCGTCGCTTTTCAACGCGTCGTGTTTGTGCGTCTAAAAGCTTCGCTTTTCAACGCGTCGTGTTCGTGCGTCTAAAAGCGTCGCTTTTCAACGCGCCGTGTTTGTGCGTCTAAAAGCGTCGCTTTTCAACGCGTCGTGTTTGTGTGTCTAAAAGCGTCGCTTTTCAACGCGCCGTGTTCGTGCGTCTAAAAGCGTCGCTTTGCAACGCGTCCTGTTTGTGTGTCTAAAAGCGTCGCTTTGCAACGCGTCGTGTTTGTGTGTCTAAAAGCTTCGCTTTTCAACGCGTCGTGTTCGTGCGTCTAAAAGCGTCGCTTTGCAACGCGTCGTGTTTGTGTGTCTAAAAGCGTCGCTTTTCAACGTGTCCTGTTTGTGCGTCTAAAAGCGTCGCTTTTCAACGCGTCGTGTTTGTGCGTCTAAAAGCGTCGCTTTTCAACGCGTCCTGTTTGTGTGTCTAAAAGCGTCGCTTTTCAACGCGCCGTGTTCGTGCGTCTAAAAGCGTCGCTTTTCAACGCGTCCTGTTTGTGTGTCTAAAAGCGTCGCTTTGCAACGCGTCGTGTTTGTGTGTCTAAAAGCTTCGCTTTTCAACGCGTCGTGTTCGTGCGTCTAAAAGCGTCGCTTTGCAACGCGTCGTGTTTGTGCGTCTAAAAGCGTCGCTTTTCAACGCGTCGTGTTTGTGTGTCTAAAAGCTTCGCTTTTCAACGCGTCGTGTTCGTGCGTCTAAAAGCGTCGCTTTGCAACGCGTCGTGTTTGTGTGTCTAAAAGCGTCGCTTTTCAACGCGCCGTGTTCGTGCGTCTAAAAGCGTCGATTTTCAACGCGTCCTGTTTGTGTGTCTAAAAGCGTCGCTTTTCAACGCGTCCTGTTTGTGTGTCTAAAAGCGTCGCTTTTCAACGCGCCGTGTTTGTGCGTCTAAAAGCGTCGCTTTTCAACGCGTCGTGTTCGTGCGTCTAAAAGCGTCGCTTTGCAACGTGTCCTGTTTGTGCGTCTAAAAGCGTCGCTTTTCAACGTGTCCTGTTTGTGCGTCTAAAAGCGTCGCTTTTCAACGCGTCGTGTTTGTGTGTCAAAAAGCGTCGCTTTTCAACGTGTCCTGTTTGTGCGTCTAAAAGCGTCGCTTTTCAACGCGTCGTGTTTGTGCGTCTAAAAGCGTCGCTTTTCAACGCGTCGTGTTTGTGCGTCTAAAAGCTTCGCTTTTCAACGCGTCGTGTTCGTGCGTCTAAAAGCGTCGCTTTGCAACGCGTCGTGTTTGTGCGTCTAAAAGCGTCGCTTTTCAACGCGCCGTGTTTGTGCGTCTAAAAGCGTCGCTTTTCAACGCGTCGTGTTTGTGTGTCTAAAAGCGTCGCTTTTCAACGCGCCGTGTTCGTGCGTCTAAAAGCGTCGCTTTGCAACGCGTCCTGTTTGTGTGTCTAAAAGCGTCGCTTTGCAACGCGTCGTGTTTGTGTGTCTAAAAGCTTCGCTTTTCAACGCGTCGTGTTCGTGCGTCTAAAAGCGTCGCTTTGCAACGCGTCGTGTTTGTGCGTCTAAAAGCTTCGCTTTTCAACGCGTCGTGTTCGTGCGTCTAAAAGCGTCGCTTTGCAACGCGTCGTGTTTGTGTGTCTAAAAGCGTCGCTTTTCAACGTGTCCTGTTTGTGCGTCTAAAAGCGTCGCTTTTCAACGCGTCGTGTTTGTGCGTCTAAAAGCTTCGCTTTTCAACGCGTCGTGTTCGTGCGTCTAAAAGCGTCGCTTTGCAACGCGTCGTGTTTGTGTGTCTAAAAGCGTCGCTTTTCAACGTGTCGTGTTTGTGCGTCTAAAAGCGTCGCTTTTCAACGCGTCGTGTTTGTGCGTCTAAAAGCGTCGCTTTTCAACGCGTCGTGTTTGTGCGTCTAAAAGCTTCGCTTTTCAACGCGTCGTGTTTGTGCGTCTAAAAGCGTCGCTTTTCAACGCGTCGTGTTTGTGCGTCTAAAAGCGTCGCTTTTCAACGCGTCGTGTTTGTGCGTCTAAAAGCTTCGCTTTTCAACGCGTCGTGTTCGTGCGTCTAAAAGCGTCGCTTTGCAACGCGTCGTGTTTGTGTGTCTAAAAGCGTCGCTTTTCAACGCGTCGTGTTTGTGCGTCTAAAAGCTTCGCTTTTCAACGCGTCGTGTTCGTGCGTCTAAAAGCGTCGCTTTTCAACGCGTCGTGTTTGTGTGTCTAAAAGCGTCGCTTTTCAACGCGCCGTGTTTGTGCGTCTAAAAGCGTCGCTTTGCAACGCGTCCTGTTTGTGTGTCTAAAAGCGTCGCTTTTCAACGCGCCGTGTTCGTGCGTCTAAAAGCGTCGCTTTGCAACGCGTCCTGTTTGTGTGTCTAAAAGCGTCGCTTTGCAACGCGTCGTGTTTGTGTGTCTAAAAGCTTCGCTTTTCAACGCGTCGTGTTCGTGCGTCTAAAAGCGTCGCTTTGCAACGCGTCCTGTTTGTGTGTCTAAAAGCGTCGCTTTGCAACGCGTCGTGTTTGTGTGTCTAAAAGCGTCGCTTTTCAACGTGTCCTGTTTGTGCGTCTAAAAGCGTCGCTTTTCAACGCGTCGTGTTTGTGCGTCTAAAAGCGTCGCTTTTCAACGCGTCCTGTTTGTGTGTCTAAAAGCGTCGCTTTTCAACGCGCCGTGTTCGTGCGTCTAAAAGCGTCGCTTTTCAACGCGTCCTGTTTGTGTGTCTAAAAGCGTCGCTTTGCAACGCGTCGTGTTTGTGTGTCTAAAAGCTTCGCTTTTCAACGCGTCGTGTTCGTGCGTCTAAAAGCGTCGCTTTGCAACGCGTCGTGTTTGTGCGTCTAAAAGCGTCGCTTTTCAACGCGTCGTGTTTGTGTGTCTAAAAGCTTCGCTTTTCAACGCGTCGTGTTCGTGCGTCTAAAAGCGTCGCTTTGCAACGCGCCGTGTTTGTGTGTCTAAAAGCGTCGCTTTTCAACGCGCCGTGTTCGTGCGTCTAAAAGCGTCGCTTTTCAACGCGTCCTGTTTGTGTGTCTAAAAGCGTCGCTTTTCAACGCGTCCTGTTTGTGTGTCTAAAAGCGTCGCTTTTCAACGCGCCGTGTTTGTGCGTCTAAAAGCGTCGCTTTTCAACGCGTCGTGTTCGTGCGTCTAAAAGCGTCGCTTTGCAACGTGTCCTGTTTGTGCGTCTAAAAGCGTCGCTTTTCAACGTGTCCTGTTTGTGCGTCTAAAAGCGTCGCTTTTCAACGCGTCGTGTTTGTGTGTCAAAAAGCGTCGCTTTTCAACGTGTCCTGTTTGTGCGTCTAAAAGCGTCGCTTTTCAACGCGTCGTGTTTGTGCGTCTAAAAGCGTCGCTTTTCAACGCGTCGTGTTTGTGCGTCTAAAAGCTTCGCTTTTCAACGCGTCGTGTTCGTGCGTCTAAAAGCGTCGCTTTGCAACGCGTCGTGTTTGTGCGTCTAAAAGCGTCGCTTTTCAACGCGCCGTGTTTGTGCGTCTAAAAGCGTCGCTTTTCAACGCGTCGTGTTTGTGTGTCTAAAAGCGTCGCTTTTCAACGCGCCGTGTTCGTGCGTCTAAAAGCGTCGCTTTGCAACGCGTCCTGTTTGTGTGTCTAAAAGCGTCGCTTTGCAACGCGTCGTGTTTGTGTGTCTAAAAGCTTCGCTTTTCAACGCGTCGTGTTCGTGCGTCTAAAAGCGTCGCTTTGCAACGCGTCGTGTTTGTGTGTCTAAAAGCGTCGCTTTTCAACGTGTCCTGTTTGTGCGTCTAAAAGCGTCGCTTTTCAACGCGTCGTGTTTGTGCGTCTAAAAGCGTCGCTTTTCAACGCGTCCTGTTTGTGTGTCTAAAAGCGTCGCTTTTCAACGCGCCGTGTTTGTGCGTCTAAAAGCGTCGCTTTTCAACGCGTCCTGTTTGTGTGTCTAAAAGCGTCGCTTTTCAACGCGTCCTGTTTGTGTGTCTAAAAGCGTCGCTTTTCAACGCGCCGTGTTTGTGCGTCTAAAAGCGTCGCTTTTCAACGCGTCGTGTTTGTGTGTCTAAAAGCGTCGCTTTTCAACGCGTCGTGTTCGTGCGTCTAAAAGCGTCGCTTTTCAACGCGTCGTGTTTGTGTGTCTAAAAGCGTCGCTTTTCAACGTGTCCTGTTTGTGCGTCTAAAAGCGTCGCTTTTCAACGCGTCGTGTTTGTGCGTCTAAAAGCGTCGCCTTTCAACGCGTCGTGTTTGTGTGTCTAAAAGCGTCGCTTTTCAACGCGTCGTGTTTGTGCGTCTAAAAGCTTCGCTTTTCAACGCGTCGTGTTCGTGCGTCTAAAAGCGTCGCTTTGCAACGCGTCGTGTTTGTGTGTCTAAAAGCGTCGCTTTTCAACGCGTCGTGTTTGTGTGTCTAAAAGCGTCGCTTTTCAACGCGCCGTGTTCGTGCGTCTAAAAGCGTCGCTTTGCAACGCGTCCTGTTTGTGTGTCTAAAAGCGTCGCTTTTCAACGCGCCGTGTTCGTGCGTCTAAAAGCGTCGCTTTTCAACGCGCCGTGTTCGTGCGTCTAAAAGCGTCGCTTTTCAACGCGTCCTGTTTGTGTGTCTAAAAGCGTCGCTTTTCAACGTGTCGTGTTTGTGTGTCTAAAAGCGTCGCTTTTCAACGTGTCCTGTTTGTGCGTCTAAAAGCGTCGCTTTTCAACGCGTCGTGTTTGTGCGTCTAAAAGCGTCGCTTTTCAACGCGCCGTGTTCGTGCGTCTAAAAGCGTCGCTTTGCAACGCGTCCTGTTTGTGTGTCTAAAAGCGTCGCTTTGCCACGCGTCGTGTTTGTGCGTCTAAAAGCGTCGCTTTTCAACGCGTCCTGTTTGTGTGTCTAAAAGCGTCGCTTTGCAACGCGCCGTGTTCGTGCGTCTAAAAGCGTCGCTTTGCAACGCGTCGTGTTTGTGCGTCTAAAAGCGTCGCTTTTCAACGCGTCGTGTTTGTGCGTCTAAAAGCGTCGCTTTTCAACGCGCCGTGTTCGTGCGTCTAAAAGCGTCGCTTTGCAACGCGTCCTGTTTGTGTGTCTAAAAGCGTCGCTTTTCAACGCGTCCTGTTTGTGTGTCTAAAAGCGTCGCTTTGCAACGCGTCCTGTTTGTGTGTCTAAAAGCGTCGCTTTTCAACGCGTCGTGTTTGTGCGTCTAAAAGCGTCGCTTTTCAACGCGTCCTGTTTGTGTGTCTAAAAGCGTCGCTTTTCAACGCGTCCTGTTTGTGCGTCTAAAAGCGTCGCTTTTCAACGCGCCGTGTTCGTGCGTCTAAAAGCGTCGCTTTGCAACGCGCCGTGTTCGTGCGTCTAAAAGCGTCGCTTTGCAACGCGTCGTGTTTGTGCGTCTAAAAGCGTCGCTTTTCAACGCGCCGTGTTTGTGCGTCTAAAAGCGTCGCTTTTCAACGCGTCGTGTTTGTGTGTCTAAAAGCTTCGCTTTGCAACGCGTCGTGTTTGTGTGTCTAAAAGCTTCGCTTTTCAACGCGTCGTGTTCGTGCGTCTAAAAGCGTCGCTTTGCAACGCGTCGTGTTTGTGCGTCTAAAAGCGTCGCTTTTCAACGCGTCGTGTTTGTGTGTCTAAAAGCTTCGCTTTTCAACGCGTCGTGTTCGTGCGTCTAAAAGCGTCGCTTTGCAACGCGTCGTGTTTGTGTGTCTAAAAGCGTCGCTTTTCAACGTGTCCTGTTTGTGCGTCTAAAAGCGTCGCTTTTCAACGCGTCCTGTTTGTGTGTCTAAAAGCGTCGCTTTTCAACGCGTCCTGTTTGTGTGTCTAAAAGCGTCGCTTTTCAACGCGCCGTGTTTGTGCGTCTAAAAGCGTCGCTTTTCAACGCGTCGTGTTCGTGCGTCTAAAAGCGTCGCTTTGCAACGCGTCGTGTTTGTGTGTCTAAAAGCTTCGCTTTTCAACGCGTCGTGTTCGTGCGTCTAAAAGCGTCGCTTTGCAACGCGTCGTGTTTGTGTGTCTAAAAGCGTCGCTTTTCAACGCGTCGTGTTTGTGTGTCTAAAAGCTTCGCTTTTCAACGCGTCGTGTTCGTGCGTCTAAAAGCGTCGCTTTGCAACGCGTCGTGTTTGTGTGTCTAAAAGCGTCGCTTTTCAACGTGTCCTGTTTGTGCGTCTAAAAGCGTCGCTTTTCAACGCGTCCTGTTTGTGTGTCTAAAAGCGTCGCTTTTCAACGCGTCCTGTTTGTGTGTCTAAAAGCGTCGCTTTTCAACGCGCCGTGTTTGTGCGTCTAAAAGCGTCGCTTTTCAACGCGTCGTGTTCGTGCGTCTAAAAGCGTCGCTTTGCAACGTGTCCTGTTTGTGCGTCTAAAAGCGTCGCTTTTCAACGTGTCCTGTTTGTGCGTCTAAAAGCGTCGCTTTTCAACGCGTCGTGTTTGTGTGTCTAAAAGCGTCGCTTTTCAACGTGTCCTGTTTGTGCGTCTAAAAGCGTCGCTTTTCAACGCGTCGTGTTTGTGCGTCTAAAAGCGTCGCTTTTCAACGCGTCGTGTTTGTGCGTCTAAAAGCTTCGCTTTTCAACGCGTCGTGTTCGTGCGTCTAAAAGCGTCGCTTTGCAACGCGTCGTGTTTGTGTGTCTAAAAGCGTCGCTTTTCAACGCGTCGTGTTTGTGTGTCTAAAAGCGTCGCTTTTCAACGCGCCGTGTTCGTGCGTCTAAAAGCGTCGCTTTGCAACGCGTCCTGTTTGTGTGTCTAAAAGCGTCGCTTTGCAACGCGTCGTGTTTGTGTGTCTAAAAGCTTCGCTTTTCAACGCGTCGTGTTCGTGCGTCTAAAAGCGTCGCTTTGCAACGCGTCGTGTTTGTGTGTCTAAAAGCGTCGCTTTTCAACGTGTCCTGTTTGTGCGTCTAAAAGCGTCGCTTTTCAACGCGCCGTGTTTGTGCGTCTAAAAGCGTCGCTTTTCAACGCGTCGTGTTCGTGCGTCTAAAAGCGTCGCTTTTCAACGCGTCCTGTTTGTGCGTCTAAAAGCGTCGCTTTTCAACGCGTCGTGTTCGTGCGTCTAAAAGCGTCGCTTTTCAACGCGTCGTGTTTGTGTGTCTAAAAGCGTCGCTTTTCAACGTGTCCTGTTTGTGCGTCTAAAAGCGTCGCTTTTCAACGCGTCGTGTTCGTGCGTCTAAAAGCGTCGCTTTTCAACGCGTCGTGTTTGTGTGTCTAAAAGCGTCGCTTTGCAACGCGTCGTGTTTGTGTGTCTAAAAGCTTCGCTTTTCAACGCGTCGTGTTCGTGCGTCTAAAAGCGTCGCTTTGCAACGCGTCGTGTTTGTGTGTCTAAAAGCGTCGCTTTTCAACGTGTCCTGTTTGTGCGTCTAAAAGCGTCGCTTTTCAACGCGTCGTGTTTGTGCGTCTAAAAGCGTCGCTTTTCAACGCGTCCTGTTTGTGTGTCTAAAAGCGTCGCTTTTCAACGCGCCGTGTTCGTGCGTCTAAAAGCGTCGCTTTTCAACGCGTCCTGTTTGTGTGTCTAAAAGCGTCGCTTTGCAACGCGTCGTGTTTGTGTGTCTAAAAGCTTCGCTTTTCAACGCGTCGTGTTCGTGCGTCTAAAAGCGTCGCTTTGCAACGCGTCGTGTTTGTGCGTCTAAAAGCGTCGCTTTTCAACGCGTCGTGTTTGTGTGTCTAAAAGCTTCGCTTTTCAACGCGTCGTGTTCGTGCGTCTAAAAGCGTCGCTTTTCAACGTGTCCTGTTTGTGCGTCTAAAAGCGTCGCTTTTCAACGCGTCGTGTTTGTGTGTCTAAAAGCGTCGCTTTTCAACGCGCCGTGTTCGTGCGTCTAAAAGCGTCGCTTTTCAACGCGTCCTGTTTGTGTGTCTAAAAGCGTCGCTTTTCAACGCGTCCTGTTTGTGTGTCTAAAAGCGTCGCTTTTCAACGCGCCGTGTTTGTGCGTCTAAAAGCGTCGCTTTTCAACGCGTCGTGTTCGTGCGTCTAAAAGCGTCGCTTTGCAACGTGTCCTGTTTGTGCGTCTAAAAGCGTCGCTTTTCAACGTGTCCTGTTTGTGCGTCTAAAAGCGTCGCTTTTCAACGCGTCGTGTTTGTGCGTCTAAAAGCGTCGCTTTTCAACGCGTCGTGTTTGTGCGTCTAAAAGCTTCGCTTTTCAACGCGTCGTGTTCGTGCGTCTAAAAGCGTCGCTTTGCAACGCGTCGTGTTTGTGTGTCTAAAAGCGTCGCTTTTCAACGCGTCGTGTTTGTGTGTCTAAAAGCGTCGCTTTTCAACGCGCCGTGTTCGTGCGTCTAAAAGCGTCGCTTTGCAACGCGTCCTGTTTGTGTGTCTAAAAGCGTCGCTTTGCAACGCGTCGTGTTTGTGTGTCTAAAAGCTTCGCTTTTCAACGCGTCGTGTTCGTGCGTCTAAAAGCGTCGCTTTGCAACGCGTCGTGTTTGTGTGTCTAAAAGCGTCGCTTTTCAACGTGTCCTGTTTGTGCGTCTAAAAGCGTCGCTTTGCAACGCGTCGTGTTTGTGCGTCTAAAAGCGTCGCTTTTCAACGCGTCCTGTTTGTGTGTCTAAAAGCGTCGCTTTTCAACGCGCCGTGTTTGTGCGTCTAAAAGCGTCGCTTTTCAACGCGTCCTGTTTGTGTGTCTAAAAGCGTCGCTTTTCAACGCGTCCTGTTTGTGTGTCTAAAAGCGTCGCTTTTCAACGCGCCGTGTTTGTGCGTCTAAAAGCGTCGCTTTTCAACGCGTCGTGTTCGTGCGTCTAAAAGCGTCGCTTTTCAACGCGTCGTGTTCGTGCGTCTAAAAGCGTCGCTTTTCAACGCGTCGTGTTTGTGTGTCTAAAAGCGTCGCTTTTCAACGTGTCCTGTTTGTGCGTCTAAAAGCGTCGCTTTTCAACGCGTCGTGTTTGTGCGTCTAAAAGCGTCGCCTTTCAACGCGTCGTGTTTGTGTGTCTAAAAGCGTCGCTTTTCAACGCGTCGTGTTTGTGCGTCTAAAAGCTTCGCTTTTCAACGCGTCGTGTTCGTGCGTCTAAAAGCGTCGCTTTGCAACGCGTCGTGTTTGTGTGTCTAAAAGCGTCGCTTTTCAACGCGTCGTGTTTGTGTGTCTAAAAGCGTCGCTTTTCAACGCGCCGTGTTCGTGCGTCTAAAAGCGTCGCTTTGCAACGCGTCCTGTTTGTGTGTCTAAAAGCGTCGCTTTTCAACGCGCCGTGTTCGTGCGTCTAAAAGCGTCGCTTTTCAACGCGCCGTGTTCGTGCGTCTAAAAGCGTCGCTTTTCAACGCGTCCTGTTTGTGTGTCTAAAAGCGTCGCTTTTCAACGTGTCCTGTTTGTGCGTCTAAAAGCGTCGCTTTGCAACGCGTCGTGTTTGTGCGTCTAAAAGCGTCGCTTTGCAACGCGTCGTGTTTGTGCGTCTAAAAGCGTCGCTTTTCAACGCGCCGTGTTTGTGCGTCTAAAAGCGTCGCTTTTCAACGCGTCGTGTTTGTGCGTCTAAAAGCTTCGCTTTTCAACGCGTCGTGTTCGTGCGTCTAAAAGCGTCGCTTTGCAACGCGTCGTGTTTGTGTGTCTAAAAGCGTCGCTTTTCAACGTGTCCTGTTTGTGCGTCTAAAAGCGTCGCTTTTCAACGCGTCGTGTTTGTGCGTCTAAAAGCGTCGCTTTTCAACGCGCCGTGTTCGTGCGTCTAAAAGCGTCGCTTTGCAACGCGTCCTGTTTGTGTGTCTAAAAGCGTCGCTTTGCCACGCGTCGTGTTTGTGCGTCTAAAAGCGTCGCTTTTCAACGCGTCCTGTTTGTGTGTCTAAAAGCGTCGCTTTGCAACGCGCCGTGTTCGTGCGTCTAAAAGCGTCGCTTTGCAACGCGTCGTGTTTGTGCGTCTAAAAGCGTCGCTTTTCAACGCGCCGTGTTTGTGCGTCTAAAAGCGTCGCTTTTCAACGCGTCCTGTTTGTGTGTCTAAAAGCGTCGCTTTGCAACGCGTCGTGTTTGTGTGTCTAAAAGCTTCGCTTTTCAACGCGTCGTGTTCGTGCGTCTAAAAGCGTCGCTTTGCAACGCGTCGTGTTTGTGCGTCTAAAAGCGTCGCTTTTCAACGCGTCGTGTTTGTGTGTCTAAAAGCTTCGCTTTTCAACGCGTCGTGTTCGTGCGTCTAAAAGCGTCGCTTTGCAACGCGTCGTGTTTGTGTGTCTAAAAGCGTCGCTTTTCAACGTGTCCTGTTTGTGCGTCTAAAAGCGTCGCTTTTCAACGCGTCGTGTTTGTGTGTCTAAAAGCGTCGCTTTTCAACGCGCCGTGTTCGTGCGTCTAAAAGCGTCGCTTTTCAACGCGTCCTGTTTGTGTGTCTAAAAGCGTCGCTTTTCAACGCGTCCTGTTTGTGTGTCTAAAAGCGTCGCTTTTCAACGCGCCGTGTTTGTGCGTCTAAAAGCGTCGCTTTTCAACGCGTCGTGTTCGTGCGTCTAAAAGCGTCGCTTTGCAACGTGTCCTGTTTGTGCGTCTAAAAGCGTCGCTTTTCAACGTGTCCTGTTTGTGCGTCTAAAAGCGTCGCTTTTCAACGCGTCGTGTTTGTGTGTCTAAAAGCGTCGCTTTTCAACGTGTCCTGTTTGTGCGTCTAAAAGCGTCGCTTTTCAACGCGTCGTGTTTGTGCGTCTAAAAGCGTCGCTTTTCAACGCGTCGTGTTTGTGCGTCTAAAAGCTTCGCTTTTCAACGCGTCGTGTTCGTGCGTCTAAAAGCGTCGCTTTGCAACGCGTCGTGTTTGTGTGTCTAAAAGCGTCGCTTTTCAACGCGTCGTGTTTGTGTGTCTAAAAGCGTCGCTTTTCAACGCGCCGTGTTCGTGCGTCTAAAAGCGTCGCTTTGCAACGCGTCCTGTTTGTGTGTCTAAAAGCGTCGCTTTGCAACGCGTCGTGTTTGTGTGTCTAAAAGCTTCGCTTTTCAACGCGTCGTGTTCGTGCGTCTAAAAGCGTCGCTTTGCAACGCGTCGTGTTTGTGTGTCTAAAAGCGTCGCTTTTCAACGTGTCCTGTTTGTGCGTCTAAAAGCGTCGCTTTTCAACGCGTCGTGTTTGTGCGTCTAAAAGCGTCGCTTTTCAACGCGCCGTGTTTGTGCGTCTAAAAGCGTCGCTTTTCAACGCGTCCTGTTTGTGTGTCTAAAAGCGTCGCTTTTCAACGCGCCGTGTTTGTGCGTCTAAAAGCGTCGCTTTTCAACGCGTCGTGTTTGTGCGTCTAAAAGCGTCGCCTTTCAACGCGTCGTGTTTGTGTGTCTAAAAGCGTCGCTTTTCAACGCGCCGTGTTTGTGCGTCTAAAAGCGTCGCTTTTCAACGCGTCCTGTTTGTGTGTCTAAAAGCGTCGCTTTTCAACGCGTCCTGTTTGTGTGTCTAAAAGCGTCGCTTTTCAACGCGCCGTGTTTGTGCGTCTAAAAGCGTCGCTTTTCAACGCGTCGTGTTTGTGCGTCTAAAAGCGTCGCCTTTCAACGCGTCGTGTTTGTGTGTCTAAAAGCGTCGCTTTTCAACGCGTCGTGTTTGTGCGTCTAAAAGCTTCGCTTTTCAACGCGTCGTGTTCGTGCGTCTAAAAGCGTCGCTTTGCAACGCGTCGTGTTTGTGTGTCTAAAAGCGTCGCTTTTCAACGCGTCGTGTTTGTGTGTCTAAAAGCGTCGCTTTTCAACGCGCCGTGTTCGTGCGTCTAAAAGCGTCGCTTTGCAACGCGTCGTGTTTGTGCGTCTAAAAGCTTCGCTTTTCAACGCGTCGTGTTTGTGCGTCTAAAAGCTTCGCTTTTCAACGCGTCGTGTTCGTGCGTCTAAAAGCGTCGCTTTGCAACGCGTCGTGTTTGTGTGTCTAAAAGCGTCGCTTTTCAACGCGTCGTGTTCGTGCGTCTAAAAGCGTCGCTTTTCAACGCGCCGTGTTCGTGCGTCTAAAAGCGTCGCTTTTCAACGCGTCCTGTTTGTGTGTCTAAAAGCGTCGCTTTTCAACGTGTCCTGTTTGTGCGTCTAAAAGCGTCGCTTTGCAACGCGTCGTGTTTGTGCGTCTAAAAGCGTCGCTTTGCAACGCGTCGTGTTTGTGCGTCTAAAAGCGTCGCTTTTCAACGCGCCGTGTTTGTGCGTCTAAAAGCGTCGCTTTTCAACGCGTCGTGTTTGTGCGTCTAAAAGCTTCGCTTTTCAACGCGTCGTGTTCGTGCGTCTAAAAGCGTCGCTTTGCAACGCGTCGTGTTTGTGTGTCTAAAAGCGTCGCTTTTCAACGTGTCCTGTTTGTGCGTCTAAAAGCGTCGCTTTTCAACGCGTCGTGTTTGTGCGTCTAAAAGCGTCGCTTTTCAACGCGCCGTGTTCGTGCGTCTAAAAGCGTCGCTTTGCAACGCGTCCTGTTTGTGTGTCTAAAAGCGTCGCTTTTCAACGTGTCCTGTTTGTGCGTCTAAAAGCGTCGCTTTTCAACGCGTCGTGTTTGTGCGTCTAAAAGCGTCGCTTTTCAACGCGCCGTGTTCGTGCGTCTAAAAGCGTCGCTTTGCCACGCGTCGTGTTTGTGCGTCTAAAAGCGTCGCTTTTCAACGCGTCCTGTTTGTGTGTCTAAAAGCGTCGCTTTGCAACGCGCCGTGTTCGTGCGTCTAAAAGCGTCGCTTTGCAACGCGTCGTGTTTGTGCGTCTAAAAGCGTCGCTTTTCAACGCGCCGTGTTTGTGCGTCTAAAAGCGTCGCTTTTCAACGCGTCCTGTTTGTGTGTCTAAAAGCGTCGCTTTGCAACGCGTCGTGTTTGTGTGTCTAAAAGCTTCGCTTTTCAACGCGTCGTGTTCGTGCGTCTAAAAGCGTCGCTTTGCAACGCGTCGTGTTTGTGCGTCTAAAAGCGTCGCTTTTCAACGCGTCGTGTTTGTGTGTCTAAAAGCTTCGCTTTTCAACGCGTCGTGTTCGTGCGTCTAAAAGCGTCGCTTTGCAACGCGTCGTGTTTGTGTGTCTAAAAGCGTCGCTTTTCAACGTGTCCTGTTTGTGCGTCTAAAAGCGTCGCTTTTCAACGCGTCGTGTTTGTGTGTCTAAAAGCGTCGCTTTTCAACGCGCCGTGTTCGTGCGTCTAAAAGCGTCGCTTTTCAACGCGTCCTGTTTGTGTGTCTAAAAGCGTCGCTTTTCAACGCGTCCTGTTTGTGTGTCTAAAAGCGTCGCTTTTCAACGCGCCGTGTTTGTGCGTCTAAAAGCGTCGCTTTTCAACGCGTCGTGTTCGTGCGTCTAAAAGCGTCGCTTTGCAACGTGTCCTGTTTGTGCGTCTAAAAGCGTCGCTTTTCAACGTGTCCTGTTTGTGCGTCTAAAAGCGTCGCTTTTCAACGCGTCGTGTTTGTGTGTCTAAAAGCGTCGCTTTTCAACGTGTCCTGTTTGTGCGTCTAAAAGCGTCGCTTTTCAACGCGTCGTGTTTGTGCGTCTAAAAGCGTCGCTTTTCAACGCGTCGTGTTTGTGCGTCTAAAAGCTTCGCTTTTCAACGCGTCGTGTTCGTGCGTCTAAAAGCGTCGCTTTGCAACGCGTCGTGTTTGTGTGTCTAAAAGCGTCGCTTTTCAACGCGTCGTGTTTGTGTGTCTAAAAGCGTCGCTTTTCAACGCGCCGTGTTCGTGCGTCTAAAAGCGTCGCTTTGCAACGCGTCCTGTTTGTGTGTCTAAAAGCGTCGCTTTGCAACGCGTCGTGTTTGTGTGTCTAAAAGCTTCGCTTTTCAACGCGTCGTGTTCGTGCGTCTAAAAGCGTCGCTTTGCAACGCGTCGTGTTTGTGTGTCTAAAAGCGTCGCTTTTCAACGTGTCCTGTTTGTGCGTCTAAAAGCGTCGCTTTTCAACGCGTCGTGTTTGTGCGTCTAAAAGCGTCGCTTTTCAACGCGCCGTGTTTGTGCGTCTAAAAGCGTCGCTTTTCAACGCGTCCTGTTTGTGTGTCTAAAAGCGTCGCTTTTCAACGCGCCGTGTTTGTGCGTCTAAAAGCGTCGCTTTTCAACGCGTCCTGTTTGTGTGTCTAAAAGCGTCGCTTTTCAACGCGTCCTGTTTGTGTGTCTAAAAGCGTCGCTTTTCAACGCGCCGTGTTTGTGCGTCTAAAAGCGTCGCTTTTCAACGCGTCGTGTTCGTGCGTCTAAAAGCGTCGCTTTTCAACGCGTCGTGTTCGTGCGTCTAAAAGCGTCGCTTTTCAACGCGTCGTGTTTGTGTGTCTAAAAGCGTCGCTTTTCAACGTGTCCTGTTTGTGCGTCTAAAAGCGTCGCTTTTCAACGCGTCGTGTTTGTGCGTCTAAAAGCGTCGCCTTTCAACGCGTCGTGTTTGTGTGTCTAAAAGCGTCGCTTTTCAACGCGTCGTGTTTGTGCGTCTAAAAGCTTCGCTTTTCAACGCGTCGTGTTCGTGCGTCTAAAAGCGTCGCTTTGCAACGCGTCGTGTTTGTGTGTCTAAAAGCGTCGCTTTTCAACGCGTCGTGTTTGTGTGTCTAAAAGCGTCGCTTTTCAACGCGCCGTGTTCGTGCGTCTAAAAGCGTCGCTTTGCAACGCGTCCTGTTTGTGTGTCTAAAAGCGTCGCTTTTCAACGCGCCGTGTTCGTGCGTCTAAAAGCGTCGCTTTTCAACGCGCCGTGTTCGTGCGTCTAAAAGCGTCGCTTTTCAACGCGCCGTGTTCGTGCGTCTAAAAGCGTCGCTTTTCAACGCGCCGTGTTCGTGCGTCTAAAAGCGTCGCTTTTCAACGTGTCCTGTTTGTGCGTCTAAAAGCGTCGCTTTTCAACGCGTCGTGTTTGTGCGTCTAAAAGCGTCGCTTTGCAACGCGTCGTGTTTGTGCGTCTAAAAGCGTCGCTTTTCAACGCGCCGTGTTTGTGCGTCTAAAAGCGTCGCTTTTCAACGCGTCGTGTTTGTGCGTCTAAAAGCTTCGCTTTTCAACGCGTCGTGTTCGTGCGTCTAAAAGCGTCGCTTTGCAACGCGTCGTGTTTGTGTGTCTAAAAGCGTCGCTTTTCAACGTGTCCTGTTTGTGCGTCTAAAAGCGTCGCTTTTCAACGCGTCGTGTTTGTGCGTCTAAAAGCGTCGCTTTGCAACGCGTCCTGTTTGTGTGTCTAAAAGCGTCGCTTTGCCACGCGTCGTGTTTGTGCGTCTAAAAGCGTCGCTTTGCAACGCGTCCTGTTTGTGTGTCTAAAAGCGTCGCTTTGCCACGCGTCGTGTTTGTGCGTCTAAAAGCGTCGCTTTTCAACGCGTCCTGTTTGTGTGTCTAAAAGCGTCGCTTTGCAACGCGCCGTGTTCGTGCGTCTAAAAGCGTCGCTTTGCAACGCGTCGTGTTTGTGCGTCTAAAAGCGTCGCTTTTCAACGCGCCGTGTTTGTGCGTCTAAAAGCGTCGCTTTTCAACGCGTCCTGTTTGTGTGTCTAAAAGCGTCGCTTTGCAACGCGTCGTGTTTGTGTGTCTAAAAGCTTCGCTTTTCAACGCGTCGTGTTCGTGCGTCTAAAAGCGTCGCTTTGCAACGCGTCGTGTTTGTGCGTCTAAAAGCGTCGCTTTGCAACGCGTCGTGTTTGTGTGTCTAAAAGCTTCGCTTTTCAACGCGTCGTGTTCGTGCGTCTAAAAGCGTCGCTTTGCAACGCGTCGTGTTTGTGTGTCTAAAAGCGTCGCTTTTCAACGTGTCCTGTTTGTGCGTCTAAAAGCGTCGCTTTTCAACGCGCCGTGTTCGTGCGTCTAAAAGCGTCGCTTTTCAACGCGTCGTGTTTGTGTGTCTAAAAGCGTCGCTTTTCAATGCGCCGTGTTCGTGCGTCTAAAAGCGTCGCTTTTCAACGCGTCCTGTTTGTGTGTCTAAAAGCGTCGCTTTTCAACGCGTCCTGTTTGTGTGTCTAAAAGCGTCGCTTTTCAACGCGCCGTGTTTGTGCGTCTAAAAGCGTCGCTTTTCAACGCGTCGTGTTCGTGCGTCTAAAAGCGTCGCTTTGCAACGTGTCCTGTTTGTGCGTCTAAAAGCGTCGCTTTTCAACGCGTCGTGTTCGTGCGTCTAAAAGCGTCGCTTTTCAACGCGTCGTGTTTGTGTGTCTAAAAGCGTCGCTTTTCAACGTGTCCTGTTTGTGCGTCTAAAAGCGTCGCTTTTCAACGCGTCGTGTTTGTGCGTCTAATAGCGTCGCTTTTCAACGCGTCGTGTTTGTGCGTCTAAAAGCTTCGCTTTTCAACGCGTCGTGTTCGTGCGTCTAAAAGCGTCGCTTTGCAACGCGTCGTGTTTGTGTGTCTAAAAGCGTCGCTTTTCAACGCGCCGTGTTCGTGCGTCTAAAAGCGTCGCTTTGCCACGCGTCGTGTTTGTTCGTCTAAAAGCGTCGCTTTTCAACGCGTCGTGTTCGTGCGTCTAAAAGCGTCGCTTTTCAACGCGTCGTGTTTGTGTGTCTAAAAGCGTCGCTTTTCAACGCGCCGTGTTCGTGCGTCTAATAGCGTCGCTTTGCCACGCGTCGTGTTTGTGCGTCTAAAAGCGTCGCTTTTCAACGCGTCGTGTTCGTGCGTCTAAAAGCGTCGCTTTGCAACGCGTCGTGTTTGTGTGTCTAAAAGCGTCGCTTTGCAACGCGTCGTGTTTGTGCGTCTAAAAGCGTCGCTTTGCCACGCGTCGTGTTTGTGTGTCTAAAAGCGTCGCTTTTCAACGCGTCGTGTCTGTGCGTCTAAAAGCGTCGCTTTGCAACGCGTCGTGTTTGTGTGTCTAAAAGCTTCGCTTTTCAACGCGTCGTGTTCGTGCGTCTAAAAGCGTCGCTTTGCAACGCGTCGTGTTTGTGTGTCTAAAAGCGTCGCTTTTCAACGTGTCCTGTTTGTGCGTCTAAAAGCGTCGCTTTTCAACGCGTCGTGTTTGTGTGTCTAAAAGCGTCGCTTTTCAACGTGTCGTGTTTGTGCGTCTAAAAGCGTCGCTTTTCAACGCGTCGTGTTTGTGTGTCTAAAAGCGTCGCTTTTCAACGCGCCGTGTTCGTGCGTCTAAAAGCGTCGCTTTGCAACGCGTCCTGTTTGTGTGTCTAAAAGCGTCGCTTTTCAACGCGCCGTGTTTGTGCGTCTAAAAGCGTCGCTTTTCAACGCGCCGTGTTCGTGCGTCTAAAAGCGTCGCTTTGCAACGCGTCCTGTTTGTGTGTCTAAAAGCGTCGCTTTTCAACGCGTCCTGTTTGTGTGTCTAAAAGCGTCGCTTTTCAACGCGCCGTGTTTGTGCGTCTAAAAGCGTCGCTTTTCAACGCGTCGTGTTCGTGCGTCTAAAAGCGTCGCTTTGCAACGCGTCGTGTTTGTGTGTCTAAAAGCGTCGCTTTTCAACGTGTCCTGTTTGTGCGTCTAAAAGCGTCGCTTTTCAACGCGTCGTGTTTGTGCGTCTAAAAGCGTCGCTTTTCAACGCGTCGTGTTTGTGCGTCTAAAAGCTTCGCTTTTCAACGCGTCGTGTTCGTGCGTCTAAAAGCGTCGCTTTGCAACGCGTCGTGTTTGTGTGTCTAAAAGCGTCGCTTTTCAACGTGTCCTGTTTGTGCGTCTAAAAACGTCGCTTTTCAACGCGTCGTGTTTGTGCGTCTAAAAGCGTCGCTTTTCAACGCGTCGTGTTTGTGCGTCTAAAAGCTTCGCTTTTCAACGCGTCGTGTTCGTGCGTCTAAAAGCGTCGCTTTGCAACGCGTCGTGTTTGTGTGTCTAAAAGCGTCGCTTTTCAACGCGTCGTGTTTGTGCGTCTAAAAGCTTCGCTTTTCAACGCGTCGTGTTCGTGCGTCTAAAAGCGTCGCTTTTCAACGCGTCGTGTTTGTGTGTCTAAAAGCGTCGCTTTTCAACGCGCCGTGTTCGTGCGTCTAAAAGCGTCGCTTTGCAACGCGTCCTGTTTGTGTGTCTAAAAGCGTCGCTTTGCAACGCGTCGTGTTTGTGTGTCTAAAAGCTTCGCTTTTCAACGCGTCGTGTTCGTGCGTCTAAAAGCGTCGCTTTGCAACGCGTCGTGTTTGTGTGTCTAAAAGCGTCGCTTTTCAACGTGTCCTGTTTGTGCGTCTAAAAGCGTCGCTTTTCAACGCGTCGTGTTTGTGCGTCTAAAAGCGTCGCTTTTCAACGCGCCGTGTTTGTGCGTCTAAAAGCGTCGCTTTTCAACGCGTCCTGTTTGTGTGTCTAAAAGCGTCGCTTTGCAACGCGTCCTGTTTGTGTGTCTAAAAGCGTCGCTTTGCAACGCGTCGTGTTTGTGTGTCTAAAAGCTTCGCTTTTCAACGCGTCGTGTTCGTGCGTCTAAAAGCGTCGCTTTGCAACGCGTCGTGTTTGTGCGTCTAAAAGCGTCGCTTTGCAACGCGTCGTGTTTGTGTGTCTAAAAGCTTCGCTTTTCAACGCGTCGTGTTCGTGCGTCTAAAAGCGTCGCTTTGCAACGCGTCGTGTTTGTGTGTCTAAAAGCGTCGCTTTTCAACGTGTCCTGTTTGTGCGTCTAAAAGCGTCGCTTTTCAACGCGTCGTGTTTGTGTGTCTAAAAGCGTCGCTTTTCAACGCGTCCTGTTTGTGTGTCTAAAAGCGTCGCTTTTCAACGCGTCCTGTTTGTGTGTCTAAAAGCGTCGCTTTTCAACGCGTCCTGTTTGTGTGTCTAAAAGCGTCGCTTTTCAACGCGCCGTGTTTGTGCGTCTAAAAGCGTCGCTTTTCAACGCGTCCTGTTTGTGTGTCTAAAAGCGTCGCTTTTCAACGCGCCGTGTTTGTGCGTCTAAAAGCGTCGCTTTTCAACGCGTCGTGTTCGTGCGTCTAAAAGCGTCGCTTTGCAACGTGTCCTGTTTGTGCGTCTAAAAGCGTCGCTTTTAAACGTGTCCTGTTTGTGCGTCTAAAAGCGTCGCTTTTCAACGCGTCGTGTTTGTGTGTCTAAAAGCGTCGCTTTTCAACGTGTCCTGTTTGTGCGTCTAAAAGCGTCGCTTTTCAACGCGTCGTGTTTGTGCGTCTAAAAGCGTCGCTTTTCAACGCGTCGTGTTTGTGCGTCTAAAAGCTTCGCTTTTCAACGCGTCGTGTTCGTGCGTCTAAAAGCGTCGCTTTGCAACGCGTCGTGTTTGTGTGTCTAAAAGCGTCGCTTTTCAACGCGTCGTGTTTGTGTGTCTAAAAGCGTCGCTTTTCAACGCGCCGTGTTCGTGCGTCTAAAAGCGTCGCTTTGCAACGCGTCCTGTTTGTGTGTCTAAAAGCGTCGCTTTGCAACGCGTCGTGTTTGTGTGTCTAAAAGCGTCGCTTTTCAACGTGTCCTGTTTGTGCGTCTAAAAGCGTCGCTTTTCAACGCGTCGTGTTTGTGTGTCTAAAAGCGTCGCTTTTCAACGCGCCGTGTTCGTGCGTCTAAAAGCGTCGCTTTTCAACGCGTCCTGTTTGTGTGTCTAAAAGCGTCGCTTTTCAACGCGTCCTGTTTGTGTGTCTAAAAGCGTCGCTTTTCAACGCGCCGTGTTTGTGCGTCTAAAAGCGTCGCTTTTCAACGCGTCGTGTTCGTGCGTCTAAAAGCGTCGCTTTGCAACGTGTCCTGTTTGTGCGTCTAAAAGCGTCGCTTTTCAACGTGTCCTGTTTGTGCGTCTAAAAGCGTCGCTTTTCAACGCGTCGTGTTTGTGTGTCTAAAAGCGTCGCTTTTCAACGTGTCCTGTTTGTGCGTCTAAAAGCGTCGCTTTTCAACGCGTCGTGTTTGTGCGTCTAAAAGCGTCGCTTTTCAACGCGTCGTGTTTGTGCGTCTAAAAGCTTCGCTTTTCAACGCGTCGTGTTCGTGCGTCTAAAAGCGTCGCTTTGCAACGCGTCGTGTTTGTGTGTCTAAAAGCGTCGCTTTTCAACGCGTCGTGTTTGTGTGTCTAAAAGCGTCGCTTTTCAACGCGCCGTGTTCGTGCGTCTAAAAGCGTCGCTTTGCAACGCGTCCTGTTTGTGTGTCTAAAAGCGTCGCTTTGCAACGCGTCGTGTTTGTGTGTCTAAAAGCTTCGCTTTTCAACGCGTCGTGTTCGTGCGTCTAAAAGCGTCGCTTTGCAACGCGTCGTGTTTGTGTGTCTAAAAGCGTCGCTTTTCAACGTGTCCTGTTTGTGCGTCTAAAAGCGTCGCTTTTCAACGCGTCGTGTTTGTGCGTCTAAAAGCGTCGCTTTTCAACGCGCCGTGTTTGTGCGTCTAAAAGCGTCGCTTTTCAACGCGTCCTGTTTGTGTGTCTAAAAGCGTCGCTTTTCAACGCGCCGTGTTTGTGCGTCTAAAAGCGTCGCTTTTCAACGCGTCGTGTTTGTGCGTCTAAAAGCGTCGCCTTTCAACGCGTCGTGTTTGTGTGTCTAAAAGCGTCGCTTTTCAACGCGCCGTGTTTGTGCGTCTAAAAGCGTCGCTTTTCAACGCGTCCTGTTTGTGTGTCTAAAAGCGTCGCTTTTCAACGCGTCCTGTTTGTGTGTCTAAAAGCGTCGCTTTTCAACGCGCCGTGTTTGTGCGTCTAAAAGCGTCGCTTTTCAACGCGTCGTGTTTGTGCGTCTAAAAGCGTCGCCTTTCAACGCGTCGTGTTTGTGTGTCTAAAAGCGTCGCTTTTCAACGCGTCGTGTTTGTGCGTCTAAAAGCTTCGCTTTTCAACGCGTCGTGTTCGTGCGTCTAAAAGCGTCGCTTTGCAACGCGTCGTGTTTGTGTGTCTAAAAGCGTCGCTTTTCAACGCGTCGTGTTTGTGTGTCTAAAAGCGTCGCTTTTCAACGCGCCGTGTTCGTGCGTCTAAAAGCGTCGCTTTGCAACGCGTCGTGTTTGTGCGTCTAAAAGCTTCGCTTTTCAACGCGTCGTGTTTGTGCGTCTAAAAGCTTCGCTTTTCAACGCGTCGTGTTCGTGCGTCTAAAAGCGTCGCTTTGCAACGCGTCGTGTTTGTGTGTCTAAAAGCGTCGCTTTTCAACGCGTCGTGTTCGTGCGTCTAAAAGCGTCGCTTTTCAACGCGCCGTGTTCGTGCGTCTAAAAGCGTCGCTTTTCAACGCGTCCTGTTTGTGTGTCTAAAAGCGTCGCTTTTCAACGTGTCCTGTTTGTGCGTCTAAAAGCGTCGCTTTGCAACGCGTCGTGTTTGTGCGTCTAAAAGCGTCGCTTTGCAACGCGTCGTGTTTGTGCGTCTAAAAGCGTCGCTTTTCAACGCGCCGTGTTTGTGCGTCTAAAAGCGTCGCTTTTCAACGCGTCGTGTTTGTGCGTCTAAAAGCTTCGCTTTTCAACGCGTCGTGTTCGTGCGTCTAAAAGCGTCGCTTTGCAACGCGTCGTGTTTGTGTGTCTAAAAGCGTCGCTTTTCAACGTGTCCTGTTTGTGCGTCTAAAAGCGTCGCTTTTCAACGCGTCGTGTTTGTGCGTCTAAAAGCGTCGCTTTTCAACGCGCCGTGTTCGTGCGTCTAAAAGCGTCGCTTTGCAACGCGTCCTGTTTGTGTGTCTAAAAGCGTCGCTTTTCAACGTGTCCTGTTTGTGCGTCTAAAAGCGTCGCTTTTCAACGCGTCGTGTTTGTGCGTCTAAAAGCGTCGCTTTTCAACGCGCCGTGTTCGTGCGTCTAAAAGCGTCGCTTTGCCACGCGTCGTGTTTGTGCGTCTAAAAGCGTCGCTTTTCAACGCGTCCTGTTTGTGTGTCTAAAAGCGTCGCTTTGCAACGCGCCGTGTTCGTGCGTCTAAAAGCGTCGCTTTGCAACGCGTCGTGTTTGTGCGTCTAAAAGCGTCGCTTTTCAACGCGCCGTGTTTGTGCGTCTAAAAGCGTCGCTTTTCAACGCGTCCTGTTTGTGTGTCTAAAAGCGTCGCTTTGCAACGCGTCGTGTTTGTGTGTCTAAAAGCTTCGCTTTTCAACGCGTCGTGTTCGTGCGTCTAAAAGCGTCGCTTTGCAACGCGTCGTGTTTGTGCGTCTAAAAGCGTCGCTTTTCAACGCGTCGTGTTTGTGTGTCTAAAAGCTTCGCTTTTCAACGCGTCGTGTTCGTGCGTCTAAAAGCGTCGCTTTGCAACGCGTCGTGTTTGTGTGTCTAAAAGCGTCGCTTTTCAACGTGTCCTGTTTGTGCGTCTAAAAGCGTCGCTTTTCAACGCGTCGTGTTTGTGTGTCTAAAAGCGTCGCTTTTCAACGCGCCGTGTTCGTGCGTCTAAAAGCGTCGCTTTTCAACGCGTCCTGTTTGTGTGTCTAAAAGCGTCGCTTTTCAACGCGTCCTGTTTGTGTGTCTAAAAGCGTCGCTTTTCAACGCGCCGTGTTTGTGCGTCTAAAAGCGTCGCTTTTCAACGCGTCGTGTTCGTGCGTCTAAAAGCGTCGCTTTGCAACGTGTCCTGTTTGTGCGTCTAAAAGCGTCGCTTTTCAACGTGTCCTGTTTGTGCGTCTAAAAGCGTCGCTTTTCAACGCGTCGTGTTTGTGTGTCTAAAAGCGTCGCTTTTCAACGTGTCCTGTTTGTGCGTCTAAAAGCGTCGCTTTTCAACGCGTCGTGTTTGTGCGTCTAAAAGCGTCGCTTTTCAACGCGTCGTGTTTGTGCGTCTAAAAGCTTCGCTTTTCAACGCGTCGTGTTCGTGCGTCTAAAAGCGTCGCTTTGCAACGCGTCGTGTTTGTGTGTCTAAAAGCGTCGCTTTTCAACGCGTCGTGTTTGTGTGTCTAAAAGCGTCGCTTTTCAACGCGCCGTGTTCGTGCGTCTAAAAGCGTCGCTTTGCAACGCGTCCTGTTTGTGTGTCTAAAAGCGTCGCTTTGCAACGCGTCGTGTTTGTGTGTCTAAAAGCTTCGCTTTTCAACGCGTCGTGTTCGTGCGTCTAAAAGCGTCGCTTTGCAACGCGTCGTGTTTGTGTGTCTAAAAGCGTCGCTTTTCAACGTGTCCTGTTTGTGCGTCTAAAAGCGTCGCTTTTCAACGCGTCGTGTTTGTGCGTCTAAAAGCGTCGCTTTTCAACGCGCCGTGTTTGTGCGTCTAAAAGCGTCGCTTTTCAACGCGTCCTGTTTGTGTGTCTAAAAGCGTCGCTTTTCAACGCGCCGTGTTTGTGCGTCTAAAAGCGTCGCTTTTCAACGCGTCCTGTTTGTGTGTCTAAAAGCGTCGCTTTTCAACGCGTCCTGTTTGTGTGTCTAAAAGCGTCGCTTTTCAACGCGCCGTGTTTGTGCGTCTAAAAGCGTCGCTTTTCAACGCGTCGTGTTCGTGCGTCTAAAAGCGTCGCTTTTCAACGCGTCGTGTTCGTGCGTCTAAAAGCGTCGCTTTTCAACGCGTCGTGTTTGTGTGTCTAAAAGCGTCGCTTTTCAACGTGTCCTGTTTGTGCGTCTAAAAGCGTCGCTTTTCAACGCGTCGTGTTTGTGCGTCTAAAAGCGTCGCCTTTCAACGCGTCGTGTTTGTGTGTCTAAAAGCGTCGCTTTTCAACGCGTCGTGTTTGTGCGTCTAAAAGCTTCGCTTTTCAACGCGTCGTGTTCGTGCGTCTAAAAGCGTCGCTTTGCAACGCGTCGTGTTTGTGTGTCTAAAAGCGTCGCTTTTCAACGCGTCGTGTTTGTGTGTCTAAAAGCGTCGCTTTTCAACGCGCCGTGTTCGTGCGTCTAAAAGCGTCGCTTTGCAACGCGTCCTGTTTGTGTGTCTAAAAGCGTCGCTTTTCAACGCGCCGTGTTCGTGCGTCTAAAAGCGTCGCTTTTCAACGCGCCGTGTTCGTGCGTCTAAAAGCGTCGCTTTTCAACGCGCCGTGTTCGTGCGTCTAAAAGCGTCGCTTTTCAACGCGCCGTGTTCGTGCGTCTAAAAGCGTCGCTTTTCAACGTGTCCTGTTTGTGCGTCTAAAAGCGTCGCTTTTCAACGCGTCGTGTTTGTGCGTCTAAAAGCGTCGCTTTGCAACGCGTCGTGTTTGTGCGTCTAAAAGCGTCGCTTTTCAACGCGCCGTGTTTGTGCGTCTAAAAGCGTCGCTTTTCAACGCGTCGTGTTTGTGCGTCTAAAAGCTTCGCTTTTCAACGCGTCGTGTTCGTGCGTCTAAAAGCGTCGCTTTGCAACGCGTCGTGTTTGTGTGTCTAAAAGCGTCGCTTTTCAACGTGTCCTGTTTGTGCGTCTAAAAGCGTCGCTTTTCAACGCGTCGTGTTTGTGCGTCTAAAAGCGTCGCTTTGCAACGCGTCCTGTTTGTGTGTCTAAAAGCGTCGCTTTGCCACGCGTCGTGTTTGTGCGTCTAAAAGCGTCGCTTTGCAACGCGTCCTGTTTGTGTGTCTAAAAGCGTCGCTTTGCCACGCGTCGTGTTTGTGCGTCTAAAAGCGTCGCTTTTCAACGCGTCCTGTTTGTGTGTCTAAAAGCGTCGCTTTGCAACGCGCCGTGTTCGTGCGTCTAAAAGCGTCGCTTTGCAACGCGTCGTGTTTGTGCGTCTAAAAGCGTCGCTTTTCAACGCGCCGTGTTTGTGCGTCTAAAAGCGTCGCTTTTCAACGCGTCCTGTTTGTGTGTCTAAAAGCGTCGCTTTGCAACGCGTCGTGTTTGTGTGTCTAAAAGCTTCGCTTTTCAACGCGTCGTGTTCGTGCGTCTAAAAGCGTCGCTTTGCAACGCGTCGTGTTTGTGCGTCTAAAAGCGTCGCTTTGCAACGCGTCGTGTTTGTGTGTCTAAAAGCTTCGCTTTTCAACGCGTCGTGTTCGTGCGTCTAAAAGCGTCGCTTTGCAACGCGTCGTGTTTGTGTGTCTAAAAGCGTCGCTTTTCAACGTGTCCTGTTTGTGCGTCTAAAAGCGTCGCTTTTCAACGCGCCGTGTTCGTGCGTCTAAAAGCGTCGCTTTTCAACGCGTCGTGTTTGTGTGTCTAAAAGCGTCGCTTTTCAATGCGCCGTGTTCGTGCGTCTAAAAGCGTCGCTTTTCAACGCGTCCTGTTTGTGTGTCTAAAAGCGTCGCTTTTCAACGCGTCCTGTTTGTGTGTCTAAAAGCGTCGCTTTTCAACGCGCCGTGTTTGTGCGTCTAAAAGCGTCGCTTTTCAACGCGTCGTGTTCGTGCGTCTAAAAGCGTCGCTTTGCAACGTGTCCTGTTTGTGCGTCTAAAAGCGTCGCTTTTCAACGCGTCGTGTTCGTGCGTCTAAAAGCGTCGCTTTTCAACGCGTCGTGTTTGTGTGTCTAAAAGCGTCGCTTTTCAACGTGTCCTGTTTGTGCGTCTAAAAGCGTCGCTTTTCAACGCGTCGTGTTTGTGCGTCTAATAGCGTCGCTTTTCAACGCGTCGTGTTTGTGCGTCTAAAAGCTTCGCTTTTCAACGCGTCGTGTTCGTGCGTCTAAAAGCGTCGCTTTGCAACGCGTCGTGTTTGTGTGTCTAAAAGCGTCGCTTTTCAACGCGCCGTGTTCGTGCGTCTAAAAGCGTCGCTTTGCCACGCGTCGTGTTTGTTCGTCTAAAAGCGTCGCTTTTCAACGCGTCGTGTTCGTGCGTCTAAAAGCGTCGCTTTTCAACGCGTCGTGTTTGTGTGTCTAAAAGCGTCGCTTTTCAACGCGCCGTGTTCGTGCGTCTAATAGCGTCGCTTTGCCACGCGTCGTGTTTGTGCGTCTAAAAGCGTCGCTTTTCAACGCGTCGTGTTCGTGCGTCTAAAAGCGTCGCTTTGCAACGCGTCGTGTTTGTGCGTCTAAAAGCGTCGCTTTGCCACGCGTCGTGTTTGTGTGTCTAAAAGCGTCGCTTTTCAACGCGTCGTGTCTGTGCGTCTAAAAGCGTCGCTTTGCAACGCGTCGTGTTTGTGTGTCTAAAAGCTTCGCTTTTCAACGCGTCGTGTTCGTGCGTCTAAAAGCGTCGCTTTGCAACGCGTCGTGTTTGTGTGTCTAAAAGCGTCGCTTTTCAACGTGTCCTGTTTGTGCGTCTAAAAGCGTCGCTTTTCAACGCGTCGTGTTTGTGTGTCTAAAAGCGTCGCTTTTCAACGTGTCGTGTTTGTGCGTCTAAAAGCGTCGCTTTTCAACGCGTCGTGTTTGTGTGTCTAAAAGCGTCGCTTTTCAACGCGCCGTGTTCGTGCGTCTAAAAGCGTCGCTTTGCAACGCGTCCTGTTTGTGTGTCTAAAAGCGTCGCTTTTCAACGCGCCGTGTTTGTGCGTCTAAAAGCGTCGCTTTTCAACGCGCCGTGTTCGTGCGTCTAAAAGCGTCGCTTTGCAACGCGTCCTGTTTGTGTGTCTAAAAGCGTCGCTTTTCAACGCGTCCTGTTTGTGTGTCTAAAAGCGTCGCTTTTCAACGCGCCGTGTTTGTGCGTCTAAAAGCGTCGCTTTTCAACGCGTCGTGTTCGTGCGTCTAAAAGCGTCGCTTTGCAACGCGTCGTGTTTGTGTGTCTAAAAGCGTCGCTTTTCAACGTGTCCTGTTTGTGCGTCTAAAAGCGTCGCTTTTCAACGCGTCGTGTTTGTGCGTCTAAAAGCGTCGCTTTTCAACGCGTCGTGTTTGTGCGTCTAAAAGCTTCGCTTTTCAACGCGTCGTGTTCGTGCGTCTAAAAGCGTCGCTTTGCAACGCGTCGTGTTTGTGTGTCTAAAAGCGTCGCTTTTCAACGTGTCCTGTTTGTGCGTCTAAAAACGTCGCTTTTCAACGCGTCGTGTTTGTGCGTCTAAAAGCGTCGCTTTTCAACGCGTCGTGTTTGTGCGTCTAAAAGCTTCGCTTTTCAACGCGTCGTGTTCGTGCGTCTAAAAGCGTCGCTTTGCAACGCGTCGTGTTTGTGTGTCTAAAAGCGTCGCTTTTCAACGCGTCGTGTTTGTGCGTCTAAAAGCTTCGCTTTTCAACGCGTCGTGTTCGTGCGTCTAAAAGCGTCGCTTTTCAACGCGTCGTGTTTGTGTGTCTAAAAGCGTCGCTTTTCAACGCGCCGTGTTCGTGCGTCTAAAAGCGTCGCTTTGCAACGCGTCCTGTTTGTGTGTCTAAAAGCGTCGCTTTGCAACGCGTCGTGTTTGTGTGTCTAAAAGCTTCGCTTTTCAACGCGTCGTGTTCGTGCGTCTAAAAGCGTCGCTTTGCAACGCGTCGTGTTTGTGTGTCTAAAAGCGTCGCTTTTCAACGTGTCCTGTTTGTGCGTCTAAAAGCGTCGCTTTTCAACGCGTCGTGTTTGTGCGTCTAAAAGCGTCGCTTTTCAACGCGCCGTGTTTGTGCGTCTAAAAGCGTCGCTTTTCAACGCGTCCTGTTTGTGTGTCTAAAAGCGTCGCTTTGCAACGCGTCCTGTTTGTGTGTCTAAAAGCGTCGCTTTGCAACGCGTCGTGTTTGTGTGTCTAAAAGCTTCGCTTTTCAACGCGTCGTGTTCGTGCGTCTAAAAGCGTCGCTTTGCAACGCGTCGTGTTTGTGCGTCTAAAAGCGTCGCTTTGCAACGCGTCGTGTTTGTGTGTCTAAAAGCTTCGCTTTTCAACGCGTCGTGTTCGTGCGTCTAAAAGCGTCGCTTTGCAACGCGTCGTGTTTGTGTGTCTAAAAGCGTCGCTTTTCAACGTGTCCTGTTTGTGCGTCTAAAAGCGTCGCTTTTCAACGCGTCGTGTTTGTGTGTCTAAAAGCGTCGCTTTTCAACGCGTCCTGTTTGTGTGTCTAAAAGCGTCGCTTTTCAACGCGTCCTGTTTGTGTGTCTAAAAGCGTCGCTTTTCAACGCGTCCTGTTTGTGTGTCTAAAAGCGTCGCTTTTCAACGCGCCGTGTTTGTGCGTCTAAAAGCGTCGCTTTTCAACGCGTCCTGTTTGTGTGTCTAAAAGCGTCGCTTTTCAACGCGCCGTGTTTGTGCGTCTAAAAGCGTCGCTTTTCAACGCGTCGTGTTCGTGCGTCTAAAAGCGTCGCTTTGCAACGTGTCCTGTTTGTGCGTCTAAAAGCGTCGCTTTTAAACGTGTCCTGTTTGTGCGTCTAAAAGCGTCGCTTTTCAACGCGTCGTGTTTGTGTGTCTAAAAGCGTCGCTTTTCAACGTGTCCTGTTTGTGCGTCTAAAAGCGTCGCTTTTCAACGCGTCGTGTTTGTGCGTCTAAAAGCGTCGCTTTTCAACGCGTCGTGTTTGTGCGTCTAAAAGCTTCGCTTTTCAACGCGTCGTGTTCGTGCGTCTAAAAGCGTCGCTTTGCAACGCGTCGTGTTTGTGTGTCTAAAAGCGTCGCTTTTCAACGCGTCGTGTTTGTGTGTCTAAAAGCGTCGCTTTTCAACGCGCCGTGTTCGTGCGTCTAAAAGCGTCGCTTTGCAACGCGTCCTGTTTGTGTGTCTAAAAGCGTCGCTTTGCAACGCGTCGTGTTTGTGTGTCTAAAAGCGTCGCTTTTCAACGTGTCCTGTTTGTGCGTCTAAAAGCGTCGCTTTTCAACGCGTCGTGTTTGTGCGTCTAAAAGCGTCGCTTTTCAACGCGCCGTGTTTGTGCGTCTAAAAGCGTCGCTTTTCAACGCGTCCTGTTTGTGTGTCTAAAAGCGTCGCTTTTCAACGCGTCCTGTTTGTGTGTCTAAAAGCGTCGCTTTTCAACGCGCCGTGTTTGTGCGTCTAAAAGCGTCGCTTTTCAACGCGTCCTGTTTGTGTGTCTAAAAGCGTCGCTTTTCAACGCGTCCTGTTTGTGTGTCTAAAAGCGTCGCTTTTCAACGCGCCGTGTTTGTGCGTCTAAAAGCGTCGCTTTTCAACGCGTCGTGTTCGTGCGTCTAAAAGCGTCGCTTTTCAACGCGTCGTGTTTGTGTGTCTAAAAGCGTCGCTTTTCAACGTGTCCTGTTTGTGCGTCTAAAAGCGTCGCTTTTCAACGCGTCGTGTTTGTGCGTCTAAAAGCGTCGCTTTTCAACGCGTCGTGTTTGTGTGTCTAAAAGCGTCGCTTTTCAACGCGTCGTGTTTGTGCGTCTAAAAGCTTCGCTTTTCAACGCGTCGTGTTCGTGCGTCTAAAAGCGTCGCTTTGCAACGCGTCGTGTTTGTGTGTCTAAAAGCGTCGCTTTTCAACGCGTCGTGTTTGTGTGTCTAAAAGCGTCGCTTTTCAACGCGCCGTGTTCGTGCGTCTAAAAGCGTCGCTTTGCAACGCGTCCTGTTTGTGTGTCTAAAAGCGTCGCTTTTCAACGCGCCGTGTTCGTGCGTCTAAAAGCGTCCCTTTTCAACGCGCCGTGTTTGTGCGTCTAAAAGCGTCGCTTTTCAACGCGTCCTGTTTGTGTGTCTAAAAGCGTCGCTTTTCAACGCGCCGTGTTCGTGCGTCTAAAAGCGTCGCTTTTCAACGCGCCGTGTTTGTGCGTCTAAAAGCGTCGCTTTTCAACGCGCCGTGTTCGTGCGTCTAAAAGCGTCGCTTTTCAACGCGTCCTGTTTGTGTGTCTAAAAGCGTCGCTTTTCAACGCGTCCTGTTTGTGCGTCTAAAAGCGTCGCTTTGCAACGCGTCGTGTTTGTGTGTCTAAAAGCGTCGCTTTTCAACGCGTCGTGTTTGTGCGTCTAAAAGCGTCGCTTTTCAACGCGCCGTGTTTGTGCGTCTAAAAGCGTCGCTTTGCAACGCGTCGTGTTTGTGTGTCTAAAAGCGTCGCTTTTCAACGCGTCCTGTTTGTGTGTCTAAAAGCGTCGCTTTTCAACGCGCCGTGTTTGTGCGTCTAAAAGCGTCGCTTTGCAACGCGTCGTGTTTGTGTGTCTAAAAGCGTCGCTTTGCAACGCGTCGTGTTTGTGCGTCTAAAAGCGTCGCTTTGCCACGCGTCGTGTTTGTGTGTCTAAAAGCGTCGCTTTGCAACGCGTCGTGTTTGTGTGTCTAAAAGCTTCGCTTTTCAACGCGTCGTGTTCGTGCGTCTAAAAGCGTCGCTTTGCAACGCGTCGTGTTTGTGTGTCTAAAAGCGTCGCTTTTCAACGTGTCCTGTTTGTGCGTCTAAAAGCGTCGCTTTTCAACGCGTCGTGTTTGTGCGTCTAAAAGCGTCGCTTTTCAACGCGTCGTGTTTGTGCGTCTAAAAGCTTCGCTTTTCAACGCGTCGTGTTCGTGCGTCTAAAAGCGTCGCTTTGCAACGCGTCGTGTTTGTGTGTCAAAAAGCGTCGCTTTTCAACGTGTCCTGTTTGTGCGTCTAAAAGCGTCGCTTTTCAACGCGTCGTGTTTGTGTGTCTAAAAGCGTCGCTTTTCAACGTGTCGTGTTTGTGCGTCTAAAAGCGTCGCTTTTCAACGCGTCGTGTTCGTGCGTCTAAAAGCGTCGCTTTGCAACGCGTCCTGTTTGTGTGTCTAAAAGCGTCGCTTTTCAACGCGCCGTGTTTGTGCGTCTAAAAGCGTCGCTTTTCAACGCGCCGTGTTCGTGCGTCTAAAAGCGTCGCTTTGCAACGCGTCCTGTTTGTGTGTCTAAAAGCGTCGCTTTTCAACGCGCCGTGTTTGTGCGTCTAAAAGCGTCGCTTTTCAACGCGCCGTGTTCGTGCGTCTAAAAGCGTCGCTTTGCAACGCGTCCTGTTTGTGTGTCTAAAAGCGTCGCTTTTCAACGCGTCCTGTTTGTGTGTCTAAAAGCGTCGCTTTTCAACGCGCCGTGTTTGTGCGTCTAAAAGCGTCGCTTTTCAACGCGTCGTGTTCGTGCGTCTAAAAGCGTCGCTTTGCAACGCGTCGTGTTTGTGTGTCTAAAAGCGTCGCTTTTCAACGCGTCCTGTTTGTGTGTCTAAAAGCGTCGCTTTTCAACGCGCCGTGTTTGTGCGTCTAAAAGCGTCGCTTTTCAACGCGTCGTGTTCGTGCGTCTAAAAGCGTCGCTTTGCAACGCGTCCTGTTTGTGTGTCTAAAAGCGTCGCTTTTCAACGCGCCGTGTTCGTGCGTCTAAAAGCGTCGCTTTGCAACGCGTCCTGTTTGTGTGTCTAAAAGCGTCGCTTTTCAACGCGCCGTGTTTGTGCGTCTAAAAGCGTCGCTTTTCAACGCGCCGTGTTCGTGCGTCTAAAAGCGTCGCTTTGCAACGCGTCCTGTTTGTGTGTCTAAAAGCGTCGCTTTTCAACGCGTCCTGTTTGTGTGTCTAAAAGCGTCGCTTTTCAACGCGCCGTGTTTGTGCGTCTAAAAGCGTCGCTTTTCAACGCGTCGTGTTCGTGCGTCTAAAAGCGTCGCTTTGCAACGCGTCGTGTTTGTGTGTCTAAAAGCGTCGCTTTTCAACGTGTCCTGTTTGTGCGTCTAAAAGCGTCGCTTTTCAACGCGTCGTGTTTGTGCGTCTAAAAGCGTCGCTTTTCAACGCGTCGTGTTTGTGCGTCTAAAAGCTTCGCTTTTCAACGCGTCGTGTTCGTGCGTCTAAAAGCGTCGCTTTGCAACGCGTCGTGTTTGTGTGTCTAAAAGCGTCGCTTTTCAACGTGTCCTGTTTGTGCGTCTAAAAACGTCGCTTTTCAACGCGTCGTGTTTGTGCGTCTAAAAGCGTCGCTTTTCAACGCGTCGTGTTTGTGCGTCTAAAAGCTTCGCTTTTCAACGCGTCGTGTTCGTGCGTCTAAAAGCGTCGCTTTGCAACGCGTCGTGTTTGTGTGTCTAAAAGCGTCGCTTTTCAACGCGTCGTGTTTGTGCGTCTAAAAGCTTCGCTTTTCAACGCGTCGTGTTCGTGCGTCTAAAAGCGTCGCTTTTCAACGCGTCGTGTTTGTGTGTCTAAAAGCGTCGCTTTTCAACGCGCCGTGTTCGTGCGTCTAAAAGCGTCGCTTTGCAACGCGTCGTGTTTGTGTGTCTAAAAGCTTCGCTTTTCAACGCGTCGTGTTCGTGCGTCTAAAAGCGTCGCTTTGCAACGCGTCGTGTTTGTGTGTCTAAAAGCGTCGCTTTTCAACGTGTCCTGTTTGTGCGTCTAAAAGCGTCGCTTTTCAACGCGTCGTGTTTGTGCGTCTAAAAGCGTCGCTTTTCAACGCGCCGTGTTTGTGCGTCTAAAAGCGTCGCTTTTCAACGCGTCCTGTTTGTGTGTCTAAAAGCGTCGCTTTGCAACGCGTCGTGTTTGTGTGTCTAAAAGCTTCGCTTTTCAACGCGTCGTGTTCGTGCGTCTAAAAGCGTCGCTTTGCAACGCGTCGTGTTTGTGCGTCTAAAAGCGTCGCTTTGCAACGCGTCGTGTTTGTGTGTCTAAAAGCTTCGCTTTTCAACGCGTCGTGTTCGTGCGTCTAAAAGCGTCGCTTTGCAACGCGTCGTGTTTGTGTGTCTAAAAGCGTCGCTTTTCAACGTGTCCTGTTTGTGCGTCTAAAAGCGTCGCTTTTCAACGCGTCGTGTTTGTGTGTCTAAAAGCGTCGCTTTTCAACGCGCCGTGTTCGTGCGTCTAAAAGCGTCGCTTTTCAACGCGTCCTGTTTGTGTGTCTAAAAGCGTCGCTTTTCAACGCGTCCTGTTTGTGCGTCTAAAAGCGTCGCTTTTCAACGCGTCCTGTTTGTGTGTCTAAAAGCGTCGCTTTTCAACGCGCCGTGTTTGTGCGTCTAAAAGCGTCGCTTTTCAACGCGTCGTGTTCGTGCGTCTAAAAGCGTCGCTTTGCAACGTGTCCTGTTTGTGCGTCTAAAAGCGTCGCTTTTAAACGTGTCCTGTTTGTGCGTCTAAAAGCGTCGCTTTTCAACGCGTCGTGTTTGTGTGTCTAAAAGCGTCGCTTTTCAACGTGTCCTGTTTGTGCGTCTAAAAGCGTCGCTTTTCAACGCGTCGTGTTTGTGCGTCTAAAAGCGTCGCTTTTCAACGCGTCGTGTTTGTGCGTCTAAAAGCTTCGCTTTTCAACGCGTCGTGTTCGTGCGTCTAAAAGCGTCGCTTTGCAACGCGTCGTGTTTGTGTGTCTAAAAGCGTCGCTTTTCAACGCGTCGTGTTTGTGTGTCTAAAAGCGTCGCTTTTCAACGCGCCGTGTTCGTGCGTCTAAAAGCGTCGCTTTGCAACGCGTCCTGTTTGTGTGTCTAAAAGCGTCGCTTTGCAACGCGTCGTGTTTGTGTGTCTAAAAGCGTCGCTTTTCAACGTGTCCTGTTTGTGCGTCTAAAAGCGTCGCTTTTCAACGCGTCGTGTTTGTGCGTCTAAAAGCGTCGCTTTTCAACGCGCCGTGTTTGTGCGTCTAAAAGCGTCGCTTTTCAACGCGTCCTGTTTGTGTGTCTAAAAGCGTCGCTTTTCAACGCGTCCTGTTTGTGTGTCTAAAAGCGTCGCTTTTCAACGCGCCGTGTTTGTGCGTCTAAAAGCGTCGCTTTTCAACGCGTCCTGTTTGTGTGTCTAAAAGCGTCGCTTTTCAACGCGTCCTGTTTGTGTGTCTAAAAGCGTCGCTTTTCAACGCGCCGTGTTTGTGCGTCTAAAAGCGTCGCTTTTCAACGCGTCGTGTTCGTGCGTCTAAAAGCGTCGCTTTTCAACGCGTCGTGTTTGTGTGTCTAAAAGCGTCGCTTTTCAACGTGTCCTGTTTGTGCGTCTAAAAGCGTCGCTTTTCAACGCGTCGTGTTTGTGCGTCTAAAAGCGTCGCTTTTCAACGCGTCGTGTTTGTGTGTCTAAAAGCGTCGCTTTTCAACGCGTCGTGTTTGTGCGTCTAAAAGCTTCGCTTTTCAACGCGTCGTGTTCGTGCGTCTAAAAGCGTCGCTTTGCAACGCGTCGTGTTTGTGTGTCTAAAAGCGTCGCTTTTCAACGCGTCGTGTTTGTGTGTCTAAAAGCGTCGCTTTTCAACGCGCCGTGTTCGTGCGTCTAAAAGCGTCGCTTTGCAACGCGTCCTGTTTGTGTGTCTAAAAGCGTCGCTTTGCAACGCGCCGTGTTCGTGCGTCTAAAAGCGTCCCTTTTCAACGCGCCGTGTTTGTGCGTCTAAAAGCGTCGCTTTTCAACGCGTCCTGTTTGTGTGTCTAAAAGCGTCGCTTTTCAACGCGCCGTGTTCGTGCGTCTAAAAGCGTCGCTTTTCAACGCGCCGTGTTTGTGCGTCTAAAAGCGTCGCTTTTCAACGCGCCGTGTTCGTGCGTCTAAAAGCGTCGCTTTTCAACGCGTCCTGTTTGTGTGTCTAAAAGCGTCGCTTTTCAACGCGTCCTGTTTGTGCGTCTAAAAGCGTCGCTTTGCAACGCGTCGTGTTTGTGTGTCTAAAAGCGTCGCTTTTCAACGCGTCCTGTTTGTGTGTCTAAAAGCGTCGCTTTTCAACGCGCCGTGTTTGTGCGTCTAAAAGCGTCGCTTTGCAACGCGTCGTGTTTGTATGTCTAAAAGCGTCGCTTTTCAACGCGTCCTGTTTGTGTGTCTAAAAGCGTCGCTTTTCAACGCGCCGTGTTTGTGCGTCTAAAAGCGTCGCTTTTCAATGCGCCGTGTTCGTGTGTCTAAAAGCGTCGCTTTTCAACGCGCCGTGTTTGTGCGTCTAAAAGCGTCGCTTTGCAACGCGTCGTGTTTGTGCGTCTAAAAGCGTCGCTTTGCAACGCGTCGTGTTTGTGCGTCTAAAAGCGTCGCTTTTCAACGCGCCGTGTTTGTGCGTCTAAAAGCGTCGCTTTTCAACGCGTCGTGTTTGTGCGTCTAAAAGCTTCGCTTTTCAACGCGTCGTGTTCGTGCGTCTAAAAGCGTCGCTTTGCAACGCGTCGTGTTTGTGTGTCTAAAAGCGTCGCTTTTCAACGTGTCCTGTTTGTGCGTCTAAAAGCGTCGCTTTTCAACGCGCCGTGTTCGTGCGTCTAAAAGCGTCGCTTTTCAACGCGTCGTGTTTGTGTGTCTAAAAGCGTCGCTTTTCAACGCGCCGTGTTCGTGCGTCTAAAAGCGTCGCTTTTCAACGCGTCCTGTTTGTGTGTCTAAAAGCGTCGCTTTTCAACGCGTCCTGTTTGTGTGTCTAAAAGCGTCGCTTTTCAACGCGCCGTGTTTGTGCGTCTAAAAGCGTCGCTTTTCAACGCGTCGTGTTCGTGCGTCTAAAAGCGTCGCTTTGCAACGCGTCGTGTTCGTGCGTCTAAAAGCGTCGCTTTGCAACGCGTCGTGTTTGTGCGTCTAAAAGCGTCGCTTTGCAACGCGTCGTGTTTGTGTGTCTAAAAGCGTCGCTTTTCAACGCGTCGTGTTCGTGCGTCTAAAAGCGTCGCTTTGCAACGTGTCCTGTTTGTGCGTCTAAAAGCGTCGCTTTTCAACGTGTCGTGTTTGTGTGTCTAAAAGCGTCGCTTTGCAACGTGTCCTGTTTGTGCGTCTAAAAGCGTCGCTTTGCAACGCGTCGTGTTTGTGCGTCTAAAAGCGTCGCTTTGCAACGCGTCGTGTTTGTGCGTCTAAAAGCGTCGCTTTTCAACGTGTCGTGTTTGTGTGTCTAAAAGCGTCGCTTTTCAACGTGTCCTGTTTGTGCGTCTAAAAGCGTCGCTTTTCAACGCGTCGTGTTTGTGTGTCTAAAAGCGTCGCTTTTCAACGTGTCGTGTTTGTGCGTCTAAAAGCGTCGCTTTTCAACGCGTCGTGTTTGTGTGTCTAAAAGCGTCGCTTTTCAACGCGCCGTGTTCGTGCGTCTAAAAGCGTCGCTTTGCAACGCGTCCTGTTTGTGTGTCTAAAAGCGTCGCTTTTCAACGCGCCGTGTTTGTGCGTCTAAAAGCGTCGCTTTTCAACGCGCCGTGTTCGTGCGTCTAAAAGCGTCGCTTTGCAACGCGTCCTGTTTGTGTGTCTAAAAGCGTCGCTTTTCAACGCGTCCTGTTTGTGTGTCTAAAAGCGTCGCTTTTCAACGCGCCGTGTTTGTGCGTCTAAAAGCGTCGCTTTTCAACGCGCCGTGTTCGTGCGTCTAAAAGCGTCGCTTTGCAACGCGTCGTGTTTGTGTGTCTAAAAGCGTCGCTTTTCAACGTGTCCTGTTTGTGCGTCTAAAAGCGTCGCTTTTCAACGCGTCGTGTTTGTGTGTCTAAAAGCGTCGCTTTTCAACGCGCCGTGTTCGTGCGTCTAAAAGCGTCGCTTTGCAACGCGTCCTGTTTGTGTGTCTAAAAGCGTCGCTTTGCAACGCGTCGTGTTTGTGTGTCTAAAACTTCCTCATAAAATGGCCCAAAGAATCCAATGAAAACCTCAGATTGGGCAAATTATGAAAAAAATTTTCAAGTCAAATTTTCAACCAAAATACGGCTATTTTGGTCATAACCTTACGTACTGATGTGGGCCCTTACCACCAAGTACCCCAGAAAGTAGTTGTCGAAAAAAAAAAAAAATCGAAAAAAAAATTTTTTTTTTCGCAAAGGGAAATCTCAGGCTAGAAAAAATTCACCCCTTATAGTGGGTCCTTGGGTGTCCAAAAGTGCAAAAAAACCCAAAATTTTGATGTTTTGACCGTATGTGGGCCTCTAAAACGCCATTCTCTGCCCAAAAAACGGACCTCGATTATTTTCCTGAGCGTTTTTATGACTGTGAAATTTTTCAAATTTTTGTCTCGAAATTTCAATTTTTGCAAAGGCAAATTGCGTTCTTGTGGTCTTTTTTTGCAGAAAAATGCAGGGAAATGCCTTAAAAAGGCTCAAAAGTTGAAAATTCTGGCTTTATTTGAAAGATAGGGCCAGAACTAGGAAAAAAGGGCCAAAAAAAAAAAATAAGGTTCGTAAGGCAAAACCGAATTCCATAATTTCCAAAAAAAAAAATATAAAAAAAAATGGCAAAATTTTTTCAACGACCAAAAAAAAAAAAAATTTTTTTTTTTTATGGGGGTCGCGACCCGGGTCGCGGGGTCTCGGGGAAATGGTCGTCTTGTTCGCCTTTGTTGCTTATAAGGCCATATGACCCAAAAATTTTTTTTTCGACATCACAAAAAAAAAAAATTTTTTTTCTAACAAAAAAAAAAAAATTTTTTTCACGCAGGGTCACCAAAAAAAAATTTTTTTTTTGGGCGACCAAGCGACCGGGTCGCTTGGTCGCCCGACAATGGGCGACCATGGTCGGATCAGAGCCTTGAGCCTACATCAATACAGTGGTTTCCCAAAATCGGGTGTGGTACGTCATAAAATGGAGCAAAGAATCCCATGAAAACCTCAGATTGGGCAAATTGTGAACAAAATGTTCAAGTCAAAATTTTAGCCAAAATACGGTCCATTTGGTCATACCCTGTGCCGGGTTTGCGGGACAGTACATTGCCTGTGCACTGAAAAGCGCTTAAGTTTGCGTACCCTAAGACATCAGGTAATAGGCAGAGGACACTACTCTTGATGGGGGGTCATGGCGAAACTAATGACAGGTGCATGCTAGTCACTGCGAAGATCCATCTAGGAAGCCGTCAGTTAAGTAGCGAACTGCTACCTCCAAAGGGGTGAGCTAGAGTCACACAAGGTGCGGGTTTTGGTACATAGTCTCATCATGTTGAAGAGACCAAGTGGACCAGACAGCGGTGCCCTTCCCCTTGTTGGCGTTACCAAGTTAAACTGCTGATTTAAGTACGTAGCGCGTTGCTTTTTCCGTGGGAAAATTTTTCGTGGCTGGGCGCCAAAGGGCGCAGGGCGAAAGCGTAGCGAAGCGGAGCCGCCCGTAGCCCTTTGGCGACCAGCCACGGAAAATTTCCCTAGGAAAAAAAAAAACCAAAATTGATTTTTTAAAAATGTGATTTTGGCCAAGTTTTTCGGCAGGTCGACCCCCCCGTACGGTAAAACCGCCCATCTGGTCGATTCTACCGACTTAGAGCCATGGTAATAACCACCTATTTTTTGAAAATTTCGCTAAGTACACGGAAAATTTCCCTAGGAAAAAAAAAAACCAAAATTGATTTTTTAAAAATGTGATTTTGGCCAAGTTTTTCGGCAGGTCGACCCCCCCGTACGGTAAAACCGCCCATCTGGTCGATTCTACCGACTTAGAGCCATGGTAATAACCACCTATTTTTTGAAAATTTCGCTAAGTACACGGAAAATTTCCCTAGGAAAAAAAAAAACCAAAATTGATTTTTTAAAAATGTGATTTTGGCCAAGTTTTTCGGCAGGTCGACCCCCCCGTACGGTAAAACCGCCCATCTGGTCGATTCTACCGACTTAGAGCCATGGTAATAACCACCTATTTTTTGAAAATTTCGCTAAGTACACGGAAAATTTCCCTAGGAAAAAAAAAAACCAAAATTGATTTTTTAAAAATGTGATTTTGGCCAAGTTTTTCGGCAGGTCGACCCCCCCGTACGGTAAAACCGCCCATCTGGTCGATTCTACCGACTTAGAGCCATGGTAATAACCACCTATTTTTTGAAAATTTCGCTAAGTACACGGAAAATTTCCCTAGGAAAAAAAAAAACCAAAATTGATTTTTTAAAAATGTGATTTTGGCCAAGTTTTTCGGCAGGTCGACCCCCCCGTACGGTAAAACCGCCCATCTGGTCGATTCTACCGACTTAGAGCCATGGTAATAACCACCTATTTTTTGAAAATTTCGCTAAGTACACGGAAAATTTCCCTAGGAAAAAAAAAAACCAAAATTGATTTTTTAAAAATGTGATTTTGGCCAAGTTTTTCGGCAGGTCGACCCCCCCGTACGGTAAAACCGCCCATCTGGTCGATTCTACCGACTTAGAGCCATGCTAAAAGCGTCGCTTTTCAACGCGTCGTGTTTGTGCGTCTAAAAGCGTCGCTTTTCAACGCGCCGTGTTTGTGCGTCTAAAAGTGTCGCTTTTCAACGCGTCCTGTTTGTGTGTCTAAAAGCGTCGCTTTTCAACGCGTCGTGTTCGTGCGTCTAAAAGCGTCGCTTTGCAACGCGTCGTGTTTGTGTGTCTAAAAGCGTCGCTTTTCAACGTGTCCTGTTTGTGCGTCTAAAAGCGTCGCTTTTCAACGCGTCGTGTTTGTGCGTCTAAAAGCGTCGCTTTTCAACGCGCCGTGTTTGTGCGTCTAAAAGTGTCGCTTTTCAACGCGTCCTGTTTGTGTGTCTAAAAGCGTCGCTTTGCAACGCGTCGTGTTTGTGTGTCTAAAAGCTTCGCTTTTCAACGCGTCGTGTTCGTGCGTCTAAAAGCGTCGCTTTGCAACGCGTCGTGTTTGTGTGTCTAAAAGCGTCGCTTTTCAACGTGTCCTGTTTGTGCGTCTAAAAGCGTCGCTTTTCAACGCGTCGTGTTTGTGTGTCTAAAAGCGTCGCTTTTCAACGCGCCGTGTTCGTGCGTCTAAAAGCGTCGCTTTTCAACGCGTCCTGTTTGTGTGTCTAAAAGCGTCGCTTTTCAACGCGTCCTGTTTGTGTGTCTAAAAGCGTCGCTTTTCAACGCGCCGTGTTTGTGCGTCTAAAAGCGTCGCTTTTCAACGCGTCCTGTTTGTGTGTCTAAAAGCGTCGCTTTTCAACGCGTCCTGTTTGTGTGTCTAAAAGCGTCGCTTTTCAACGCGTCGTGTTCGTGCGTCTAAAAGCGTCGCTTTGCAACGCGTCGTGTTTGTGTGTCTAAAAGCGTCGCTTTTCAACGCGTCGTGTTTGTGTGTCTAAAAGCGTCGCTTTTCAACGTGTCCTGTTTGTGCGTCTAAAAGCGTCGCTTTTCAACGCGTCGTGTTTGTGCGTCTAAAAGCGTCGCTTTTCAACGCGTCGTGTTTGTGCGTCTAAAAGCTTCGCTTTTCAACGCGTCGTGTTCGTGCGTCTAAAAGCGTCGCTTTGCAACGCGTCGTGTTTGTGTGTCTAAAAGCGTCGCTTTTCAACGCGTCGTGTTTGTGTGTCTAAAAGCGTCGCTTTTCAACGCGCCGTGTTCGTGCGTCTAAAAGCGTCGCTTTGCAACGCGTCCTGTTCGTGCGTCTAAAAGCGTCGCTTTTCAACGCGCCGTGTTTGTGCGTCTAAAAGCGTCGCTTTTCAACGCGTCCTGTTTGTGTGTCTAAAAGCGTCGCTTTTCAACGCGCCGTGTTCGTGCGTCTAAAAGCGTCGCTTTTCAACGCGCCGTGTTTGTGCGTCTAAAAGCGTCGCTTTTCAACGCGTCCTGTTTGTGTGTCTAAAAGCGTCGCTTTTCAACGCGCCGTGTTCGTGCGTCTAAAAGCGTCGCTTTTCAACGCGCCGTGTTTGTGCGTCTAAAAGCGTCGCTTTTCAACGCGCCGTGTTTGTGCGTCTAAAAGCGTCGCTTTTCAACGCGTCGTGTTTGTGTGTCTAAAAGCGTCGCTTTTCAACGCGCCGTGTTCGTGCGTCTAAAAGCGTCGCTTTGCAACGCGTCCTGTTTGTGTGTCTAAAAGCGTCGCTTTTCAACGCGCCGTGTTCGTGCGTCTAAAAGCGTCGCTTTTCAACGCGCCGTGTTTGTGCGTCTAAAAGCGTCGCTTTTCAACGCGTCCTGTTTGTGTGTCTAAAAGCGTCGCTTTTCAACGCGCCGTGTTCGTGCGTCTAAAAGCGTCGCTTTTCAACGCGTCCTGTTTGTGTGTCTAAAAGCGTCGCTTTTCAACGCGTCCTGTTTGTGCGTCTAAAAGCGTCGCTTTGCAACGCGTCGTGTTTGTGTGTCTAAAAGCGTCGCTTTTCAACGCGTCCTGTTTGTGTGTCTAAAAGCGTCGCTTTTCAACGCGCCGTGTTTGTGCGTCTAAAAGCGTCGCTTTTCAATGCGCCGTGTTCGTGTGTCTAAAAGCGTCGCTTTTCAACGCGCCGTGTTTGTGCGTCTAAAAGCGTCGCTTTGCAACGCGTCGTGTTTGTGCGTCTAAAAGCGTCGCTTTGCAACGCGTCGTGTTTGTGCGTCTAAAAGCGTCGCTTTTCAACGTGTCGTGTTTGTGCGTCTAAAAGCGTCGCTTTTCAACGCGCCGTGTTTGTGCGTCTAAAAGCGTCGCTTTTCAACGCGTCGTGTTCGTGCGTCTAAAAGCGTCGCTTTGCAACGCGCCGTGTTCGTGCGTCCAAAAGCGTCGCTTTGCAACGCGTCGTGTTTGTGCGTCTAAAAGCGTCGCTTTGCAACGCGTCGTGTTTGTTCGTCTAAAAGCGTCGCTTTTCAACGCGTCGTGTTCGTGCGTCTAAAAGCGTCGCTTTTCAACGCGTCGTGTTTGTGTGTCTAAAAGCGTCGCTTTTCAACGCGCCGTGTTCGTGCGTCTAAAAGCGTCGCTTTGCCACGCGTCGTGTTTGTGCGTCTAAAAGCGTCGCTTTTCAACGCGTCGTGTTCGTGCGTCTAAAAGCGTCGCTTTGCAACGCGTCGTGTTTGTGTGTCTAAAAGCGTCGCTTTGCAACGCGTCGTGTTTGTGCGTCTAAAAGCGTCGCTTTGCCACGCGTCGTGTTTGTGCGTCTAAAAGCGTCGCTTTTCAACGCGTCGTGTTCGTGCGTCTAAAAGCGTCGCTTTGCAACGCGTCGTGTTTGTGTGTCTAAAAGCGTCGCTTTTCAACGCGTCGTGTCTGTGCGTCTAAAAGCGTCGCTTTGCAACGCGTCGTGTTTGTGTGTCTAAAAGCTTCGCTTTTCAACGCGTCGTGTTCGTGCGTCTAAAAGCGTCGCTTTGCAACGCGTCGTGTTTGTGTGTCTAAAAGCGTCGCTTTTCAACGTGTCCTGTTTGTGCGTCTAAAAGCGTCGCTTTTCAACGCGTCGTGTTTGTGCGTCTAAAAGCGTCGCTTTTCAACGCGTCGTGTTTGTGCGTCTAAAAGCTTCGCTTTTCAACGCGTCGTGTTCGTGCGTCTAAAAGCGTCGCTTTGCAACGCGTCGTGTTTGTGTGTCTAAAAGCGTCGCTTTTCAACGTGTCCTGTTTGTGCGTCTAAAAGCGTCGCTTTTCAACGCGTCGTGTTTGTGTGTCTAAAAGCGTCGCTTTTCAACGTGTCGTGTTTGTGCGTCTAAAAGCGTCGCTTTTCAACGCGTCGTGTTTGTGTGTCTAAAAGCGTCGCTTTTCAACGCGCCGTGTTCGTGCGTCTAAAAGCGTCGCTTTGCAACGCGTCCTGTTTGTGTGTCTAAAAGCGTCGCTTTTCAACGCGCCGTGTTTGTGCGTCTAAAAGCGTCGCTTTTCAACGCGCCGTGTTCGTGCGTCTAAAAGCGTCGCTTTGCAACGCGTCCTGTTTGTGTGTCTAAAAGCGTCGCTTTTCAACGCGTCCTGTTTGTGTGTCTAAAAGCGTCGCTTTTCAACGCGCCGTGTTTGTGCGTCTAAAAGCGTCGCTTTTCAACGCGTCGTGTTCGTGCGTCTAAAAGCGTCGCTTTGCAACGCGTCGTGTTTGTGTGTCTAAAAGCGTCGCTTTTCAACGTGTCCTGTTTGTGCGTCTAAAAGCGTCGCTTTTCAACGCGTCGTGTTTGTGCGTCTAAAAGCTTCGCTTTTCAACGCGTCGTGTTCGTGCGTCTAAAAGCGTCGCTTTGCAACGCGTCGTGTTTGTGTGTCTAAAAGCGTCGCTTTTCAACGTGTCCTGTTTGTGCGTCTAAAAGCGTCGCTTTTCAACGCGTCGTGTTTGTGTGTCTAAAAGCGTCGCTTTTCAACGCGCCGTGTTCGTGCGTCTAAAAGCGTCGCTTTGCAACGCGTCCTGTTTGTGTGTCTAAAAGCGTCGCTTTGCAACGCGTCGTGTTTGTGTGTCTAAAAGCTTCGCTTTTCAACGCGTCGTGTTCGTGCGTCTAAAAGCGTCGCTTTGCAACGCGTCGTGTTTGTGTGTCTAAAAGCGTCGCTTTTCAACGCGTCGTGTTTGTGCGTCTAAAAGCGTCGCTTTTCAACGCGCCGTGTTCGTGCGTCTAAAAGCGTCGCTTTGCAACGCGTCCTGTTTGTGCGTCTAAAAGCGTCGCTTTTCAACGCGTCCTGTTTGTGTGTCTAAAAGCGTCGCTTTGCAACGCGCCGTGTTCGTGCGTCTAAAAGCGTCGCTTTGCAACGCGTCGTGTTTGTGCGTCTAAAAGCGTCGCTTTTCAACGCGTCCTGTTTGTGTGTCTAAAAGCGTCGCTTTGCAACGCGTCGTGTTTGTGTGTCTAAAAGCGTCGCTTTTCAACGCGTCCTGTTTGTGTGTCTAAAAGCGTCGCTTTGCAACGCGTCGTGTTTGTGTGTCTAAAAGCTTCGCTTTTCAACGCGTCCTGTTTGTGCGTCTAAAAGCGTCGCTTTTCAACGCGTCGTGTTTGTGCGTCTAAAAGCGTCGCTTTTCAACGCGCCGTGTTCGTGCGTCTAAAAGCGTCGCTTTGCAACGCGTCGTGTTTGTGCGTCTAAAAGCGTCGCTTTTCAACGCGTCCTGTTTGTGTGTCTAAAAGCGTCGCTTTGCAACGCGTCGTGTTTGTGTGTCTAAAAGCTTCGCTTTTCAACGCGTCCTGTTTGTGCGTCTAAAAGCGTCGCTTTTCAACGCGTCGTGTTTGTGCGTCTAAAAGCGTCGCTTTTCAACGCGCCGTGTTCGTGCGTCTAAAAGCGTCGCTTTGCAACGCGTCGTGTTCGTGCGTCCAAAAGCGTCGCTTTGCAACGCGTCGTGTTTGTGCGTCTAAAAGCGTCGCTTTGCAACGCGCCGTGTTCGTGCGTCCAAAAGCGTCGCTTTGCAACGCGTCGTGTTTGTGCGTCTAAAAGCGTCGCTTTGCAACGCGTCGTGTTTGTGCGTCTAAAAGCGTCGCTTTGCAACGCGTCGTGTTTGTTCGTCTAAAAGCGTCGCTTTTCAACGCGTCGTGTTTGTGCGTCTAAAAGCGTCGCTTTTCAACGCGTCGTGTTTGTGCGTCTAAAAGCTTCGCTTTTCAACGCGTCGTGTTCGTGCGTCTAAAAGCGTCGCTTTGCAACGCGTCGTGTTTGTGTGTCTAAAAGCGTCGCTTTTCAACGCGTCGTGTTTGTGTGTCTAAAAGCGTCGCTTTTCAACGCGCCGTGTTCGTGCGTCTAAAAGCGTCGCTTTGCAACGCGTCCTGTTTGTGTGTCTAAAAGCGTCGCTTTTCAACGCGCCGTGTTCGTGCGTCTAAAAGCGTCGCTTTTCAACGCGCCGTGTTTGTGCGTCTAAAAGCGTCGCTTTTCAACGCGTCCTGTTTGTGTGTCTAAAAGCGTCGCTTTTCAACGCGCCGTGTTCGTGCGTCTAAAAGCGTCGCTTTTCAACGCGCCGTGTTTGTGCGTCTAAAAGCGTCGCTTTTCAACGCGCCGTGTTCGTGCGTCTAAAAGCGTCGCTTTTCAACGCGTCCTGTTTGTGTGTCTAAAAGCGTCGCTTTTCAACGCGTCCTGTTTGTGCGTCTAAAAGCGTCGCTTTGCAACGCGTCGTGTTTGTGTGTCTAAAAGCGTCGCTTTTCAACGCGTCCTGTTTGTGTGTCTAAAAGCGTCGCTTTTCAACGCGCCGTGTTTGTGCGTCTAAAAGCGTCGCTTTTCAATGCGCCGTGTTTGTGCGTCTAAAAGCGTCGCTTTGCAACGCGTCGTGTTTGTGCGTCTAAAAGCGTCGCTTTGCAACGCGTCGTGTTTGTGCGTCTAAAAGCGTCGCTTTTCAACGTGTCGTGTTTGTGCGTCTAAAAGCGTCGCTTTTCAACGCGCCGTGTTTGTGCGTCTAAAAGCGTCGCTTTTCAACGCGTCGTGTTTGTGTGTCTAAAAGCGTCGCTTTTCAACGCGCCGTGTTTGTGCGTCTAAAAGCGTCGCTTTTCAACGCGCCGTGTTCGTGCGTCTAAAAGCGTCGCTTTTCAACGCGCCGTGTTTGTGCGTCTAAAAGCGTCGCTTTTCAACGCGTCCTGTTTGTGTGTCTAAAAGCGTCGCTTTTCAACGCGCCGTGTTCGTGCGTCTAAAAGCGTCGCTTTTCAACGCGCCGTGTTTGTGCGTCTAAAAGCGTCGCTTTTCAACGCGTCCTGTTTGTGTGTCTAAAAGCGTCGCTTTTCAACGCGTCCTGTTTGTGTGTCTAAAAGCGTCGCTTTTCAACGCGCCGTGTTTGTGCGTCTAAAAGCGTCGCTTTTCAACGCGCCGTGTTCGTGCGTCTAAAAGCGTCGCTTTGCAACGCGTCGTGTTTGTGTGTCTAAAAGCGTCGCTTTTCAACGCGTCCTGTTTGTGTGTCTAAAAGCGTCGCTTTTCAACGCGCCGTGTTTGTGCGTCTAAAAGCGTCGCTTTTCAACGCGCCGTGTTCGTGTGTCTAAAAGCGTCGCTTTTCAACGCGCCGTGTTTGTGCGTCTAAAAGCGTCGCTTTGCAACGCGTCGTGTTTGTGCGTCTAAAAGCGTCGCTTTGCAACGCGTCGTGTTTGTGCGTCTAAAAGCGTCGCTTTTCAACGCGCCGTGTTTGTGCGTCTAAAAGCGTCGCTTTTCAACGCGTCGTGTTTGTGTGTCTAAAAGCGTCGCTTTTCAACGCGCCGTGTTTGTGCGTCTAAAAGCGTCGCTTTTCAATGCGCCGTGTTCGTGCGTCTAAAAGCGTCGCTTTTCAACGCGTCCTGTTTGTGTGTCTAAAAGCGTCGCTTTTCAACGCGTCCTGTTTGTGTGTCTAAAAGCGTCGCTTTTCAACGCGCCGTGTTTGTGCGTCTAAAAGCGTCGCTTTTCAACGCGCCGTGTTTGTGCGTCTAAAAGCGTCGCTTTTCAACGCGTCGTGTTCGTGCGTCTAAAAGCGTCGCTTTTCAACGCGTCGTGTTCGTGCGTCTAAAAGCGTCGCTTTGCAACGCGTCGTGTTTGTGTGTCTAAAAGCGTCGCTTTGCAACGCGTCGTGTTTGTGCGTCTAAAAGCGTCGCTTTGCCACGCGTCGTGTTTGTGCGTCTAAAAGCGTCGCTTTTCAACGCGCCGTGTTTGTGCGTCTAAAAGCGTCGCTTTTCAACGCGTCGTGTTCGTGCGTCTAAAAGCGTCGCTTTTCAACGCGTCGTGTTTGTGCGTCTAAAAGCGTCGCTTTGCAACGCGTCGTGTTTGTGCGTCTAAAAGCGTCGCTTTGCCACGCGTCGTGTTTGTGCGTCTAAAAGCGTCGCTTTGCAACGCGTCGTGTTTGTGCGTCTAAAAGCGTCGCTTTTCAATGTGTCGTGTTTGTGCGTCTAAAAGCGTCATTTAGTTTTGCTAATCCTTAACACTCCCTATTGATCGTGGTTGATTTATGCAAAGATCTGAAAAGAAACGAACAGATTCCCACGGTAACAAACACAACCAACACAACGCAACCGATGTGCACGTTACGATCTCTATGCAACGAACGCAACGGAACCGGTGTGTACGCAACGATCGGAACGTTCCCAACCAAACACAAACAACGCAACTCAATGCAACCGCTCCGTTCGTTACGCTCTCTACGTAGCGATCTCTACACAACGAACGCAACGCATGCAACATATCGCAACCGATGTGCACGTAGCTATGTGTACGTAACGAGTGGTTACAAACCGCCACGCATGGTTCTCACACCGCTCTGGCACGTTTCCCGAGCCGCAAACCCGGTTACCTGTCTGAAAAACCGGGTTTTTGGCCAAAACGCCTGTTTTCCCTGTAGAATCCTTAAGAACCCTTAAGCAGTGCTACCAACGCGACAAGTCGCGCGCGACTCGCGACAAACCACCCGCGACAGCGCGACAAAATGAGTTGTCGCAAAAATCGAAAATTTTTTTTTTCCATTTTGAGACACTTTTTTTTTTTTTTTAGTTAGGAAAAATCGCGTTTTTTCCGGGTACTTAGCAAAATTTTGGTCAAAAAATGATGGCTTTTGCTTACGTCGCTACTGTACCGTCTGCGATGGTTTTTTCTGGATTTTTTTTTTTGGATTTTTTTTTCCAAAATCGCCCACACCCAAAAAAAAAAATTTTTTTTTTTTTTGGTGAAAATTTTTGTGATGTCGAAAAAAAAAATTTTTTTTGGGCGCGACAGCGCGACAAGTGGCACTTTGTCGCGCGACTAGAATCTCTTGTCGCGTTGGTAGCACTGCCTTAAGGAACGCACGGTTTCTAAGGCATTTTACACGTAAACTCGCGACACGAAAACACGAATTAAAAACAAATCTCTGAGCGATCTGATTTGGTAATAACTCGATTTTTGGCCCTATCTTTCCAATGCCGAAAAAATCTTACACTTTGGCGCCTCTGCGAGAAATGTCATTTTTTGAGGTACCCCGTCTGGGGGTGGGTGGGACGGGGAACGCCACAACAGCAATTTAGTTTTGCGAATCCTAAACACTTTCTGCTGGCTCGTGTGGTTGATGAGCGAGATCTTCTGGCACAAAACGGACTCGATCGTCAAGGATCTTAACCCAGTTAAAACAACTTAGTGGTCACAGAACACCACGTTGTGCATGGTTTTTGGCTTGTTTTTGCCCACAAAAGGGCCTACACATAGTTCTAACACCCCAGAATCGCGTTTCTCAGCCCACATGGCCAGGTATGGGCCCAAAAAACCACCCAAAAAGGCGAAAATCCCGGTTTTTGGTGAAAAACGCCTGTTTTGCCTGTAGAATCCTTAAGGAACGCACGGTTCCTAAGGCAAAATACACGTAAACTCGCGACACGAAATTAGGAATTAGTAACAAATCTCTCAGCGATCTAATTTAGTAAGGGCTGGATTTTTGGCCCAATCTTTCCAATGCCGAAAAAATCTTACACTTTGGCGCATTTTCGCGAAATGGTCATTTTTGGTGGAACCCCCCTGGGGAGGGAGGGGGGGGGGGGGGGGGGGGGTAACCCGGGGGGAGGGTGGGGGGGAAGCAACCTTAAAAACCTAAACACAAGGCTTCTACAGGGTTCTACAGGCAAAACAGGCGTTTTGGCCAGAAACCCGGTTTTTCAGGCAGGTGACCGGTTTTGCGGCTTGGGAAACGTGCCAGCGAGCTGTGAGAACCATGCGTGGGGGTTTGTAACCACTCGTTGCGTTGGTTGCGTTGCCTTCGTTGCGTACACATAGCTACGTACACACCGGTTACGTTGTGTTGCATGCGTTGCGTTCGTTGTGTAGAGATCGTTACGTACAGAGCGCAACGTACGGAGCGGTTGCGTTGCGTTGGTTGTGTTTGGTTGGTTACGTTCGTTGCGTTCCGATCGCTACGTACACATCGGTTGCGTTGCGTTGCATGCGTTGCGTTCGTTGCATACAGATCGCTACGTACACATCGGTTACGGTGCGTTGTACGCGTTGCGTTCGTTATGTTGAGATCGATATATACAGATCGCAACGTACACACAGGTTGCGTTGGTTGCGTTGCATCCGTTACGTTGCGTTGGGTGTGTTCGGTTGGTTACGTTCGTTGCGTTGCGTTGCATGCGTTGCGTTCGTTGCATACAGATCGCTACGTACACGTCGGTTGCGTTGCGTGGTATGCGTTGCGTTCGTTGCATACAGATCGCTACGTACACGTCGGTTGCGTTGCGTGGTATGCGTTGCGTTCGTTGCATACAGATCGCTACGTACACATCGGTTGCGTTGCGTTCGTTGCATATGGATCGTAACGTATGCATCGGTTGCGTTGCGTTGGATGCGTTGCGTTCGTTGCGTTCTGATCGTTACGTACACATCGGTTGCGTTGCGTTGCATGCGTTGGTTGCATACGGATCGTAACGTATAGAGCGGATCCGTTTCGTTGTGTTCGGTTGCGTTTATCAACCACACCAGCCAGTGAGTGTTAAGGATTGCCAAAAAAAACTAATTTACTACCCTCCCTGCGGATTCCCGAAGGCTCCCGGAGGGAGGGTACTTTTTGGATACCATCCCGGTGGAAATTTTTGCCCGAGGGAGCCCGTTGGGCCCCGAGGGAGGCCGTGGGGGGGTAAGGGGCGCGAAGCGCCCCCCCCCACGGCCTCCCGAGGGGCCCACAAGGTCCCCGAGGGTCCCAACGGGCTCCCGAGGGCAAAAATTCACCGGGATGGTATCCAAAAAGTACCCTCCCAACGGAGAGACTGAGGGAATGCGGGAGGGGAGTAGTTCTCTTTGTTTCACGCGGGAGGGGTCAAAATACACTCACGACTGGCGATATGCGGGTGAATCTTGGCCCCAATGGCCGAATTACGGTTATATGGGGCTGTTGTGCCATCACCCACCGGACCCTACCCACAGAATTTGAACGCATTTTGGTTGAAATTTTGACTTGAAAATTTTCTTCACAATTTGCCCAATCTGAGGTTTTCATTGGACTTTTTGGCACATTTTATGACCTACCAGGCCCGATTTTGGGCGAAAAAAAAAATTTTTTTTTGGTCAGAAATCGCCTTGTATAACCACTGTATTAGTGTAGCCTAGGGTACTGTAGGCTTGTACACAGAAGTGCATTTTTGTACACAAAATGACCGGGAAATAAATTCTAGATGGTCAAATCATCAAAATTCCAGCTCTATTTGCATTTTTGGGCCCAGCTGAGCCTATGGGGGGGTTTTTTTTCCAGGTGAGAAGTGTGTTTGTGAAAAAAAATCAAAAAAAAGCCAAAAAAAGCCGGAGGGATGGTCAAAAAGCCGGAGGGATGGTCAAAAAAAGCCTCAAAATGACCGGGAAATAAATTCTAGATGGTCAAAACATCAAAATTCCAGCTCTATTTGCATTTTTGGGCCCATCTGAGCCTATGGGGCAAGGCTACCAACGGGACCCCAACACCCCGGGGGTCCCAGGGGTCCGGGACCCCCAGCAAAAGTCAAAAAAAAAAAAAAATTTTTTTTGTGACCCTGCGTGAATTTTTTTTTTTTTTTTTCCTTAGGGATTTTTCCGGGTACTTAGCGAAATTTTCGCCACCAAAAGCTGGCCCCTTACACGGTCCCTGTGGCCTCGGGACCAGTTCAGTACACAAGGTATGACCAAAATAGCCGTATTTTGGCTGAAAATTTGACTTGAAAATTTTTTTCATAATTTGCCCAATCTGAGGTTTTCATTGGATTCTTTGGGCCATTTTATGAGGTACCACGGCAAATTTTGGGCGAAAAAAAAATTTTTTTTTTGGTCAAAAATCGCCTTGTATAACCACTGTATTGGTGTAGGCTTGTACACAGAAGTGTGTTTTGTGTAACCACAGATGGTCAAAACACCCGATTTTTGCGTTTTTTTGCATTTTTTGGTGCCCAAAAACCCAGGTCAGGGGTCGAAATTTTCCCGAAAAAAAATTTTTTTTTTTTGAGATTTTTTGATTTTTTGCTAAGGCGCTGGCCATACTAAACGTACGGTATACACACAAAATAGCCGTGGAATAAATATGTGATGCTCAAAAGTGCTCGTAAGTGCGTTTTTTTGCATTTTTGGGTGCCACAGGACCCAACCCAGGGCCGAAAAAAAAATTTTTTTTCAGCTGAAAAATGTCTTTGCCAAAAAAAAATTTTTGGGACCCCGGGGACCCAGGGGTCCCAGGGGTCCCGGACCCCCAGACTGGGGGTCCGGGACCCCTGGGGACCCCTGATCCAGGGGTCCCGTTGGTAGCCTTGTATGGGGGGGGGTATTTTTTTCAGCTGAAAAAGGTGTTTGCGAAAAAAAACCCAAAAAAAGCCAAAAAAGCCGGAGGGATGCCTAAAAAGCCGGCGGGATGCCTAAAAAAGCCGGCGGGATGCCTAAAAAAAGCCGGAGGGATGGTCAAAAAAGCCGGAGGGATGCCTAAAAAAGCCGGAGGGATGGTCAAAAAAGCCGGAGGGATGCCTAAAAAAGCCGGCGGGATGCCTAAAAAAGCCGGAGGGATGCCTAAAAAAGCCGGAGGGATGCCTAAAAGTGTTTGTTTCCCTAGGGAGGGGTCAAAATACACTCCCTCCGGCGACTTTACATACCCTAGGGAGGGTCCCAACCCTCCCGGAGGGAGGGTCAAAAAGCCGGAGGGATGGTATACCATCCCGCCGGGATTTTGACCATCCCTCCGGCTGTTTTAGGCATCCCTCCGGCTTTTTTGTTTCCCTAGGGAGGGTCAAAAAGACCCTCCCGCCAGCTACTTTACACGCCCGCCGGGAGGGTCAAACCCACCCGGCGGGAGGGTAAACCTGGCGGGAGGGTCCGGACCCTCCCGCCAGCTTTTGGACCCTCCCGCCAGGTCTGTGGACCCTCCCGCCAGGTCTGGGGACCCTCCCGCCAGGTCTGGGGACCCTCCCGCCAGGTCTGGGGACCCTCCCGCCAGGTCTGGGGACCCTCCCGCCAGGTCTGGGGACCCTCCCGCCAGGTCTGTGGACCCTCCCGCCAGGTCTGGGGACCCTCCCGCCAGGTCTGGGGACCCTCCCGCCAGGTCTGGGGACCCTCCCGCCAGGTCTGGGGACCCTCCCGCCAGGTCTGGGGACCCTCCCGCCAGGTCTGTGGACCCTCCCGCCAGGTCTGGGGACCCTCCCGCCAGGTCTGGGGACCCTCCCGCCAGGTCTGGGGACCCTCCCGCCAGGTCTGGGGACCCTCCCGCCAGGTCTGGGGACCCTCCCGCCAGGTCTGGGGACCCTCCCGCCAGGTCTGTGGACCCTCCCGCCAGGTCTGGGGACCCTCCCGCCAGGTCTGGGGACCCTCCCGCCAGGTCTGGGGACCCTCCCGCCAGGTCTGGGGACCCTCCCGCCAGGTCTGTGGACCCTCCCGCCAGGTCTGTGGACCCTCCCGCCAGGTCTGGGGACCCTCCCGCCAGGTCTGGGGACCCTCCCGCCAGGTCTGGGGACCCTCCCGCCAGCTTTTTGGACCCTCCCGCCAGGTTTTTTGGGTTTTTCTCACTCTACGTAGCGTCGGTGAGGGTTTTTTTGACCCTCCCGCGTGAAACAAAGCGTCCTACAACCCCCCTAGCCACCCCTTAGGCTCTCCGTTGTGAGGGTCCTTTTCGAAACCGCTCCCGCCGGGTTTTTTGCTCTCGGGAGCCCTGTTGGACCCTCGGGGACCCGTGTGGGCCCTCGGGAGGCCGTGTGGGGCTCGGGCTTCGCCCTCGTTCCCCCACACGGCCTCCCTCGGGCCCACACGGGTCCCCTCGTGGTCCAACAGGGCTCCCTCGAGCAAAAAACCCGGCGGGAGGGTTTCGAAAATATGACCCTCCCGCCGGGAGCCTTCGGGTACCTGGCGGGAGGGTTGTAAATACTCAAAGAAACACGTGTAAAAAAGGGGTACTCGCGACACCCTGGTTTCAGGGTCTGTCAGGGCAGTGCTACCAACGCGACAAGAGATTCTAGTCGCGCGACAAAGTGCCACTTGTCGCGCTGTCGCGCCCAAAAAAAATTTTTTTTTTCGACATCACAAAAATTTTCACCAAAAAAAAAAAAAATTTTTTTTTTTGGGTGTGGGCGATTTTGGAAAAAAAAATCCAAAAAAAAAAATCCAGAAAAAACCATCGCAGACGGTACAGTAGCGACGTAAGCAAAAGCCATCATTTTTTGACCAAAATTTTGCTAAGTACCCGGAAAAAACGCGATTTTTCCTAACAAAAAAAAAAAAAAAAGTGTCTCAAAATGGAAAAAAAAAATTTTCGATTTTTGCGACAACTCATTTTGTCGCGCTGTCGCGGGTGGTTTGTCGCGAGTCGCGCGCGACTTGTCGCGTTGGTAGCACTGGTCAGGGTTTGGAGGTCTTTGCTTCAGAGAAAGTCTCCTAAAAACCTCCCATCTTCCCGAGAATCCACTTCTTTGACCTCTTTGGACGTTTAGAGACCTGAAAAAAAATGGCCGAAACCCACCCCGGGGGGGGTGGGTGGGTGGGTGGGTGGGGAGGGTGGGTGGGAGGTGATCAGCAACCTTAAAGACCTTAACACTGAGTGTTAAGGAATACTCATTAGGAACCTTAAAAACCTTAACACAGAGTGTTAAGGAATTAGTTTTTTTTGGCAATCCTTAACACTCCTGGCTGGTGTGGTTGATAAACGCAACCGAACACAACGAAACGGATCCGCTCTATACGTTACGATCCGTATGCAACCAACGCAACGAACGTAACCAACCGAACACACCCAACGCAACGTAACGGATGCAACGCAAGCAACGCAACCTATGTGTACGTTGCGATCTGTATATATCGATCTCAACATAACGAACGCAACGCGTACAACGCACCGTAACCGATGTGTACGTAGCGATCTGTATGCAACGAACGCAACGCATGCAACGCAACGCAACCGATGTGTACGTAGCGATCGGAACGCAACGAACGTAACCAACCAAACACAACCAACGCAACGCAACCGCTCCGTACGTTGCACTCTGTACGTTACGATCTCTACACAACGAACGCAACGCATGCAACACAACGTAACCGGTGTGCACGTAGCGATGTGTACGCAACGAAGGCAACGCAACCAACACAACGAGTGGTTACAAACCCCCACGCATGGTTCTCACACCGCTCTGGCACGTTTCACACGCTGCAAACCCGGTTACCTGCCTGAAAAACCGGGTTTTCGGCCAAAACGCCTGTTTTGCCTGTAGAACCCTGTAGAACCCTTAAGAAACACGTGTAAAAAAGGGGTACTCGCGACACCCTGGTTTCAGGGTCTGTCACGGTTTGGAGGTCTTTCTCATTTGCAAACCCTAAAAAAAACCGCCTATCTTCCCAAGAATCCACTTTTTTGACCTCTTTGGACGTTTAGGGACCTGAAAAAAAATGGCCGAAACCCACCCTGGGGGGGGGGTGCCTTAAAGGGGGGTGGGGAGGGTGGGTGGGTGTGTGGTGTTGAAGCAACCTTAAAGACCTTAACACTGAGTGTTAAGGAACTTTTCAACGCGTCGTGTTTGTTCGTCTAAAAGCGTCGCTTTGCCACGCGTCGTGTTTGTGCGTCTAAAAGCGTCGCTTTGCAACTCGTCGTGTTTGTGCGTCTAAAAGCGTCGCTTTTCAACGCGCCGTGTTCGTGCGTCTAAAAGCGTCGCTTTGCAACGCGTCGTGTTTGTGTGTCTAAAAGCGTCGCTTTTCAACGTGTCCTGTTTGTGCGTCTAAAAGCGTCGCTTTTCAACGTGTCCTGTTTGTGCGTCTAAAAGCGTCGCTTTTCAACGCGTCGTGTTTGTGTGTCTAAAAGCGTCGCTTTTCAACGTGTCCTGTTTGTGCGTCTAAAAGCGTCGCTTTTCAACGTGTCCTGTTTGTGCGTCTAAAAGCGTCGCTTTTCAACGTGTCCTGTTTGTGCGTCTAAAAGCGTCGCTTTTCAACGCGCCGTGTTTGTGCGTCTAAAAGCGTCGCTTTTCAACGTGTCCCGTTTGTGCGTCTAAAAGCGTCGCTTTTCAACGTGTCGTGTTTGTGCGTATAAAAGCGTCGCTTTTCAACGCGTCGTGTTCGTGCGTCTAAAAGCGTCGCTTTTCAACGCGTCGTGTTTGTGCGTCAAAAAGCGTCGCTTTTCAACGCGTCGTGTTTGTGTGTCTAAAAGCGTCGCTTTTCAACGCGTCGTGTTCGTGTGTCTAAAAGCGTCGCTTTTCAACACGCCGTGTTTGTGCGTCTAAAAGCGTCGCTTTGCAACGCGTCGTGTTTGTGCGTCTAAAATCGTCGCTTTTCAACGCGTCCTGTTTGTGTGTCTAAAAGCGTCGCTTTGCAACGCGTCGTGTTTGTTCGTCTAAAAGCGTCGCTTTGCAACGCGTCGTGTTTGTGCGTCTAAAAGCGTCGCTTTTCAACGCGTCCTGTTTGTGTGTCTAAAAGCGTCGCTTTTCAACGTGTCCTGTTTGTGCGTCTAAAATCGTCGCTTTTCAACGCGTCCTGTTTGTGTGTCTAAAAGCGTCGCTTTGCAACGCGTCGTGTTTGTTCGTCTAAAAGCGTCGCTTTGCAACGCGTCGTGTTTGTGCGTCTAAAAGCGTCGCTTTTCAACGCGTCGTGTTTGTGCGTCTAAAAGCGTCGCTTTTCAACGCGTCCTGTTTGTGTGTCTAAAAGCGTCGCTTTTCAACGCGTCGTGTTCGTGCGTCTAAAAGCGTCGCTTTTCAACGCGTCGTGTGCGTGCGTCTAAAAGCGTCGCTTTTCAACGTGTCCTGTTTGTGCGTCTAAAAGCGTCGCTTTTCAACGCGCCGTGTTCGTGCGTCTAAAAGCGTCGCTTTTCAACGCGTCGTGTTTGTGCGTCTAAAAGCGTCGCTTTTCAACGTGTCGTGTTTGTGCGTCTAAAATCGTCGCTTTTCAACGCGTCGTGTTTGTTCGTCTAAAAGCGTCGCTTTGCCACGCGTCGTGTTTGTGCGTCTAAAAGCGTCGCTTTTCAACGCGTCGTGTTCGTGCGTCTAAAAGCGTCGCTTTTCAACGCGTCGTGTTTGTGCGTCTAAAAGCGTCGCTTTGCCACGCGTCGTGTTTGTGCGTCTAAAAGCGTCGCTTTTCAACGCGTCGTGTTCGTGCGTCTAAAAGCGTCGCTTTTCAATGTGTCGTGTTTGTGCGTCTAAAAGCGTCACTTTTCAACGCGTCGTGTTTGTTCGTCTAAAAGCGTCGCTTTGCCACGCGTCGTGTTTGTGCGTCTAAAAGCGTCGCTTTTCAACGCGTCGTGTTTGTGCGTCTAAAAGCGTCGCTTTTCAACGTGTCGTGTTTGTGCGTCTAAAAGCGTCGCTTTTCAACGCGTCGTGTTCGTGCGTCTAAAAGCGTCGCTTTTCAACGTGTCGTGTTTGTGCGTCTAAAAGCGTCGCTTTTCAACGTGTCGTGTTTGTGCGTCTAAAAGCGTCGCTTTTCAACGCGTCGTGTTCGTGCGTCCAAAAGCGTCGCTTTGCAACGCGCCGTGTTCGTGTGTCTAAAAGCGTCGCTTTGCAACGCGTCGTGTTTGTGTGTCTAAAAGCGTCGCTTTTCAACGCGTCGTGTTTGTGCGTCTAAAAGCGTCGCTTTTCAACGCGTCGTGTTCGTGCGTCCAAAAGCGTCGCTTTTCAACGTGTCCTGTTTGTGCGTCTAAAAGCGTCGCTTTTCAACGCGTCGTGTTCGTGCGTCCAAAAGCGTCGCTTTTCAACGCGTCGTGTTTGTGCGTCTAAAAGCGTCGCTTTTCAACGCGTCGTGTTCGTGCGTCTAAAAGCGTCGCTTTGCAACGCGTCGTGTTTGTGCGTCCAAAAGCGTCGCTTTTCAACGGGTCGTGTTTGTGCGTCTAAAAGCGTCGCTTTTCCAAAGAAGGAATCAATCCAAAGAAATACAAGTAATTGATTTCGGTAAAGAAGACGGGGTCTGCTGTGGAACTCCACGATGTAGGAATATTCTACATGAAGCTCAGCTTTCTGATCTTCTGTAGTTCTGCTATAACACTCTTCGTACGCTGCTGGACCCACTGTGATGCCTGCGTATGAAACGTTGAAACATTGGGGCTGTTCTCTTCGTCCAGCACCATCTGATCGTTCGCGTTATTGGACGTAGTATCGGCACACTCGATATCCATTCGCTCGACGGCTGTGGAGGCGGGCTAGGCATGTTCCAGCTAGTAGTCCACAGCCTCCCACGCATAGTCGTCGTCGTAGTCGCAGTACGCAAGGAACACAAAATGCACAAGATCAACGACACGTCGTCGATCACACCAGGCACATCAGCACGTGCAGCAAATGCAGGATGGTATGGTGGTTTCGAAAATCGAGCGGAGTTTTCTACAGCACCCCGTTTTTTTCTTTGCAATTAGTTGTTCTTGTTGGTATCTTTTTCTTCACCTTCCTTCAACTCTTGTAGGAGCAGTTATTATGTTTTTTGTAGAAAACACAAAATTTCACATTTTTAGAGAACAAAAAAGGGTTATTATTTGCATTTTTAGGCTCCGACCGTGCAGTGGTGGGGTCAATCTCGAAAATTGGACAATTTTTTTTGACCACTTAATTTTTGAGAAATATGAGCCAGTACCTTAATATGCGCCTAACGAGATTTTGGCTGATATAAGAAGGTTGTGACTGAAGTACCATTTTTCCACCTTTGCCCCCACTGTCTGCTCCCCCTCCCTCCTATTTTTCTACGCTGCCAGACTTTTTTTTTCCTCGCCACACTTTTCACCAGACTTTTCGCCAGACTTTTTTTTGTCTGCCAGACTTTTCGGAGTCTGCCAGACTAAAAAAAAAGTATGGCGAAAAGTCTGGCGAGAAAAATATGTCTGCCAGACTCCAGATTTTTTTTGAAAATCTGAAAAGTCTGCCAGACTCAGCCAGACTACCATCTATGAGTTATTGTATTCATTTTGTTGCTGGGTCCTCTCTGAACGAGGAGGATTTTTTTCAATGCTTATGTTGGTTTTAGGTGTCCTCCGCTTTTGATGCCTATTGAATGTATGAAGAAGAACATGATTCCTGGAACAGTTGTTTATTATAGTTCTGATACCCAACACCCTTTTCTATTCAAGTCTGACAGGTAATACTACTGATGACTCTCGCACTGAACGTAGAGAATCCGTGATCTGTTTTTATTTATTTTGAAATCCTGTAACGTGAGTGTCTTTGCCTGGCAGTGCCACCTTTTTCTTTCGATTCTTGATCGCGAACCCCTTCATCCCTTCACCCCTTCACCCCTTCTCACCACTCACGCTTTCCGCCCCAGGGGATTAGCACAGAAGACTACATAATGGAGGGTGGGTTCCGCTTTGATTTTGGCGAAGAGGACACCCCTGTGGTTGAGGTGCAGGAGCAGTGCAAGAAAAACGCGCATCCTCCACCTTTGGCGTGGTCGTACAGCGAAGATGAGGCGACGACACTGGTGCGCGAGCTTGGTGAGGAAGACCTGTCCGTGCAGAAGGAGGGCAGCCTGAAGCTGATCCGCCTGCAGCCAGCCCTGCTCCCTTCAGAGACGTGCGCGTTTGCGGAGGAATTGAAGCAGCGAGATATCATCCCTGGGGTCTATGAGGGCGGCTTCAAGCTCTGGTCCTGTGCAGGCGATCTCGTGCGCTACCTGGTGGAGAAGAAAGTTGCCCTGGAGGGCAAGAAGGTGCTGGAGGCAGGATGTGGGCACGGAGCGCCGTCTATCCACTCGTTGCTGCAGGGGGCGTCACGTGTGGTGATGCAGGACTACAACGTCGAGGTGATCCGTCTGCTGACCGCACCAAACGTCCTACTCAACACAAAAATGGAACCGGAACCGTTGATGCAGCGGTGCGAGTTCTGGGGAGGGGACTGGACGGAGCTGTCGTCGAAGTGCGCAGAACAGGCCGGTACATTTGACGTCATCCTTACCACCGACACACTGTACACAGTAGAAGTCGTCGCTGGCCTGCTCGGCTTCCTCCGCACCTTCCTTGCGGCAGACGGGACTGCCTACGTTGGGTCCAAAACGGTATGTGGGTGTAGTCCTGCCCAAGTTTTTTGGGGCTAAAAACAAGAGATTTTTTTTTTTTTTTTTTGGATTTTGGTCCGCAATTTTGAGTGAAAAAATGGTCAAACCACCTCAATTTGGTATGAGGTCTATTTTTGGGCAAAACAACAATTGTAAAGTCTACTTGTCCCCCCAAAAAAACAATGGGGGCAAAATATGCTAGGATAATAGATCCCTCCCCCTCCTGTAGTAACATACCACCACCACCCCCTCACTCAGATGTACTTTGGTTGTGGAGGAGGGGTGCTGGAGCTGCGCGAGGCTCTGGAGAAGCAGACACCGATGGACGGGAAGGTGCTTTCCGTCACTGACAAAAAGGACATCAGCGACGGTATCGACAATGTGCGTGAGGTCCTTGAGTTGAAGTGGGTGACGAAGTAGGGTAGGGATACACGGCCATTTCTCATCTTTCGCCAATTTTTTCAAAAATCTGTTTTCATGAACAAACCAAAGGCATTCATTTTGAAACCCCGATGAGAAGAAAGTTTGGTAGGCGTTTGAATGAAGACAAATGATACAACTCAGTTAGCAAATAAATCATTGTCTCTGGAATTTTGACTTTCCCCCTTTTTTTCTCTTCTTTTTTCTTCTTTTTTGAGTGCATCACACCATTCATATGTTCGTTATTGGTTGCTTTCCTTTTTTTTTCTCTCCCTTGTCAACTTTGGCAGTGCAGAACCGTGGTATGCACTGTTGATGCAACAAAATCTATAAGATACATGATCAAAATCAAAGAAAGAAAAATACCGTGTTGAAATTTTGTTAAATGTGCTACCTGTTTGCCACACACTAACACCCACCCCACAACACCCCTAACACCCCTAACACCCACAACCTCATTCATTCCAGCACGCGTCTCCCACACCACACCCTCAAGATGACCATCAAGAGACGCAACCACGGACGTAACAAGAAGGGCCGTGGACACACCGCCACCGTGCGTTGCAGCAACTGCGCAAAGAAGACCCCGAAGGACAAGGCAGTCAAGCGCTTCATCGTGCGCAACATGGTCGAGCAGGCCGCCGTCCGTGACCTGAGCGAGGCCTCCGCGATCGCGAACTACAACATCCCCAAGATGTACCTGAAGATCGCGTACTGCATCTCCTGCGCCATCCACTCCCGCCAGGTGCGTGTGCGTTCCGTGGACCTCCGTAAGGTGCGTGCCCCCCCGAGGAAGCTCCAGAGGTACGTACAACACATATTATTTCTGAATTTTTTTTTGAAAAAAAAAATTACAACTATTCCTGAGGTGCCCATGTCAACAGCAACCTCGGGTCTCACACCAAATTTACTACCTACTACGGTTTCAAAATAAAACAAAATCCAACAATAAGCCAAAAATGAACAAAAAAAAGAAACACCTCCAACCAACCCTCCCCTCCCCACACAGGAAGACCGAGAAGAAGTAGAATCGTAGCAAACTGACGGAGTAATAATAAAAAAAAGAACCTCAAGAAGTCACAAAAAAAATTACCAGACCCCCCCTCTTCCCCTCCCGATTCTTTTCCATCTCCTCTCCTCCTCCTCCCTCCCTCCCTCCCTCCTCCCCTCCCTCATAAAATATTTACAGATTTTATTCACATCCAAAATGAACATGATAGCAGAAACCGTTGGGTTTGTGCTTGGATGGGAGCCATCACCATGGGAGGAACATCATGACAAGAAGGAGGAAGTCTTCACGGGTCTCCTGGTTCCGGAGGAGGAGTTTAGAAAACAGGTGGAGGTGTTGGCGGGGAATGCGGGGCTGTTTGCGGGGAAGGGGGTGTGCCGGGAGATAGAATGGACAGCGTTAAGGGTGGCACATGCTTCTATGGTGATACGCCTCTCTCCACGATTTGAGAAACTTCGATTTGCACTCTGCCCTGCAGCAATGTGCGAAAACAGCTTCTGGACCACATACTTCATCCTCTGCAGCCCCATCCTCTCACCTGCCCTCCACATAGCAGCACCCTCCATCGACATTGCCGACGCTCCCATCGACCCCCTCTGCATCAGCGCTGAATGGTCCTTCTGCTCTGACAGCAGCGAGGCCTGTGAGGTTCGTTGCCCCCACTGCAGCCACCTCAATGCGGATGGGTCGTTCTCCTGCGCCGTCTGTGCGTCGGTTTTGTGATTTTCTATAAATTTTTACCACCTCCATGGTGCTTTCGGAAGTCGGTCAACGACCTGTCAGCGACGTGTCAATATCAGGGGGGAGTGTGTATAAAGTCCCTGTGTCAGCGACCTGTCAATATCGACTCCTCCCGGAGCACTCAAGAATTTTTCTCTCCCCATTAAAGAGACACCATTTTTTTTAAAACTCCCCATGCGACACCTATGTCCGTGAGATATAATGCAAAAAGGTTTTCTAGCCTCATGCAGGGAATGAGGTGTTTTTTCCCCCTCCCCCTCCCCCCTTTTTCAGAATTGTTGCGATTATTTCATAAAGCACAGACCCGATTCTTCCCACAGTTTGTGGAAGTTCAGGTGCACACCCAAGAGGTGTCTGGCATATTAACTTCACTTTTTTTTCATACTAGGTGAGGTGACTGAACGTGAGACCAAGGATCATTTTATTCATCGTTTCATTGTTTTCACATGATAGAGGGCTTTTGTAAACTTTTTACCCTTCGCCCATTGAGCCTTATTCTGTATTTGGGTGGTTGTGCACCCGAGACAGTGTATTACTCAAGCCTTCTCATGGTTTCCCTTTTTTCTTTTATTTTATTGCTATTTATGCGATTCTCAGCGCATAGTTTGCATTGTCCATTCGGTAGGAACCTAGGAAAGGGGTTAAAATTGAATACTGCTTTTTCTAATAGCGCTGTGCGTTTCTTTTCTTTTTTTCTTTTTTCATTTTCTCCCCCCCCTTTTCAGATGTGTGCACAATGAGGCACAGTCATCTCCCAAGTTTTCATTATTGTTCTTTCTTCTTTTCTCTCTCTGGGGTTTGATAACCCCGCGGAGAACCAGTGCCCCTGCGTCCTCCGATGAACGGTGAGGCGTTTGCACTTTCAACTTCTCTTTTTTTTTATTTTTTATTTGAACAGGGTTTTCGCGACGAGCCCATTTTTTTTTTTTTGTGTGTGCCACCAACCGTACTTTTGCATCCCTTAATGATGTCTATTTACCAAGACATTCATTTTTTTTTCAGTACATTTTGTCTTTTATGAGACCTTTCTTTTATTGCATTATGGCTTTGCTTTTTGTCTTATTTTCATCTGCACCTGAAAACAAGGGTGTCAGTTTTTGCAGTTCAGGGAGGGAGCACCAATCCGTGTCCTTAGCACCTCCCCTCTTTTTTTTCAGTGCTTTCTGTCCAGAGGCGTTTGCACTATCATCTTTACCCAACCACCACCACCCCCTTTGATCATCAGAGTAGTCATGGTTGATGGGTTGGTGGAAATTCCGGCGAATCACTTTTTTTCTTTTTTTTTCCTCTTTTTTTTGCACATTCTTATTTGCAGTGTGCAATGCTTTTCTCCCTTGTAAAATATGGCAAACTGTGCTTCAAGGGAAAAAGCGGCCGAAAGTCAAAATTCGACTTTTTTTTTTGCGAACTTTTTTTTTTAATTTTAGGTAGCGCGCTTTGATTTTTGGATGTCAGCAATACAGTGTTGTGCTTCGACCATATCATACTTTATGGTTAAGAAGACTTTGTTCACTGAATACCAGGCTCTACCCTACCACACACGATTGCTTCGACCTTCCCATCCTGATATGTGTGTATAACCAATATTTGGGTAATCCCTAAAGTGAACATCGCCCATATGTGTGTGTATATGCGCACGAAAGGCACCTCCATCTGTCAGGGTGGCAGGCACACCCCACGACCCTCCCAGTTTCATCACCCCCCCCACAGTCTCGTCGCAACACGAGGTGTGGTTCTTTCCCCACTCTTTCCCCCGACAAGCGAACAAGAATCCAATCCCTTTTGAATATCCCACATTTTTTTTTAAAACTATTTTTCCACACACTTTGGGGGAACGCAGGCAATGTACATGAAAGCCCACCATCCATTCTATCAATATTAAACGCGCACCTATTTATCCCAGACATAGGACTACCCGGGTAATCCACCCCCTTTAGTACCTCCCCCTCCCCTCTTTCTTCCTTTCACTTAAAAAAACAGTGGTGTTTTAACCTTCATACACACCCTTCTCTTTTTACCCCATATGCAATGAGCAGTTATGTTGACCCACGAGAGGCGGGGTGCCCAGTGGGGGTAGCAGCGCGCGCCTCTGCAGCGTTCAGAGAGATTCTTTTGTGCGCCGCTGGGAGCGGTGAGGCCGCGCTGGCTGTGGTTTCGAAGGCGGCGATCGGTGTTGTGCTGAAGAAGGACCCTGCCGCAGCGGGGGTGCTCCTCAAGGAGCTAGAGGAAAACGCCGACGGCGCAGTCTCAGAGGCTGAGTGGCTTACATGGTTCGCCCTCCTCGCCTCCCGCAGTACCACAGAGGCAACCACCCAACTCGACTGCATCGAAGATTCCCTCCCTCACGATGAATTCACTACCCCCCTCTCCGCCATCTCCCCCCTCACCCCTCCGGATAGTGGAGGAAAGGGAAAGAACAACCAGGACCTCATTGTGCGTGCGAAAGAGGCGTTTGCAAGCATCTTGAAAGCAGGCGGGGGGAGTGAGGTGTCAAAGGCAGAGCTGGGTGCGGTGCTAGGTGGGAAGGATAGGCTGGCGGCGAATGTGTTCTTCAAAGAGTTGGATGAGAACCTCGATGGTGGTGTCTCGGAGGCAGAGTGGCTGCGGTGGTTCGACCTTCTGCTTCAGAAAGGCAATGACGAAGCTGAGTCGCAGATCGAATGGATCGAAGAAGCCCTTCAGCAGACACCCTCCACAGACCACGTATCAGCAGTAGACACTTCCTCCCTCGTGCTCCAAGCAAACGAACCCCGCAAGGCCCTAGTCGAACGGGCAAAACTCTCATTCAAACAAGTCCTCTGGAAAACAGGCAAACCGTCAACAGGAGAAGTATCAAAGGAGGAGCTCACCAAGGTGCTTCGGAAGGATAAATTGGCAGCAAAGGTGTTGTTCAAAGAGCTGGACGAAAACTCTGACGGTGGGATTTCCGAAAAGGAATGGCTGCACTGGTTTGACATCCTTCTTGTGAAAGGCCACGACGAGGCTGAGTCACAGATCGAGTGGATCGAAGAAGCGTTAGACAACAGCTCACTAACAGGTACTCCCGTCACGTCACCAAGTGTCCCTTCGTTGGTTGTGCAAGCAAATGGCCCACGTATGGTGCTGGTCGAACGGGCTAAGAAGGCGTTCAACGCAGTGTTGAAGAAGTCAGACAAGCCAGCAACAGGAGAAGTTTCGAAGACAGAGCTGACCACGGTGCTTCGAAAGGACAAGCTTGCAGCAAAGGTGTTGTTCAAAGAACTTGACGAGAACTCTGATGGTGGGATCTCTGAAAAGGAATGGCTGCACTGGTTCGACGTCCTTCTTGTGAAAGGCCACGACGAGGCTGAGTCACAGATCGAGTGGATCGAAGAAGCGTTGTCCGCACCACACGAGAAGAGCACAATTGAAACCGAGTCTTCAGCAGTTCGTCTGGAACATGCGAATGAGCCACGTGAAAAATTGGTTGCACGTGCAAAGGCAGAGTTTCAACTCATTTTGAAGAAAACAGGCAAACCGTCAACAGGAGAAGTCTCCAAGGAGGAGCTGACCAAGGTGCTTCGGAAGGACAAACTGGCTGCAAAGGTGTTGTTTAAACAGTTGGACGAAAACTCTGATGGAGGGATTTCCGAAAAGGAATGGCTGCACTGGTTTGACATCCTCCTTGTGAAAGGCCACGACGAGGCTGAGTCACAGATTGAGTGGATTGAAGCTGCACTGGACAACAACTCGCTGGCAGGTACCCCCATCACGTCACCAAGTGTCCCTTCGTTGGTTGTGCAAGCAAATGGCCCACGTATGGTGTTGGTCGAACGGGCTAAGAAGGCGTTCAATGCAGTGTTGAAGAAGTCAGGCAAGCCAGCAACAGGAGAAGTCTCGAAGACAGAGCTGACCAAGGTGCTTCGAAAGGACAAACTGGCGGCCATGGTTCTTTTCAAAGAACTTGATGAGAACTCTGATGGTGGGATCTCTGACAAGGAATGGCTGCACTGGTTCGACGTCCTCCTTGTGAAAGGCCACGACGAGGCTGAGTCGCAGATTGAGTGGATCGAAGAAGCGTTGGCCTCATCAGGAGCTTCAACACCAGAAGAGCTGTCTGGCACACTTCCACTTGCCATGCAGAGAGCCATGAGTGCGAATGCTGTCAACGATGGAGTGCGGGCAAGGGCGGCTGCAGCGTTTGCTAAGATTCTTCATGAGACCAACACAGGCAAAGGGGAGGTGTCAAAGGCAGAGTTGTCACATGTGTTGAAGCGTGACAAGTTGGGTGCAAAGGTGTTGTTCAAAGAGCTGGACGAGAACTCTGATGGCGGGATCTCTGAAACGGAGTGGTTGCACTGGTTTGACATTCTCCTTGTCAAAGGCCATGACGAGGCTGAGTCACAGATTGAGTGGATCGAAGAAGCGTTGTCCGCACCACATGAGAAGAGCACAATTGAAACCGAGTCTTCAGCAGTTCGTCTGGAACATGCGAATGAGCCACGTGAAAAATTGGTTGCACGTGCAAAGGCAGAGTTTCAACTCATTTTGAAGAAAACAGGCAAACCGTCAACAGGAGAAGTCTCCAAGGAGGAGCTGACCAAGGTGCTTCGGAAGGACAAACTGGCTGCAAAGGTGTTGTTTAAACAGTTGGACGAAAACTCTGATGGAGGGATTTCCGAAAAGGAATGGCTGCACTGGTTTGACATCCTCCTTGTGAAAGGCCACGACGAGGCTGAGTCACAGATTGAGTGGATTGAAGCTGCACTGGACAACAACTCGCTGGCAGGTACCCCCATCACGTCACCAAGTGTCCCTTCGTTGGTTGTGCAAGCAAATGGCCCACGTATGGTGTTGGTCGAACGGGCTAAGAAGGCGTTCAATGCAGTGTTGAAGAAGTCAGGCAAGCCAGCAACAGGAGAAGTCTCGAAGACAGAGCTGACCAAGGTGCTTCGAAAGGACAAACTGGCGGCCATGGTTCTTTTCAAAGAACTTGATGAGAACTCTGATGGTGGGATCTCTGACAAGGAATGGCTGCACTGGTTCGACGTCCTCCTTGTGAAAGGCCACGACGAGGCTGAGTCGCAGATTGAGTGGATCGAAGAAGCGTTGGCCTCATCAGGAGCTTCAACACCAGAAGAGCTGTCTGGCACACTTCCACTTGCCATGCAGAGAGCCATGAGTGCGAATGCTGTCAACGATGGAGTGCGGGCAAGGGCGGCTGCAGCGTTTGCTAAGATTCTTCATGAGACCAACACAGGCAAAGGGGAGGTGTCAAAGGCAGAGTTGTCACATGTGTTGAAGCGTGACAAGTTGGGTGCAAAGGTGTTGTTCAAAGAGCTGGACGAGAACTCTGATGGCGGGATCTCTGAAACGGAGTGGTTGCACTGGTTTGACATTCTCCTTGTCAAAGGCCATGACGAGGCTGAGTCACAGATTGAGTGGATCGAAGAAGCGTTGTCCGCACCACATGAGAAGAGCACAATTGAAACCGAGTCTTCAGCAGTTCGTCTGGAACATGCGAATGAGCCACGTGAAAAATTGGTTGCACGTGCAAAGGCAGAGTTTCAACTCATTTTGAAGAAAACAGGCAAACCGTCAACAGGAGAAGTCTCCAAGGAGGAGCTGACCAAGGTGCTTCGGAAGGACAAACTGGCTGCAAAGGTGTTGTTTAAACAGTTGGACGAAAACTCTGATGGAGGGATTTCCGAAAAGGAATGGCTGCACTGGTTTGACATCCTCCTTGTGAAAGGCCACGACGAGGCTGAGTCACAGATTGAGTGGATTGAAGCTGCACTGGACAACAACTCGCTGGCAGGTACCCCCATCACGTCACCAAGTGTCCCTTCGTTGGTTGTGCAAGCAAATGGCCCACGTATGGTGTTGGTCGAACGGGCTAAGAAGGCGTTCAATGCAGTGTTGAAGAAGTCAGGCAAGCCAGCAACAGGAGAAGTCTCGAAGACAGAGCTGACCAAGGTGCTTCGAAAGGACAAACTGGCGGCCATGGTTCTTTTCAAAGAACTTGATGAGAACTCTGATGGTGGGATCTCTGACAAGGAATGGCTGCACTGGTTCGACGTCCTCCTTGTGAAAGGCCACGACGAGGCTGAGTCGCAGATTGAGTGGATCGAAGAAGCGTTGGCCTCATCAGGAGCTTCAACACCAGAAGAGCTGTCTGGCACACTTCCACTTGCCATGCAGAGAGCCATGAGTGCGAATGCTGTCAACGATGGAGTGCGGGCAAGGGCGGCTGCAGCGTTTGCTAAGATTCTTCATGAGACCAACACAGGCAAAGGGGAGGTGTCAAAGGCAGAGTTGTCACATGTGTTGAAGCGTGACAAGTTGGGTGCAAAGGTGTTGTTCAAAGAGCTGGACGAGAACTCTGATGGCGGGATCTCTGAAACGGAGTGGTTGCACTGGTTTGACATTCTCCTTGTCAAAGGCCATGACGAGGCTGAGTCACAGATTGAGTGGATCGAAGAAGCGTTGTCCGCACCACATGAGAAGAGCACAATTGAAACCGAGTCTTCAGCAGTTCGTCTGGAACATGCGAATGAGCCACGTGAAAAATTGGTTGCACGTGCAAAGGCAGAGTTTCAACTCATTTTGAAGAAGTCAGGCAAACCGGCCACCGGCGAAGTCTCGAAGACAGAGCTGACCAAGGTGCTTCGAAAGGACAAGCTTGCAGCAAAGGTGTTGTTCAAAGAACTTGACGAAAACTCCGACGGTGGGATCTCTGAAACGGAATGGTTGCACTGGTTTGACATCCTCCTTGTGAAAGGTCACGACGAGGCTGAGTCACAGATTGAGTGGATCGAAGAAGCCCTTCAGGACCAAGCCGTAAGCCCTTTGGTGTCCCCTGCGACCGCTCCTTTAATGCTGCAAGACGCGAACCTCCCACGCAAGAGTTTCGTTGCACGCGCAAAACACGTCTTCCAACACATTCTCCTCAAATCAGGCAAACCGGCCACTGGCGAAGTCTCGAAGGCAGAACTCACAAAAATCCTTCGAAAGGACAAACTCGCAGCAAAGGTTCTTTTCAAAGAACTTGACGAAAACTCTGACGGCGGGGTCTCCGAAAAGGAATGGCTACACTGGTTTGACATCCTCCTTGTGAAAGGCCACGACGAGGCTGAGTCACAGATTGAGTGGATCGAAGATGGTCTGCAGATTGAAACGACGACTGAAGACAAATCAGCACCCCTTGTCTACGAGCAACGTGAACGACTTGAGTTTGTTCTTCGCGAGGCGAGACGCACCTTCGAGCTGATCGACTCTGCTGACCACAACGGAGAGCTGTCTCGCGACGAAATCCTTGACGCCTTTGGCCCCGAACGTCTTGCCGCCAAGATTCTCTTCAAAGAACTCGACGAAAACGTTGACGGTGGCATTTCCATTACCGAATGGATAAAATTCTTTCAGACCCGCTACGATCGGAAAGGTGTAGACGAGGCTGAGTCTGCTATCACATGGATTCTTGATGTGCTCAACACAAAAGACCTAGACGGACCTACCGACGACAGAACCCGACGCACCGACATCGAGCAAGCAGCACACTCTCTGTTCGAGGATGTGACACTTAGCGGCATCTTTGCACAGGATACTGTGCAGGTAGACTCCCTACAGAAGGCTTTCCATTGTGAAGGCGGCGATGCAGTGGAGTTGGGACGGATCTTTACTGGATTGCCTTCGGATATGTCGGGACGGTGTAATGCGGCGCATTTTGTGTCGCACATTAGACAGATCTGCAATACAGAGGGGGCGGCGGAGGCAGAGGCAACGCTTCGTTTTTTGCAGGCACGTCAACGTCGTTATGCAGGAGAGATTCGCAGTGTTGCGGATGTATCGCGCATAGAAGGCGAAAGGAGATCCGCTCTCATGGCTTTGGAGGCATCTGGCAGAGCACAGCTTAGCACCGCAGTAGGCTCCGTCTGGGGGACGCAAACAACGTATGGCCCTTCGGGGGGTTGTGATAGATCTCACTTTGCTTGTGTCTTTTTCGCAGCGAATAGCCTGACCCTCCCGCGCACGCGGCGGGATGCCATTGCGAAGCACGTCACGACACCTCTCACTACAGTACCAGACGCGACACCAGGTGAATGGGCAGTCTCACCAAACCTTGCCACAGAGACACCCCGCCTCTTTGACCCAACCTCCATTGATCCGTTGCGGAGCTATCCTGTAGGGATGAGGTTGGGTGGCAGTCTGCTTGCAAAGCTTGGAAGGGTACCATCTAGGATGGAAACGGTAGCTGGCATACCGAGTGTAGCATTGCAGCCGCCGTTGTGGCAGCAGGCAGACTATGTGGAGGAGGTGGTGGTGGCGGGGCGTGCAAAGGAAGAGGGCGAGGAGGTGGGTGTCTCCTCTGCAGACGTCTTCGGGGGGCGGAGCTTTGTGATTACACCATGTGAGTTGGCAGATATGGAGTCGACCTTGAGGGTTACTATGAATGAAGAGGAAATACCACGCCCCTTTTATGCATTGCTGACCGCGAATTTTACAGCAAATACACCCTTGGCAGCGCATTTTTCTGTTAGAAAGTCGGTTCCGTTGGGTGAGATGTTTTCGCGGAGTTCAGATGACGCTTTGGTGCAGCGTGCGCAGACGAGACATCAAAACGCAAAGCGGAGATTGGAGCTTCTGAAGGAGCAGGCAAGCACACCCTATAGCGAGGAGGTGTGGCAGCAGGAGCAGTTTGTTGCGCACAACAAGGAGGTCGTGCAGATTGTACAGCGTGCGGCGACGTCTGCAGGAAGGACATTGGTGCATGACTTCAAAGCTTTCCTTGCTGAGGTCCGCGACGACCACGTACACTTCGGCTTCACCTCCCCACAACACGTTCACGAGGTCCTTAGCAAAACAATGATCGAGCTTGCCTCTACGGTGTGCATCTCACAACGTGGATACCTTATGGTGCATGGCAAGCATAGGCAGTACCGTGGACAGATCTGTCCGAAGACACGACGGTCGATCACATTCATCTTCGCGACAGCAGGGATCGACTTCTGTGGTGCAGATTCTACGGCAGTTGAAGCCCCGAAATACTTTGCGAGGTCACCACAACCGGAGGGCACACCGTCGCATATTGGGTTTGAAAACTTCGTTCTTGGGGGGGAATTTGAGATGCGCCGCCGGGTACGCGGTATCTTTGAGGCGATATTTGAGAGTGCTAGGATTCATGGTGTGAAGTACCTTTCTGTTCCGAGCATAGGGTTGGGTGAGTATCTTGCGAACGTGAATGCGGCAGACGCGCGCCGGATTGCCGAAATCTATTACGAAGAGCAGTGCGACCTGCTGTGCGAAAGCAACTTTGGGCTGCAGTGCTGCTACCTCCACACAGGGGACGCGGCGCGCTTTGCGATTGCACACCGTGTTCTCGCAGCACGGCGCGACAGCACCACAGGACAGCACTACCTCCGCTGCAGCATCGTCTTCCACTATAAGGACGTCAAATGCCTTGCCCAAACGCTTGCAGAGGAAGGCCACTCCGCCGGCGTCGTCATCTGCAGCGACACAGAGGTTCTCCTCCAAGGCTGTTTCGGCACCTTCTGGGAGAAAGGTGTCTGTATGGAGTACGCTGAATGCGAGGACGCAGTGTGCAACGCTACCATCGCGACAATGTGTGCATTAGGCGCCCAGCTCGGCTCCCGCGCATTGGCAACCAGCACCCCAATTCCGTCATTGAGCACTCCGACCAAAACGGTCCGCATCCCTTTAACAGAGAACGGAGTGTCCAACACCTTGGGCGTCTATTTCATAAACGAAACAGTTGACGCAGCGATGAGGGTCCGCATCTACGAGATCGTTGAAGGGAGCGCTGCCGACAATGCTGGGGCAGTTCAAGGGGTGCTTACGGAGGCGGGTGGGGTGGTGATACGGTGTGAGGCAGATTTTACCAGAACGGTTCATGCATTGCGCACTTGCAACGCAGACCACATCGAGCTCCGCATCATCCCCGACGACACCGGACTAGGCCTTCTCTCTAAAGCAGTCCGTCCCCTCGACGATCTCAACACCACCCTCCAAGACCGCCTCATCTTCCTCCCCGCAAGCCCTTCCTACGTCAACGCAATCAACAATACCACCCCCCGAGCAGACCGTGCCCCCACCCACACCCCTTCCCCCCGCCGCGCCTCCATCTCCCCACCAAGACTCTGCAGTCCTCACAACCCCAGCCGGGTCGGCTTTGGCTCTTCAGTACCTCGGGATATGGCGCATCACTGTGTACGCGATACCCCTTCCATGTCTCCAGGGCCTGGTGCTTATATTAAGAGCGGAAGTGAACGGTCAGGTGTAGTGTCTCCACAGAGAGGGGGAAGAGTAGGAGCAGGAGGAGGAGGAGGGGGAGGACTACATGGCGTGTATGGGTATAGCGTGCATGGAGGGAGTGGGAGTACAGGAGGTACTCCGGGGATAGGTGATGCGGCGCCGCGTATCCATCCCGTAGAACGTCCCGGTCCAGGCCCTTCAGACTACCGTCCGGAAGGTCCAGCTGCAGCCTCCCCACAAAGGGAAAAAGGGGTTTTATCGAGAGACGGCATTGCTAGGATAGCTAAGGTAGAAATATCAGGACCAGGTCCAGGTGAGTACAACACGAAGAGGTGGTTGGAGTGAAGAGGAGAGAGAGAGAGGGGGGATATGGGGGAGGGGAGGGGGAATGAAATGTTTTTTTTCTCCAACTTTTCTGGTTGGACTTTATGTAAAAATGTATAATTTTTTACGCTCCGTCCCAAATTTTTGTCCACACATACGATAAAGTAATAGTTACTCCACTAAATAAATCGAGCAAAAATATGGTGAACTCAGCGGAGCCCGGTTTTAAAAGTGCCAAAAACGACCTTTTCGTTTTGACGCATTGTGACTTCCTCAAATGCACTTTTCAAGGGTAAAAAATTCGGGTTTTCTAAGCACAACCAGTGTTAAGTCAAAAATTTTCGCGAAAAAAAAATAGATTTTTTTTGACTCTAGATGCCGGAACCCAGAAACGTCCATTCGAGCAATTTTTTTTTGGTTTTGACACCCCCTGTGCCCGCCAGGCATAGTCTGTACAAAGTGATTTTTACCTGGATTTTTGCCTGTATTTTCCTTAAGGAAAATACATAGGGAATTATCTTACGCTCCGTCCCAAATTTTTGTCCACACATACGATAAAGTAATAGTTACTCCACTAAATAAATCGAGCAAAAATATGGTGAACTCAGCGGAGCCCGGTTTTAAAAGTGCCAAAAAACGACCTTTTCGTTTTGACGCATTGTGACTTCCTCAAATGCACTTTTCAAGGGTAAAAAATTCGGGTTTTCTAAGCACAACCAGTGTTAAGTCAAAAATTTTCGCGAAAAAAAAATAGATTTTTTTTGACTCTAGATGCCGGAACCCAGAAACGTCCATTCGAGCAATTTTTTTTTGGTTTTGACACCCCCTGTGCCCGCCAGGCATAGTCTGTACAAAGTGATTTTTACCTGGATTTTTGCCTGTATTTTCCTTAAGGAAAATACATAGGGAATTATCTTACGCTCCGTCCCAAATTTTTGTCCACACATACGATAAAGTAATAGTTACTCCACTAAATAAATCGAGCAAAAATATGGTGAACTCAGCGGAGCCCGGTTTTAAAAGTGCCAAAAACGACCTTTTCGTTTTGACGCATTGTGACTTCCTCAAATGCACTTTTCAAGGGTAAAAAATTCGGGTTTTCTAAGCACAACCAGTGTTAAGTCAAAAATTTTCGCGAAAAAAAAATAGATTTTTTTTGACTCTAGATGCCGGAACCCAGAAACGTCCATTCGAGCAATTTTTTTTTGGTTTTGACACCCCCTGTGCCCGCCAGGCATAGTCTGTACAAAGTGATTTTTACCTGGATTTTTGCCTGTATTTTCCTTAAGGAAAATACATAGGGAATTATCTTACGCTCCGTCCCAAATTTTTGTCCACACATACGATAAAGTAATAGTTACTCCACTAAATAAATCGAGCAAAAATATGGTGAACTCAGCGGAGCCCGGTTTTAAAAGTGCCAAAAACGACCTTTTCGTTTTGACGCATTGTGACTTCCTCAAATGCACTTTTCAAGGGTAAAAAATTCGGGTTTTCTAAGCACAACCAGTGTTAAGTCAAAAATTTTCGCGAAAAAAAAATAGATTTTTTTTGACTCTAGATGCCGGAACCCAGAAACGTCCATTCGAGCAATTTTTTTTTGGTTTTGACACCCCCTGTGCCCGCCAGGCATAGTCTGTACAAAGTGATTTTTACCTGGATTTTTGCCTGTATTTTCCTTAAGGAAAATACATAGGGAATTATCTTACGCTCCGTCCCAAATTTTTGTCCACACATACGATAAAGTAATAGTTACTCCACTAAATAAATCGAGCAAAAATATGGTGAACTCAGCGGAGCCCGGTTTTAAAAGTGCCAAAAAACGACCTTTTCGTTTTGACGCATTGTGACTTCCTCAAATGCACTTTTCAAGGGTAAAAAATTCGGGTTTTCTAAGCACAACCAGTGTTAAGTCAAAAATTTTCGCGAAAAAAAAATAGATTTTTTTTGACTCTAGATGCCGGAACCCAGAAACGTCCATTCGAGCAATTTTTTTTTGGTTTTGACACCCCCTGTGCCCGCCAGGCATAGTCTGTACAAAGTGATTTTTACCTGGATTTTTGCCTGTATTTTCCTTAAGGAAAATACATAGGGAATTATCTTACGCTCCGTCCCAAATTTTTGTCCACACATACGATAAAGTAATAGTTACTCCACTAAATAAATCGAGCAAAAATATGGTGAACTCAGCGGAGCCCGGTTTTAAAAGTGCCAAAAACGACCTTTTCGTTTTGACGCATTGTGACTTCCTCAAATGCACTTTTCAAGGGTAAAAAATTCGGGTTTTCTAAGCACAACCAGTGTTAAGTCAAAAATTTTCGCGAAAAAAAAATAGATTTTTTTTGACTCTAGATGCCGGAACCCAGAAACGTCCATTCGAGCAATTTTTTTTTGGTTTTGACACCCCCTGTGCCCGCCAGGCATAGTCTGTACAAAGTGATTTTTACCTGGATTTTTGCCTGTATTTTCCTTAAGGAAAATACATAGGGAATTATCTTACGCTCCGTCCCAAATTTTTGTCCACACATACGATAAAGTAATAGTTACTCCACTAAATAAATCGAGCAAAAATATGGTGAACTCAGCGGAGCCCGGTTTTAAAAGTGCCAAAAACGACCTTTTCGTTTTGACGCATTGTGACTTCCTCAAATGCACTTTTCAAGGGTAAAAAATTCGGGTTTTCTAAGCACAACCAGTGTTAAGTCAAAAATTTTCGCGAAAAAAAAATAGATTTTTTTTGACTCTAGATGCCGGAACCCAGAAACGTCCATTCGAGCAATTTTTTTTTGGTTTTGACACCCCCTGTGCCCGCCAGGCATAGTCTGTACAAAGTGATTTTTACCTGGATTTTTGCCTGTATTTTCCTTAAGGAAAATACATAGGGAATTATCTTACGCTCCGTCCCAAATTTTTGTCCACACATACGATAAAGTAATAGTTACTCCACTAAATAAATCGAGCAAAAATATGGTGAACTCAGCGGAGCCCGGTTTTAAAAGTGCCAAAAACGACCTTTTCGTTTTGACGCATTGTGACTTCCTCAAATGCACTTTTCAAGGGTAAAAAATTCGGGTTTTCTAAGCACAACCAGTGTTAAGTCAAAAATTTTCGCGAAAAAAAAATAGATTTTTTTTGACTCTAGATGCCGGAACCCAGAAACGTCCATTCGAGCAATTTTTTTTTGGTTTTGACACCCCCTGTGCCCGCCAGGCATAGTCTGTACAAAGTGATTTTTACCTGGATTTTTGCCTGTATTTTCCTTAAGGAAAATACATAGGGAATTATCTTACGCTCCGTCCCAAATTTTTGTCCACACATACGATAAAGTAATAGTTACTCCACTAAATAAATCGAGCAAAAATATGGTGAACTCAGCGGAGCCCGGTTTTAAAAGTGCCAAAAACGACCTTTTCGTTTTGACGCATTGTGACTTCCTCAAATGCACTTTTCAAGGGTAAAAAATTCGGGTTTTCTAAGCACAACCAGTGTTAAGTCAAAAATTTTCGCGAAAAAAAAATAGATTTTTTTTGACTCTAGATGCCGGAACCCAGAAACGTCCATTCGAGCAATTTTTTTTTGGTTTTGACACCCCCTGTGCCCGCCAGGCATAGTCTGTACAAAGTGATTTTTACCTGGATTTTTGCCTGTATTTTCCTTAAGGAAAATACATAGGGAATTATCTTACGCTCCGTCCCAAATTTTTGTCCACACATACGATAAAGTAATAGTTACTCCACTAAATAAATCGAGCAAAAATATGGTGAACTCAGCGGAGCCCGGTTTTAAAAGTGCCAAAAACGACCTTTTCGTTTTGACGCATTGTGACTTCCTCAAATGCACTTTTCAAGGGTAAAAAATTCGGGTTTTCTAAGCACAACCAGTGTTAAGTCAAAAATTTTCGCTGGGGGGCTCCGCCCCCCAGACCCCCCCAGTCGCTTCGCGGCTAAGGGCTGGGCCTTGGCCTGCCCTTCGCCGCGAAGTGCCTGGGGGGTCTTTTAGTTCTGGATATACAGATACATTTAGTGTGATCGAGAACAAGCTGAAGGTACAAAGGGGTGACACTTTTATTGCCGAAAGCCGTGAGTGTGAACGATGGCCCATGGACTACCACGTCCGAGTTACCACCTGTGACTAGTCATATGACAAGGTGCATGAGCAGTTACTGTGTACTGTGTACTGTGTACTGTGTACTGTGTACTGTGTACTGTGTACTGTGTACTGTGTACTGTGTACTGTGTACTGTGTACTGTGTACTGTGTACTGTGTACTGTGTACTGTGTACTGTGTACTGTGTACTGTGTACTGTGTACTGTGTACTGTGTACTGTGTACTGTGTACTGTGTACTGTGTACTGTGTACTGTGTACTGTGTACTGTGTACTGTGTACTGTGTACTGTGTACTGTGTACTGTGTACTGTGTACTGTGTACTGTGTACTGTGTACTGTGTACTGTGTACTGTGTACTGTGTACTGTGTACTGTGTACTGTGTACTGTGTACTGTGTACTGTGTACTGTGTACTGTGTACTGTGTACTGTGTACTGTGTACTGTGTACTGTGTACTGTGTACTGTGTACTGTGTACTGTGTACTGTGTACTGTGTACTGTGTACTGTGTACTGTGTACTGTGTACTGTGTACTGTGTACTGTGTACTGTGTACTGTGTACTGTGTACTGTGTACTGTGTACTGTGTACTGTGTACTGTGTACTGTGTACTGTGTACTGTGTACTGTGTACTGTGTACTGTGTACTGTGTACTGTGTACTGTGTACTGTGTACTGTGTACTGTGTACTGTGTACTGTGTACTGTACTCCCAATCCCCTGTGTATACTGTGTATACTGTGTATACTGTGTATACTGTGTATACTGTGTATACTGTGTATACTGTGTATACTGTGTATACTGTGTATACTGTGTATACTGTGTATACTGTGTATACTGTGTATACTGTGTATACTGTGTATACTGTGTACTGTGTATACTGTGTATACTGTGTATACTGTGTATACTGTGTATACTGTGTATACTGTGTATACTGTGTATACTGTGTATACTGTGTATACTGTGTATACTGTGTATACTGTGTATACTGTGTATACTGTGTATACTGTGTATACTGTGTATACTGTGTATACTACCTGTGTGTGACCATACCCCAGATGGTCTGAAGAGTGATCTGACCATATTCTCCAGGTACAATATATACCCGGAGAATCCATTGGAGCAAGAATTTTGCACTTTTGAGCACCACAGATTACATACTGCCATTTTTGCGGCCATAATATTTTTGAAAATGGCAAAGACATTTCGTTAAGGAATTGCAGGGAACCAGGGTCTCTCTCTCTATGGGTTCTGAGGTTTTAGTCACTCAACGAATCTGCTCGATTTTTTTTGACTGTAGATGGGAGGTACCCCAAAAAATCAATTAAAGCAAGAATTTTACAGTTTTGAATAGTTGTTCTTTATTTAGAAAAGCACCCAGTTTGGACAAAAATTTGGGATTGAGTGTTAAAATGCAGTGGTCAGGTTTTAGTTAGGGGAGTGGGGTTGTTGTGATTTGCGGTTTGTGGGGGGGAGAGGGATTGCTGTGTGGACAGTTTGTGTTTTGTGATTGGGTGAGGGGAATGTGCGTCTTGTCTAACCTTTTATATTGCGAACTTTGCAGAGAAAAAAATATGTCATTTGTATGTTAGGGCAGTTTCTGTGTGAACACCCCCCCGCATGTCTTTTGTTTGAGATTCTGAAGAGGGGATCCTTCGGGAGAGGGGATGAAGTTGCTTGTTACTCATAATCTTATCCTTGCATCCACTCATCTAATCCGCTACACACATTTTTTTTTTCGCTCAGGATATCGTTTTTTGGTTTTTTTGTTTCTTGTTTATTCCCCTATTGTAAAACAATACACTGCCTTCTTTTGCAAAGAAAGTGGGTATTTCACTGAGGTACTCTCGATTTTTTTTGTTTTTTGACAGGCACTGCGAGACAGATTTTGACAACGTACTATATTGTGTTTTTTTACACCCTTTTTTCAAAAAGAAGGAAAACAAAACGTATGCAAATGCATGAATGTTGTATTTAAAGTTGATTTCTTTTTGATGGACACTGCGAGACAGATTTATCTTTCGACGACTTTTTTATATTTTTCTTTATCCAAGGTGTGCGATAAACGAGGAAAAAAGCCATGTTTTTCATTCTTTCTTTCCAGGTGGCGAAGCAACAACGAAACCTAGGGTTATCTCATTATTAACAAACAAACAAAACAATGGTGTGGCTGAAGGGAGGTGCTATTTTGTGCTACTTTCTGCTATTTTCTGCTATTTTGGGGTCGTCAGCCACACCAAACAAGGGTACTTCTTTGCAGCACCCTCTATGCCTTCTTTTTCGTAAGAAAAGAATGTATAATATTATGAAATAATCATTATCCCCTTTTCCACCCAGCATTGTTTTTTTGAAGTCTGTTTTTATTCTGTTTTTATTTTGTATCGAACCCCAATATTTGTAGGGATCCGTCTTTTGTAGCTACTGCAAAAAAAAAAAAAGAAGTAACCTCCCTTGGTGTGGCTGAATGGGGGGGCGTACAAAGTGCGCAGAAGTACGCAAGAAGTGCGAATCAGGCCCCCTTCAGCTACCGCCATCCCTGGTGTCCCACCCCACCGTCCAACACACACACACACCCCAGGGGCAGCAGCTCCGGAATGCCAAGACTAGAACCCTTGGCATGATGACGGACCCAGGTGAGTGACGACACCTCCCCTTCAGCGAGTTGGGCATCGCAGGGTCCGCTCAGGACCCCGTGCCCCCGACGGTAAATGATGAAAACAAACAAATTACTTCTAAAGCGCGCACCACGGATAGACTGCTCCCCACTCATCGGGCCTAGAACCCACCTGCATGCAGGTCCTTTCGAGGTACATCCCTGGTAAACTGGATGACCGACAGTTGGTCTCTCAGGCAAAACTTATTTCATACTACACTCGGGGGATGGTCGGGGGCATCTATCCGGGGCGTTGATTGTGGCTAATCCTTGCAAGTGCGGCCTTGATTTAATTAACACGAAATACCCTAGGTAACTTGGTCTGAAACACACACACCCCCACCTATCCTGCTGGTTTATTAGCGTTCTTTCAAATAGTTCATATGTTTTAACAGCAGGGTAGAGGGGGTCTTTCGGCAATTGTCGAGACAAAAATAAAAGCAATGAGCTCTCCCCCCCCTCCCATTTTTTAGTGACTCAAAATATCCGGCGTTCTTGATAACGTCTATTCTTGGCTTCTCCCCATTTCTTTTGGGCAACAAAAAAGGTCGTCCATACCGATTAAGTACAAAGCCTTCGGGCGACATTGTGTACAGATCCTACCTCGGTAGGTGATTGTCGATACAACAAACAATGTCCTCCTTGCGGTCATATTTTATGAAATCTGGTGCTATCCGGGGGGCGGCGTTTTGCAAAGTTGGCGGAAATCCCCCATTTTCCCCCATTTTCCCTCTAAAACCCTCTAGGAGACCGGGGGGAACGGGGAGGGTTGTTGCACCGACAACAACGTAACACAATAAAAATGGCGTCTGCAGCAGATCTGATCCGTGCTGTGAATTTAGGGTACCAGACAGAGGCGGAGACGTTGGTGAAGAGGGGGGCGAAGGTGGCAGAGGGTGTGTCTGAGGAAATGCACCTGGATGGGGGCATTGCACGGCTCCTCCCTAAGGGCACAACAGCGCTGCACGTGGCAGCCATGGGTGCGCACTTCGACCTGCTTCGCTTCATGATCGAACACACAAAGGAAGTCGCCCCCGAAGACAACAACGGGGCCACGCCTCTTCAGCTCGCTATGGAGGCAGGCCGCAAGAACCTCAGCACCCGCCTCCGCACAAACTGCATGGCAGTGATCAAGGCGCTGCTCGAATGGGGGTCCATCCTCAGGGTTGCAGACTGGCCTGGGCTTGTAGTGGAAAGAGATCATCCAGGTATTTTATTCACCCACGTCCCACCCTTTGATTTGAGCTCGATGAGATGTGTTTCAAGCACGTTTCAACTGCTCTTTTATTCTTACCAATTCATAAGCCCCCCCGGAGGCGGGAAAAATTTCGCCCATTTTGCCCATTTTGCCTGAAAGATAAATTACCCCAAATGTGGCCAAAAACTGCCTAAAAAGAATGCCGAAGATGGTCTACGTGGCACTTCTGATTTTGCGCCATACAGATCTTTTGACAAACCTTGTGGGGCTGCGTTTCAACGAAAATGGTACTTCTTCCTCATATCCTAGCGTTGTTTTATCATTTTATCAGTTGACGGATATTGTTTTGTTTTTGGAGGGGTTTTTTCTTCTCCAAAAATTCATCTCATTTTGCAACAAAAAATAACAACAGAATGGGAATCAGATGCGCTGGTACGGACATGCCCTGGGGAGGAATGTGGCACGAAGTTCGGTGTGGTGACACGGCGTCACCACTGCCGTGGTTGTGGCAAAGTCTTCTGCAAGAACTGCGCCATTATGACTGAAGAGTTCAACGAACGTTCCTGCGGGTACTGCCGTGCTGTGACTTCCTTATGGAAAGGACGGATTCTCTTGAACGAAGATGCAACCAAAGAGTGAGTCTGTTTGGGAAGGGAAAAGGGAAAAGGGAAAGGGGAAGAGGGTTAGTCGGGAACGTTTAGCAAAGCCATTTATATGTTGTTTTCTGGCTGGCAGACATTGAATTTTGTGTTTTTTTTTTTTGTGAACGTTATGAAAAAAAAAGTATTGTAGTGAAGAGTCAGAGATCATGCAAATGTCTCATCTTTGTCCCACTCTTTAGGGCTGTCTGCACGGTGGACTGGTCAAAAGGCAAAGTACTGGTCAATAACCAGTATTTCCGAAGTCTCCGCAGAATTTTAGTACATTTTCTCAGATTGACCGGTCAAAGTACTGGTCATGACTAATGACCAGTCCCCCGTGTGTAGTTCCTAGCCCCCCTCCCTCCCGTCCATTCGGGTGAAATTTAAGGAGTCAGAACTGCATCTCTGGATCCGATTTTTATAACAAGAAGCATAAAGTATTGTGGCACATCCTCGGTTTACACTAATACAGCCAAAGTTTTCAAAAAAGAAAATAGCATTGGTAACACAGTGCACTCTCTCTCTCTCTCTCTCTTTCTTTCTTGTTCGATAGTCTACAGCTTGCACTCTGGGACAGCTTTGGTAGAGGTGGCACAGTGCCTGCCATCCACCTTGAGGTGTCTGCATTATCAAAATTCAATTTCACCTTCGCTCTATTGATGAACGTCCCTTTATCCCCCACCACCATTCTGTTTCTGATTCATTCTCTCCCCAGTCTTTCTAAAGGCTTTTTTCAATTTCCCCTCCCCCCTTTTTCCAGTTCAAAAAAAAAAGCGATTTTAATCTCCTTCTCTTTCAACCCCTCTTCTTCCCTTCATTTCCATTTCTCAGTTGATTTAGTTAAAAAAAAATGCTTCGCAGAACGTGTGCACGATTGTGTGAGTTGACGATTAAGCCTGGGAAGGTGAGGTGCACCTTTGTGACTCGCGCACAGGGGACTATCAATGTGTACGGCAACCCGGGGCAGTCTCTGATGCAGGCGGGGAAGGATGGTGGGGTTGACATTGAGGCTGCATGCGACGGTGCGTGCGCATGCTGTACATGCCACTGCTTTGTGGACGAGACCTTTGCGGAGAAACTCCCGGAGCGCAGCGAGGACGAAGAGGACATGCTTGACATGGCGATTGACCTCCGCGATAACAGCCGCCTGGCCTGCCAGATCACGCTCACGACAGAGCTCGATGGGATCAAGGTTGAGATGCCTGAGGAAGTTGCCTCTCAGTTGTTGTGAGACTAGTTCCAACAAAGAGATTGGGGTGTTGAAGGGGGGAAGGGAGGAGGGGAGAGAAAATGTCAAAGTGTGATTCGCTTTGAGGACAAAGGACTGATATTGATGCTGTTGTGTGAAAGAGTGAGGTTCATTCGTTTTTAGAGGTGTGTGCGTATGTGTATGTGAAAAATGAGGCTCGTCTGTCAAGATTGTATATAAACCCCCCCCACGGATATTATTTACCTCCACTTATTATTTACTTCACGGGTATTATTTACTCTCCCACTTATTATTTACTAATTTCTAACGTAAAAAACAGTTTTAATAAATTAAACCCGTTTATTATTTACTCTCCCGTTTATTATTTACTCCAAATTTAGTAAATAATATCCGGAGGGGGGGTTTAATTGTATAGTGAAGTGCATCCTCGGGTGTCTACACAAATACAACTAAGTTTTCAAAAGGAAGAAAAAAAATTCTTTGAGTAAGATGAACTGCATCTTTTCCTTTGAAATTCTTTAGTTCTTCGGGCGACTTTGTGTACATAACCTGTCCTTGGCTGGGTGATTGTCGAAACTACAAAAAAAAGGGGGACAGGTTTAATCCAACACTGATCCCTGACTCTGTACCGCATATTATGTTTTCTGGTTGTGGGGTTCTATGTAGGAGGGTTTACCACTCAAGGCAGTGGGAGGGGGGGACAGTTTTCCTGTTCACTCCGCGCAACCTCAAATGAGGTTAACCACGGTGTAACAATAATTTTTTTTTGAGGGTATTTTATTGAATGTGCCTCGTGTATATTATCAGCTCTTCTCGTGAAAAAAAGGGAGGAAAAAAATGATCATTTTTTCCTTCTCAAAGAAAAGGGAAGAGTTACAAAAAAAAGTGGGCAAAAAAGGGGGATTTTTTTGGGTAGTTTTTGTTTCCGTTTCCTTTTTATACTGTAAAAGGAAAACGTTGATCCCCCAATTTCTTTAAAAATAAGGGTGTTGCTAATCACTGAAGTGATCTTCAACTCTTATATCTTTTTTCCTCCTGCCCTTCTGGGTACGTTCGATAAAACACCCCCTTTTAACCCCTCCTGAAAATACAAACAAATATCAAAAACCGCATTTTTTTTTGGGTGAACTACACCCTGTTGTGTTAAGTGTCCAGTTTTTATGTTCTTCCATATTGGCTTTCAGAGGGAATGAGGAGTACCGTTTTCATGAAATTTTATCACTAAATTTTATCACCAAGGGCTATGTGCCACCAGTTGTCCCGTTGACGCATTTTTTAGGCAAAGAGGTTTCCTCTTCACGGACAGAGGTAGTCAGTGGGAGCGTATTGTGAGTAATAAAAAATATCAACACAGAATATTTATTACACACTTTACGCACTGGATGGAGTAACTCCGGCATCACTTAGACGCGTGTAGTATAGTGGAGTTCATCTTCGGGTGTCTACACTAAAACAACCAAGTTTTCAAAAAACAAAACGCACGACACCCTTCTCTTCCCCTTTGGATTGCCAAGCCAATAGATCATAAACTGCCGACCTTTTTCCTTTTTCTTCATAGGGGCCTTTTTAGGGGTTCAGATACACTGTCACAAGAGGGCTTTGTATTCCAAATCACATTTTTTTTGTCAATATTATCCTACCCCAGAGAACTCCATTCATCACCATTTTTTTCCTACTTTTTTTTGAGGTGCATACAATACATAACGACCCAGCTCAAAGAAAAAAAGCCTATCCTCCTTTTACATCTTTTTTACAATTTCTTTTCGGCCCCCCAAGGGTGATAAAATGCAGACCCCCCTCGCTTTCAAAAAATACTATAAAATTCCATTTTTGGTTCGCAGAGCACTTCTGTGTATTTTTTGGTCTTTTCTCAAATAGTCACAAGGAGGGGAGGGGCAGGGTCTGCCCTTGGATCTCTTTACCCTTCCTGTTGTTTTTTGGTTACTGATATTGTCTAATGGGGACAATTCGGGGTTCCACCTGGATCCCTAAAAGCTTATCCCTTTCCCCTACTTCATCCTCTTAATTAATTCCTCTCAGACATACACAAAAATAGTCAGCAAAAAAGTTTTAAGAGGAGACAAAGCGGAGTAGTGGGCGGGTTTTGATTGAGAGTTGACGCAAAAAAAAGGTCATACATCAGAAGGAAGACAGTAGTCAACGGTCGACGCATCGACAGTACACAGCAGCAGCAGCAGCAACAAGATGTCTGCAGAAGCCATCCAGCAGAACAACACCCTCATCGCAGTCAATGCCGGGCCGGTCCAGCTTCGGTTCCTGATCATGACTGCACCGTCGCCGTCCAATCTTCCGATCTACATTAAGGTATGGGGGTCAAATCTTTTTGAGTAGAGACCAATGTTCACGATACTGCGAATGCTTGAGAGGAAAATACCCCCTTATCCTGTGATGACAGCGTGGAGGGTGATGTCGTCCCAAAAAGTAGGGGGGAAACAAAATCTATTGGTAAAGGCTTCGGCCAACATTGAGTACAGACGCCTAGGTTCCCCAAGCGGGTCCTTAGAGAGGGGTCAGACAGAGATTTCAAAAAATGGTGTTTCGCGTAGGGTAGAAAAGAACTGTATATGATTCTAAGAAATGTAATTGATGGGAGGTGCCTACAAATTGTTTTTCATTCAGTGTTTGTTTTATCACAACTCAGACAAACATACAGTGAAAAGCGCGTTTGTTTTCTTCTGTTTTTTCTATTTTATTTTTATTATTATTTCCCCCACCCCCACAGGAGTTGAAACGCCATGGGGTGAAATCTCTCGTCCGCGTCTGCGCGCCTACCTACAAAGAGGAGGTACTGGCGGCACACAGCATCAAAATATTTGTATGTCATCAAACCAGGGGGCTTTTTTGGGAGGTGGTAGGGTGTTAGCTAAGTCAAGGCATTTATGAGTGGATGGAGTAAATACACAAAAAGGACCCCATCAAAACACAGTCTCCTTCACCACACCATAAAAGATCATTTTAGAATGGATTGTAGAACTGCATGGTTGGGGGTCCACCCACGGTGCGCATAGGTCGTACCAAAGGTACACTGTTTACAAGAGGGCTGGTGTATTTCAAATCAATTTATTTCTTCTACTTTGTTCTTCACCTTTCTCCCTTCAGGACGGACCTGGTTGGTTTTTTGAGGATGGTGCGCCGCCTCCACGTGAGGTGTTGTCGAACTGGCTGAACCTGTTAGAGAAGGAGTTTGGGATCACAGATGTGGGTGGGAAGAAGATGAAGGGGGAGAAGCAGGCAGACCTGGTGCCGCAGGGGCCTGTGCAGACACCGACGTGTAGCGATACGCAGACGTGTGTAGGGGTGCATTGCATTGCAGGTCTGGGGCGTGCACCTGTGCTGGTCGCAGTCGCGTTGATAGAGCTTGGCGGGCTCTCTGCAGCAGACACCGTCTCGCACATCAGGGCATCCAGGCACGGATGCTTCAACCAGGACCAGCTTCGAGTATGTCACCCCCTTTTTTTTGTCCCGGATGCTGTGTGATAACGATTGTGATTTAGGTGATTTAGAGAGGCTGATGTTCATCTTACAAACTTTTCTTCCCTTTAGCAAAATACAGTAAAATCAAGAATATGAAATACCTCGACATTTTTTTTTTTTTACGGTCCACAAGCTGACGAGCGGTGTACCGCCCCCGTTCACGTTCACACTACGGCACGGATAAGTCACTACACTAGACTTCCTATTACAGCTTCTGTTGTTGGCCGCATGGTACTTTTGTGCTTTCATCCATGTCAATGACTCTTCTTTTTTATATATAAAAACCTTACAACAAGACATACCACACAAACAAACAAAATCAAACTACAGTGGCTCCTGAAGTACAAGAGGACACGCAAACCCACCTCTGGGAGTGGTGGGTGTTGTACTGTGCAGTAGTGCGAGAGAGAGAGAGAGAGAGAGAGCTATTAAATTGGGGAAGGGTATTGATAAAGTAAAAAACGCTAGCCTCAGTTTTCCCATTGACAACTTACCCTAGTTGAGTTAGAGTATTTTCCCCTCCCTAGTAGGAACCTACATCACAAAGGCCTATTTCTCCAATGATCCCTTCATCTGGTCGAGAGGAAGCCGGGGGAGTAGGGGCACATCAGATGTAAACGAAATGAAAAAAGAGCATTTTTAGTTTTCAGTTTCCACTTTCGATCCCTATACCCTATGCATATCAATGTATTGAAATGCGTATGTGAAATGCGACTTCTCTTTTTTACTTTTTTGCGAAACATGTCAATAAAAAAAGAAAGGACATTTTTTTGCACCCTTTGCATTCTTTTTGTTTCGCTAAGAAAAGAATGTATATGAATTTATTGAAATACACCTTTCGTGTTTCTTTGGTTCCATCACTGTATACACTTTTACAAGAAGATTTTTTTTTAAATCACATTTTGTAGAGCATATCAGTAAACCACGAAATGGATGGTTAGGGGGGTCCACCCCCACTGTACCCCCAGTCATATACCAAAAGGTACACTGTTCATGAGAGGGGCTGTTGTATTTCAAGCCAACTTTTGTTTGGCACGAAGGTGACTAAGCACGAGAGGCTTAGGATCATCTTATAAACTTTTCTTTTGTTTATAGATGACCAATCAATGCAAGGTGTAGGTTCATCGTATAGACTTTTTTTCTGGGGCATGTGTACAGAGAGGCACATTCGTGGGTTGGGTAGGGGGTGTTGTGTGATATGTTATTGAGTGTGTTCTCAAATAAAATTGGTTGGGCCAGAGTTGCCTGTTGTCACCTCTATGTCACACTCTTTTAGGGAATGAGGTGTGCCGTCTTGTAAGTAGATATTCTAGCCTTCAAGGGGTGTCTTTTTCTTTTCTTTTCTTTTTCGAGTAGTCACAACCTACCTCTTAGGTAGGGCTATTTTGTTTATGTTGCAAAATCGAGTGCGGGTGGGCGGGGGAAATTTTTTTTTTTCTCTCCACCCCCCATTTTTTAGTGTCTGTTCTTTCTCCCTGCGTTGTTCGGGTTTCGTTCATATCCACAGATAATCATGCATGTTGAGATGTGTGTACACTGTGAGACATTCGGTTTTTTGGCAATTTTCTCCAACTTTTTTTCCTCTATTTTATTCTTGAATGGTATGTGTTTTCTTAGAATGGAAAGTATACGAAATTGATTGATCTCCGTTCATCCGATCGTCATCAACCTCGAAAAAAATTGGACAAAATGGTTTCGGGTACACAGTGTCCTGATCACGCACCAAAGTGTATTGTCTTGAGAGTGACTGTAGTATTTCAAGTCACAGTTTTTTCCCCCCAAGATGGCTAATCACAGAAAGGCTGAGATCATGTTTCCAAATATTTTTTCTTTTAATCATGGGTGGCACCCATTATCGGGTACCAGAAATTACCGGATTTAAATTGTTTCATTTACCGGGTCCAACCGGGTTTTTCGGTTGCCAGCACCGTGCATTATCGGGTGTTTTCCGTGGCATTACCGAGTATAAAACCTGGTCATACCCGGTAGTTGATCCATTATTTGCAAAACCCTATGTCATCCATGGTTAATTGGAGCATCTGCCCATTTATTTTGTTTTTGTATGAAATACTGTTTTTGTTTTTTGTTTTGTGCAAAACATTGGATGCTATTACCCATGCCAGGGCTGTGTTCATAGCTTCGGGTTTTGGCCATCACAAATTGATGCTCACAACAGCCACGTGGGTTACACCAAACTCTAACAACGGGGTGTAAGAAAGGCGTACAGTCCCTTCCCCCTTTCCTCTCTCCCGTCCCAAACCTCAGAAATTTAGAAGGGGTGGTGTCATTTCACTTTCTCCAAGCGACGTAGCCGTTATTTATTGTTAGGGGGGTTTTTTCCCATGCGCTTTCATGCATGCCCGGGCATGTATGCGCGAGTCAGGGTACAGGGGGAACTGACCGAAAACTGTAAATGGTTTTCCTGGAGCTGGGAACAAAAAGTAACAAAAAAAGCAACGCCTTTATTTTTCTCCGCTAAAATGAGTTTTTCCAAGTTTTTCTCAACTCTGCTCTTTCTCTCCCATCCCCTGTTGAGTAGGTTTTTGGTAAGTTATGTTTCTGATTCGTAAACCACAACAAAAAAATACAAAATAAAGTGTAATGTAGATCGGTAAAAGTGATACCCACTATTCCACCAAATCGTTCAAAAAGAAGAAATAAGGAAAAGTGAAAACTATAAAAAAAACGAAGCAATACAAACGGATGCTTTTGATCGCACTTTGTTGAGGGCCTAGGCAATTTCTCTGAACCAACAAAAAATAGCCCCCCTTTCTCCAACCCTCATTTTTTATATTTAATGTGACACCACGTCCACGCTTGTACCCACATCTTCGTCTGCATCTGCAGGGATGTCGTGTGCCCAGGCGAGGGCAGCGCTCACAGTCACCTTCGTCTCGCGGTAAACAGGCACACATTTCTTTATTGGCCTCAAAACCTCGGCTCACCAACTAACCTACTCGTTTTCACAACAGGATAAACACCTCTCTCTCTCACTCACTCATATTCCCCTCCCTCAAGTATGTCTGCTGATGACAGGAGCTTGCTTCCTGAAGCAAAAGATGACCCGACAATAACAAAACTGAAGGAAGAGCTGAAAAAACTGCAGCAGGATCTCGCAACTTACCGGTCCCGTCTAGTGGAGAGGGTGAAAGCCCTCGGTGAAGAGACGGTGAAGCTTGCTGAGCTTGATCAATACAGTGGCAATGACGATATTGCGAATGCCTTGGTCGACATGATCAAAGAGTTCAGATATGAAGTGAAGGTATTGCACTTGCTTCCCACACCTATTTTTCTTTTATTTTCCTGGCACGACCCAGTCGCAACATGAGTGTGTTGGGGTTGCAAAGTCGGCAGTGGTGATGCACAGTGTGTGCACAACTGTGTATTTTATTTTGTTGTTTCTGGTCGTTGTACATTCACAAAATAATCACACACAAACAGATGAAGAAGGAGGAGATAATGATGGAGGAGAAGAAGATAATGATGGAGGAGAAGAAGATAATGATGAAGGAGGAGAAGATAATGATGGAGGAGCAGGAGAGCACGAGACAGGAGGTGATCATGACGGAGAGGAGAGCTGCACATCAGGGTGTGAAGGTATACTCACACCTCCCAAGAAGTTAGCTCTAAAATTGTATTATTCTCTCTCTCACACCCCTTCACAACATGTGTGTGTTGGGGTTGCAAAGTCGGCATAGTGATGGAGATCCACAGTGTTCCACTACTTTGTTTTTAATTAAGTCAGAGAATGAAGTCCCAGTTTCAGTTCGGTCTCATCCCTGAACCGCGTGATGAGATAGGATACAGGGACTCATGTCTCTCTGAACCAGAATATCTTGACATAATTGAACCCCCAGCACATCTGTAACTAGTATGACAGTTGTGGATCAAGAGCAACCCATGTGTGAGTACGTAGCGAGCACAGGTGTTGCAGGCTATCTTGTTAGTGTGGGTGCGCCATATGAGGCAACGACTTCACTTTCTCTTCCTGTTGTATCTTTGTGACTTTTTTATTCTAAAATGCACAACCTTGTTCATTTACTCACAGGTGAGCATCAACGAAGTGAAGGCGGTCTTACTGAGTGCACTGACGTCTTCTCAAAAGTACCGGTTTGACAGTACGACACCTATTTTCAAGACGTACCAAGGAGGTAGTGTCATTAGAAAGTTGCTTAGCGACGAGATTTCCGCTTGTCAACACGGGGTCCACGACAAGGCGCATAAGGCTGTTGTGGCAGTCGTATCAGGCATGGGTGATGGCAAATCGCGCTTGTTAGATGAAATGAAGTCCATATGCTTCGGTCAGGATGAGAACGTTCACTGCCTTTTCTGCAACTTTGAGAATGGCACGATGGCGGAAGCATTGCCTTCTCTGAGAAGCCATGAGGTTATACGGGAGCGAGTACACACAGAGATGCTGGATCGCATCATGTTCTCCCTGATGAAGGGTGTGACTGACGGACCTTGTCCCGTCGGGGGAGAGTGTTTCGAAACTTACCAGCAGAGCTATCAGTGGTCATTCAAACTCCAGGATCTCATTTCAGCCATCCAAGTTGTTGCACCTAACACAATTACCATGGTGCTGGTTGACGGTGCACACAACATGGACCCAGTCCCTACGAGAGCAGTGGACTTCAGTGAGTTGTATGCGACGAGTTACATGCGTCAGGTGTTTGTGACTCTGTCCAATGCCATACTTTGTGCACCTCGGGTGTTTGCAGCCTGCTCCTCAACCACTTCCATAATAGTGCGTAAGCCGTTAGAGGATGGCTCTTTGGCCCGGAAGCTGCTGGTCACACCCCCTGTAATGACCAGGATGCCAGAAGAGATCCAGAACAGCGTTGTGCTAGAACATGAGGAGGCATTTATTCAACTTTTCGGAGAGCACCCACGGACACTGGAGTTTCTTGTGAAGGACACCTCATCGACACTTTCTGATGTGTTTACGTCAGCTGCTGCTGCGTTGGAAGATAGATACGAACTTGACAAATTGAACCCTGACCTTGTTGTACCTCTGCTTCAGCGCACCCTGACAGGTGATGGAAGGTTCCGATTGAACGAGGAGATCGGGAATGTAACTTGCGAATATCTGACCCGTGTCGGTCTTGTCAAAATCCACCGCTCTGACCTGAACAAAGGAATGGCAGAAGATAGAAGGTACCCGCTGCAGATCTCAGCACTCCTCATGCTTATTCATCGCAACCACAAGGTTCTGAGCACATGGAGACCATATTATGAGGGTTCTGATGCGTTTGAGCGATTTGCTGCATCAGTACGCTGCATCAGGTCTCAGGTGTGTGAAGACAACATAGCCTTAAAAGACCTCCACGCTGGAGCCGATTGGCCGAAAGGTGGTGACACGAAGGTGGTGAAAATGCCGATGCAGCTGGCGGAATCTTCAAAAATGATTAGCACAAAAAGTTGTGATGAGGCAGCACCAAAGACAACGAAGGAACGCCCAACTCCAGGGGAATGGAAAGTGAAGCTGTGCACCCAACCTACTGAAGGGCAGAAGCGGACGCTCACAACATCCTCAGAAGACATCCATAACTACACAATACTGAATGCCAGTGATGCACCTGCCGGTGACTTCTTCTGCCGCCTGAAACGTAGCAATGATGGTGAACACTTCAATGAGGTTGCACAGTGTAAGTGTAAGTCAGAAAGTCCCAATGCCTCAAACAATCAGTCAGTTCCACTTTCCGACGAAATGATGAAGTCTGTGAGCAGAGGAGACGCATTCATCATGATCTCCCAGCACACGGTAGCAGAGGAGGACATACCTGAAGACATCATTGATTGTGCAGTGGTGGGTCCAGACAACTTCCACGCATACTTCGGTCCTCTGAGTGGAACTGTAGTTGTGAATCACCCGCACGTGGAATCGAGGAAGCGTAACTGGCACTCGACTACTGCTGGCCAAAAGATCGAGACACCGAGAGGGAAAAAAATAAGGAAAAACACAGATTAGGATAGTTGACGTAAAGGATGTTTGGGTTTGGGAATGTTTTGGGCGGGTTTTGGGAGCGTCTGGGAGGGTATTAAAGTGACAGTCGAAAAACCTTTTGTGGACGATTTTGACTACCACTCGGATAAATGAAAATAACTCATAATTACTGCGATCCGAGTTGTTGCACCTAACACAATTACCATGGTGCTGGTTGACGGTGCACACAACATGGACCCAGCCCTTAAGAGAGCAGCTGACTTCAGTGACTTCAATGTTGCCTTTTTGGTAAGGCAAGAAGAAAGGGTGAAGAGCAAGAAAAAGCAAGGAAAGTGAAGAATGGGGGTGCAGGGTAATGAGACAAGGGTTTCCGGTAAGTTTGTAATACGATGCGAAAGTCCACCCCAGAGGCACCACCCTTAGGACTGAGAGTGAAATATGAATCTTATTTCACACGAATATAATATTTTCAGCATTTGCGGAGGTCTAAGTACAATTTCTACAGGGGGCAGTCAAATAGGGTAAAACAGGATGCTACGGTGGGGTGAAGGAATGTTATGGGGGAAAAAGGATATGGGGGTTTTTTCCCATGCGGTTTCATGCATGCCCGGGCATGTATGCGCGAGTCAGGGTTCAGGGGGAACTGACCGAAAACTGTAAATGGTTTTCCTGGAGCTGGGAACAAAAAGTAACAAAAAACAACGCCTTTATTTTTCTCCGCTAAAATGAGTTTTTCCAAGTTTTTTCTCAACTCTGCTCTTTCTCTCCCATCCCCTTTTGAGTAGGTTTTTGGTAAGTTCTGTTTCTGATTCGTACAAAAAAAAACAAAATACAAAATAAAGTGTAATGTAGATCGGTAAAAGTGATCCCCACTATTCCACCAAATCGTTCAAAAAGAAGAAATAAGGAAAAGTGGAAAAATAAAAAAACGAAGCAATACAAACGGATGCTTTTGATCGCACTTTGTTGAGGGCCTAGGCAATTTCTCTGAACCAACAAAAGAAAGCTCCTCCTTTCTCCAACCCTCATTTTTTTATTTAGTGTGCCACCACGTCCACGCTTGTACCCACATCTTCGTCTGCCTCTCCAGGGATGTCGTGTGCCCAGGCGAGGGCAGCGCTCACAGTCACCTTCGTCTCGCTGTAAACAGGCACACATTTCTTTATTGGCCTCAAAACCTCTGCTCACCAACTAACCTACTCGTTTTCACAACAGGATAAACACCTCTCTCACTCACTCACTCATATTCCCCTCCCCTCAAGTATGTCTGCTGATGACAGGAGCTTGCTTCCTGAAGCAAAAGATGACCCGACAATAACAGAACTGAAGGAAGAGCTGAAAGAACTGCAGCAGCAGCTCGCAACTTACCGGTCCCGTCTAGTGGAGAAGGTGAAAGACCTCGGTAAAGAGATGGTGGAGCTTGCTGAGCTTGGTCACTACAGTGGCAATGACGATCTTGCGAATGCCTTGGTCCGCAAGATCAAAGAGTACATATTTCTAGTGCAGGTATTGCACTTGCTTCCCACACCCATTTTTCTTTTATTTTTATGGCACGACCCAGTCGCAACATGAGTGTGTTGGGGTTGCAAAGTCGGCAGTGGTGATGCACAGTGTGTGCACAACTGTGTATTTTATCCCCGCTTGAGACCATGAATTTCACGCCCCTTCACAAAATCGTGAAGGAGGGGCGTGAATTTATTTTCCGGTATTTCACGCTCAAAAAATAAATTCACGCTCAGAAAAATAAATTCACGCTCAGAAAAATAAATTCACGCTCAGAAAAAATAAATTCACGGTCGAAAATCGTAGAACTGAACTCTCGAAAATTTTTTTGGAGGCCTTTGGAGGCCCAATTTTGCAATTAAAGCCAGAAAAGAGGCATTTTGAGCCATTCTAGGGATCTCAAACGCATTTTTCAGTTAATTTTCGTTCTTGTAGCACACAAACCAAGGATGCACACCGTTTTCCCCCCAATTTTCTTCCAAAATCTCAAATGACACCTCAAAAACGTACGAGGGCACCTGTGGAGAGTGAGTCCGACACGAACACAAGTGACTCATCGTCATCGTCTTCATCGTCTTCCTCATCTTCATCAGAAGTACAGCCGCGTAAGCGCCACAAACCCGCTGCACCAGTTCTGGCTCAAGGCGCTGTCCAGCGCTAAGAGTTCCACATAAAAAAACTGAATCAAAAATCATCATAAAAAGAACCACCCCACCCTCTTCTCTTTGTACGTGAAAACGGGTTGTGAAATTCATGGTCTCATTTGGAGATAAAATAATATATTTTCGTGAATTTATACCAGTATTTCACTTACAGGTGGAAACAGCCCTCGGGGAAGCATTTTTCCCCTCGGGCTTCGCCCTCGGGAAAAAATGCTTCCCCTCGGGCTGTTTCCACCTGTGCGTGAAATACTGGAAAATAAATTCACGATAATAATATATATTATTTTGTTGTTTCTGGTCGTTGTCCATTCACAAAATAATCACACACAAACAGATGAAGGAGGTGAGCGTGATGGAGAGGAGGAGAGCTGCACATCAGGGTGTGAAGGTATACTCACACCTCCCAAGAAGTTAGCTCTAAAATTGAATTTTTCTCTCTCTCACCCGTTCACAACATGTGTGTGTTGGGGTTGCAAAGGCGGCATGGGTGATGGAGATCCACAGTGTTCCACAACTCTGTTTTTATTAAGTAAGAGAATGAAGTCCCAGTCCCAGTTCGGTCTCATCCCTGAACCGCGTGATGAGATAGGATACAAGGACTCATGTCTCTGAACCAGAATATCTTGACATAATTGAACCCCCAGCACATCTGTAACTAGTGCGACAGTTGTGGATCAAGAGCAACCCATGTATGAGTACGTAGCGAGCACAGGTGTTGCAGGCTATCTTGTTAGTGTGGGTGCGCCATATGAGTCAACGACTTCACGTTCTCTTCCTGTTGTATCTTTGTGACTTTTTTATTCTAAAATGCACAACCTTGTTCTTTTACTCACAGGTGAGCATCGACGAAGTGAAGGCGGTCTTACTGAGTGCACTGACGTCTTCTCAGGAGTACCGGTTTGACGGCAGGAAATCTTTCAAGAATTACCAAGGAGGTAGTGACGTTCACAGGGTGCTTGCTGAAGAGATTTTGGCTTGTGTAGACGGACTCCGCTACATGATGGACAGGAGTGTTGTGGCAGTCGTGTCAGGCATGGGTAATGGCAAATCGCGCTTGTTAGATGAAATGAAGTCCATCTGCTTCGGTGATCAGGATGTGGTCACTTACTGTCTTTTCTGCGACTTTGAGAACGACACGGATATCAAAGAATTGCCTTCCCTGACAAACCTTGAGGTTATCCAGGAGCGAGTACACCAAGAGATGCTGGATCGCATCATGTTCTCCCTGATGAAGGGTGTGACTGACGGACCTTGTCCCATCGGGGGAAAGTGTTTCGAAACTTACCAGAAGAGCTATCGCTGGTCATTCAATCTCGGGGATCTCATTTTAGCCATCCAAGTTGTTGCACCGAATAACACAATTACCATGGTGCTGGTTGACGGTGCACACAGGATGGACCCAATCCCAAGGAGAGCAGTGGACTTCAATGAGTTGTATAAGACGAGTTACATGCGGGAGGTGTATAGTACTCTGTCCGGTGCCATACTTTGTGCACCTCGGGTGTTTGCAGCCTGCTCCTCAAGCACTTCCATAATAATGCACAAGCTGTTCGAGGATAGCTCTTTGGCCCTGAAGCTGCTGGTCACACCACCTACAATGACCAGGATGCCAGAAGAGATCCAGAACAGCGTTGTGCTAGAACATGAGGAGGCATTTATTCGACTTTTCGGAGAGCACCCACGGACACTGGAGTTTCTTGTGAAGGACACCTCATCGACACTTTCTGATGTGTTTACGTCAGCTGCTGCTGCGTTGGAAGATAGATACGAACTTGACGACTTGAGCCCTGACCTTGTTGCATTTCTGCTTCAGCGCACCCTGACAGGTGATGGAAGGTTCCGATTGAACGAGGAGATCGGGAATGTAACTTGCGAATATCTGACCCGTGTCGGTCTTGTCAAAATCCACCCCTCTGACCTGAACGAAGGAATGGGACGACCAGATCCATGGTACCCGCTGCACATCTCAGCACTCCTCATGCTTATTTATCGCAACCACAGTAGTGTTCTGAGCACATGGAGACCATATTATGAGGGTTCTGATGCGTTTGAGCAATTTGCTGCATCAGTACGCTGCATCAGGTCTCAGGTGTGTGAAGACAACATAGCCTTAAAAGACCTCCACGCTGGAGCCGATTGGCTGAAAGGTGGTGACACGAAGGTGATGAAAATGCCGATGCAGCTGGCGGCATCTCCAAAGAAGATTAGCACAAAAAGTTGTGCTGAGGCAGCACCAAAGACAAGGAAGCAAAAACGCCCAACTGCAAGGGGGGAATGGAAAGTGAAGCTGTGCACCCAACCTACTGAAGGGCAGAAGCGGACGCTCACAACATCCTCAGAAGACATCCATAACTACACAATACTGAATGCCAGTGATGCACCTGCCGGTGACTTCTTCTGCCGCCTGAAACGTAGCAATGATGGTGAACACTTCAATGAGGTTGCACAGTGTAAGTGTAAGTCAGAAAGTCCCAATGCCTCAAACAATCAGTCAGCTCCACGTTCCGACGAAATGAAAAAGTCTGTGAGCAGAGGAGACGCATTCATCATGATCTCCCAGCACCCGGTAGCAGAGAAGAAGAAGATACCTAAAGACATCATTGATTGTGCAGTGGTGGGTCCAGACAACTTCCACGCATACTTCGGTCCTCTGAGTGGAACTGTAGTTGTGAATCACCCGCACGTGGAATCCAGGAAGCGCAACTGTCACTCGACAACTACTGGTCAAAAGATTAAGACACTGACGGGGAAAAAAATAAGGAAAAACACAGATTAGGATAGTTGACGTAAACGATATTTGGGTTTGGGAGGGTTTGGGAATGTTTTGGGAGGGTCTGGGAGGGTATTAAAGTGACAGTCGAAAAACCTAACAACCACGAGCGTGGCGAGTACAATAACGGTGAACGAGTCCACGAAAAGGTTGGTAAGTAGAATATTGTCTGCTGTATTCATCGAATACGTAATTTTATTTCACAATTGAAAACACATTGTGTGTGGGATGACGATTTTGTGGACGATTTTGACTACCACTCGGATAAATGAAAATAACTTCTGAATACTGCGATCCGAGTTGTTGCACCTAACACAATTACCATGGTGCTGGTAGACGGTGCACACAGGATGGACCCAGCCACCAAGAGAGCAGTGGACTTCAGTGACTTCAATGCTGCCTTTTTGGTAAGGCAAGAAGAAAGGGTGAAGAGCAAGAAAAAGCAAGGAAAGTGAAGAATGGGGGTGCAGGGTAATGAGACAAGGGTTTCCGGTAAGTTTGTAATACGATGCGAAAGTCCACCCCAGAGGCAGCACCCTTAGGACTGAGAGTGCTGAATGTAATATTTTCAGTGTTTGCAGAGGTCTAAGTACAATTTCTACAGGGAGCAGTCAAATAGGGTAAAACAGGATGCTACGGTGGGGGTGAAGGAAGGTTGTGGGAAGAAATGATATGTGTTTGAGGTCTTATGTTATGCGGCCAGGGCATATGTTGTCTCACCCAGAGTAAAAAAGAAGAGCTACAGTACACAAAAGAAAGGTTTCTGTCATGATGATTTTTTTTTTAATTGTCTCTCAAATACTTTCAATTCTGTGAACTGAAAGTATATGAATCTAATTATTGTCCCAGCCCCCTCTCACTCTTCCTCTCCTCCTTCTCTACCCTATGAGGTGAAAAATCATATTTCAATCACTTTTTGGACTATTTATGAAGACGCGCTTCGACCGGATTGAGGATCATGCCATATCTATCACACCATTGATTTATCATCTCATGCAATCCCATTTCCAAGATCGTGTAATTTCCACCCCCCACCCCCATCACAACACTCCCCCCCCCACCACAGAAGACCTTTGAGAGGAAGCTTCCTCTCCCCTTCCTCACCCTCTTCTCCCTTATCCCCCCTCCTTCCTTTTTTGCACAAACACAATGGGAAAGGGCGAAGGGAAGGGCGAAGGCTGCTGCTGCTGTGGTGGCAACTTCGAGCCTGCTGTAGGTGATAAGAACGCTCAGGTGCTCGAGGGCGAGAGCGGCCTATGGTTACCATGCGAGATCAAGGAGGTGAACAGCCTTGGAGCCTGCGCGGGAAAGGAATGGGTTGTGGACTACGTACCATCTGGCGGGCAGGGCCTGAACTCTGTTACTGTCCCGAAGGAGAAGCTGCGTGAAATTGAGTCTGCACTGCGTCTTGGCCCAGACGGAGAGCCTGACCTGGACAGAGACAGGGGGTGCAGTGACTGTCCTTGCATTCTTCTCTTCATGATCTTCGCGGCAGGGTGGGTCGTACTAGCTGTGGTAGCTTTGGATAAAGGTGAGCCCAAGCGTCTTCTCATGCCGAACGACTTTAGAGACCAGATCTGTGGTGACAAAGCCCCGCGTGAACACTACCCACTCTGGTTTGTTCCGAAGCCGCAGTTTAAACTGACGTATGGAGTCTGTGCTGCGCGCTGCCCTGACCCAGGTGATATCATTTGTAACAACGATTGGGAGTTCCAACACATCTTCGAAGCATCTGGGCTTGCCTGGTTTGAATATGACCCGACGTGGGGGCGCAACAACAAAGAGTTTCAGATGAATGCGTCAGAGGTGCTGGAGTTCAATGCCCTGCTTCCGGGGTCAATAACACCTTCATTTGGCTCGGGTGTGACAGGAACCATTGCGACGGTGACAACACAGTGGCCGAACATTCCAATGAACCTTCTCGACCCTATGGGAGCAGCCACGAACTGTGCGTGGCGTGAGGAGGCCTTTGGCGCGTTCTCTACAGCCGCAAGCAGGGCGATCGGGAAGCTTAAGTTCCGCAAGGCTACGCCGTGCACGGTGCGTGAAGCTTCGCTGATAGCGCGTGCCCTGGAGACGCAGTATCGAGTGGATTCGTTCAACTGTTTCTCCGTGATCTACCGGTCGAACTCAATGGTGAAGAGGTGTGTGCCCTTCTCAAACGACAGAGAGCAGTCCTCTGCCGCCGCAAGCAAGCTCAAGGCGCTTGCGAAGAGCACCTCGGCAGGGCGCTACCTCACAGACGGGTTTGCGGAGGTGAAGGCCTCGTGGCGTGTGTTGGTCATCTCAGCGTTTACGGCGATCATCATCTCGTTTATATGGCTGATCCTCGTGCGCGTGCTGCTGAAGCCGATTGTGTACTTCATCCTGCTTCTGATCCTTGCAGTGCTGGTGGCAGCAGGGCTGGCCTGCCACTTCTACGCAAACTCATTGGAGGATGTGACGCTTCCTGGCGACGACTCGCACGACCGCCAGGTTATTACGTGGCGTGTGTTCTCGTACATCTTCTGGGTGGCGGCGGTGGTGTACATGGTGCTGATGTGCTGGCTGCTCAACAGAATCAGAATCGCAATCGCGGTCCTCGAGCAGGCGTCCATGGCGCTGTTCTCGTCGCCCTCGGTGCTCATCATCCCGCCGCTGATGTTCGTCTTCATTGTGGGGTGGATTGTCTGGTTTGTTGTGCTTGCTGTGCATATCCAGACTGTACAGGACGTCACTGTACAGTCGTTCAAGGACGTCACTGTGCCGATCTACAACGACGTCACAGGCGCCATTGTAAGCGGTCTTGGGAACGCATCTGACGCGGTGGGCGTGTATGTCGACTCCACTGCACTGAAAGACACTATGGACATGGCAAGCGCAAATGCGTCGAACTCATCTGCGTTGGATGGTGCACAGCTGACAGACTCCGACGTGATCATCCGGTACATGCACCTTTACAACCTGTTTGGCTTCTTGTGGACAGTGCAGATCTTCATTGCGATGGCGTTCTTTGTGATATCTGGTGTGGTCATCATGTGGTTCTGGTCTGCCTCCACAGCAGAAATAGCTTCAGGCGAGAAGTCAAAGTCGACTGTGCCGTTTGCCATGAAGAACGCATTCTACCGCATGCTGCGGTACCACCTGGGGACATTGATCTTCGGGGCGCTGCTCATAGCCATCATCCAGTTCGTGCGTTGTCTGTTGCTCTACATCGAACGGCAGATCCCAGAGGAGGTGCGTGAGTCGGCCAGCTTCAAGGTGCTCAAATGTCTGATCCACTGCTTCCTTGCGTACATGGAAAGATTGGTGAAAATTATCAACAAAAACGCCTTCATCATTACAGGCATCTTCGGGTGGAACTTCTGCAGAAGTGCCGCAAAGGCACTGATGTTCATGATCGCAAACATTGCCCGTGTCGCTGTGCTCACAGCAATGGGTGAGGTGGTCATGTTCCTGCTGAAGATCTTCATCTGTGCCGCAAACGTCTACGTCGCGATGCTTCTGTTGGAGAAGAAGGAGCTCACAGACGATGAGGTTATTGAGTCGGTATGCGCCGTTTTGCATTTACCGATGAAGGACAATAGGGTTGTCAAGAAATAATTATTGAGAACAGCGTAAAAATAAAATCAATCAAAAGTGTACATCTCTGGGTGTGTACGCTTATGCACTCCTACGCATGCCACGGCTTTTCAATACCGGAGCACGGCCGACTATGGGTGGCATCCATTTTCGGGACCAAGTTTTTAATAACGACGCTGAGTGACCTTCCTGCAATAAAGTGGAAACGGGGCCCCCTTTTTTCCCCCCTAACACGTAGTGTATTAAGAAACTAAACAAAAAGAAAGCCAACGTTCAGATCTTGTATAACAGTATTTCCCCTTGATTCCTTTCACCTTGCGCCAAACAGATTTTTGCCCCTATTTGGCTGCGTTCAACGAAAAACACTGTTATATTTTTTATTGTTATCAAGATCAGTTGGCGGATGATATCGTCTAGTTTTACAGGGTAGCAAAGTCCACCTTTTTTTTGCCACACAAATCTATCAACACAACACCACAGGGTCTGTTCCCACTGTTCTGCGTGCTGTGCATCACCTTCGTCATTTCGGTGATTGTCATGAACTGCTACGACACCTGCATCACCACAGTCTTCATGTATGCTGCATTTTTTTTTCTTTCCCAGTACGGCGTACAGTGAAGTGTTTGTACTTCCAATTTCTCAGGGGAATTTTATTACCCTTTATGTCCACAAGGCTGAACACCCCAGTGTTCAGCATGGGTTTTACTATTCACAAGGTTGCTGCTGTATAAACAAAACAATTGATTGTTATGAAAGGAAACTCAGCAATGTCAAGGGCTTAGTTTCTGCCCAGCTTTTCTTTGCAAAAGATGTGTGGGGTGTATGCACGAGAGGCACATTCATCTTACAAAGTTTTCTTTGTTCGTTTTCAATTTCCCATCACTCCGTTCTTGGTTTCGCACTTACACCCCCACCTCCCACCTCATACCCACTCCCCCCTCAGGTGCTCGCTGGTAGACGAGGACCGCGCAGGAGACTGTGGCGACTCGTACGTCCCGTACGTGCCGCCGTCGCTGGCTAAGCTCATGGACAATGTATGATCTCCTATTTTTCTTCTTCTTCTGGGGTTCGATAACTCCCTCGGGAGTACCAGTACCTGTGTCTGCTGGTTGTACACTTGAGGCGTTTGCACTTTCAACTTATCGCCATCTGGCATGGCAGGCGGGGGTGCACGAAGTACGTCCCCCCTAGGTGACTAATGAGAAGCTAGATTCATGAGACATATTCCCCCTCATTTCTTTTGGGTCAATGCCACCCCCAATGACTACAAAACTGTACTAGCTGATGTTATCCGATACCATATTCCACGGCAACTTTTCTCTCTTACAAACCCTCTTCCCCCTAACAGTTCAAGGAGGTGTCCGCCTTGGAGGCAGACTACAAAGCTAAGATGAAGCACGCCACTGCTCTCAAGAAGAACGGTGACAGCACCGGCCCAGCCCCGAAGAAGCACCAGGTGGCACCGAGCCAGCCTGCTGTCGCAGCTGCGTCGAAGGCGGATGCTGGAGAGCAAGAAGGCGAGTCATAGTTCCTTACCACTATCCCTGTAAGCCCCATTTTTCACATTCCCCTTTGTGCTTTTTTTTTGAAAAAAAAAAAAAAAATGTGTACTGTGTTGTGTGCCAGGTGGAGAGAGAGAGAGAGAGAGGATAGGAATCAGCAGAAAATGCTGTAATGCAAAGGGCTGTAGGATACGTGGTTCCCAGGGTTTCTTTATTATTATTCATTTTTTTATTTTATAGAGTTGAGAACTTCTCAGAATGAGTTTTGTGTGTTTTTTAAGGTGACCCAGCCCTATTTGGACATATTATGTGATGGGTTACGGGGCCAAAAAAACAGGGGAAATGCCATCATTAGGACATACTGTAGGACTGTATAGTTGGGTGTCCACCCCAGTCCACCCGGTCATGTACCAAGGTGCACTGTCCTGAGCGGGCTGTTGTATTTCAAGTCAATATTATTTTTTGTCACCTTGAAGGAGGAAATAGAAACAAATCATTTAGAACAGACTTTGCAGTTCTGGGGGACGAACTGCGTTCTGCAGAGCCACGCCTCACTACAACAGGTCGAGCTGTGTGCCTTTTTCACCACAACCTCTCCCATAGGTTTTTTTGTGGTGTCAAAGTTTCTATTTTTTTTCCCCTTCTTTTTTTTTTTTTTGGGTGACCGAGTTGTTCGATACGATAAAAAAAACAAGAAAATACGTGCAAACTATTTCCTCCCCTGACTCCTTTTTTAGTGTGTGCACATCATGAGGTATACATTCGTCAAAAGGAGCTCTTTTTTTTGTTCTTTCCTTTCCTTTTTTTTTTAAATTTATAAATTGGGGGAAGGACACTTCCTGGGTTTCCTGCAAAGCCACCCTCCTGCTACTGTATTTTTTCTTCTTTTTCTTTTCATCCGGATGGCTGGCATCGTACAGTGGGTCAGTCGGAGGTGTGCCTGCATCAACTACAGTTTTTTTCTTACCATACAAAATGGGGGGGGGGAAAGACGCTCACTTTTTACCCCATCTTTCCTTTTGGAGAACATCCAACAGGAAGAGGGGAGGTGTGTTCAACAGGTCGTAAAAAAAAAAAAGGTACATAGGCTTCGGCCGACATTGAGTACAGATCATTATACCAGTAGGTATAACGTGATTGTCGATACAACAAAAAAAAAACAGTGGAGCATTCATTGCATTGGCAACTCTACTATTTCCAACAATTTTTAAATAATAATTGTGGATACTATCTCGTGATAGTAGTCTAAAATTGAGCAAAGGTTTGATATGTACTATTAGTCATCTGACAAAGTTTCTTTTCTTTTCTTTGCACTTTTTTTTTTTGTACGACGGCTTAAAACAGATGAGATGCCCAGGCTCATCTTACCAATCCTTTCTCTTGGTCCCCTCCGGCACAAAGCACTTTCAAAACATACAAAAAACATTTTCAAAGTCCCCTCCGGTTAGTCACGGGAAATTTTTTTTTGGGAAAAAAATTGTGGACAAAGTTCGTCTACCATTGAGAACACTGAGGAAAAGGAAAAAAAAGGGAAAAAAGAAAGTGGAGATTGTCCCAACTGTGGCAACACAACCGAGGCAACTACACTACTCCAACAATTTGTCAAAAAAAAGAAAAAAAAGAGAAAAAAAAGGGCAAGGACCCAGAGTAGCTCCAGCCCTCCGTTTTCCGCCCTTATCAATACCCTCCCCTCATTCTGATACTGTATGTGCAGGGGTGTTTCCACACTTACCGCCAAAAGTGGAAAGAAAAAAAGGTTTCCCTCGCTCTGTTTACCCTCCCACATTAAAATAAAACAAAAAGCAAACACGCAAAAGTACAGACCCTAGTTTACTCACAAAAGGTGAGTGATTAGGCGATTGTTGACACAAAAAACAAAAAGTAAAGCAAAAAAAAAATGTCGTGCTGTGGGATGGTATCGTCAATCAATATTTTTAAGATTTTTTATTTTTTTTGAAAAAATATTGATTGCAGATGGTCAAGGTTGTGTGACTAAATCCGTTCCGCTTGTGGTATATTGTCCCTCCCTCTTTTTCTCTATTTTTTATTTTATTTCTTCTGGTGAAGTTCATCTGACCAGCCTTTAGATGTTGTGTGCACGAGATACATCTTTTTCAACAGTTTTTTTCTTCTTTCAGCAGGATGTTTCAACATAGCAATGTCTTTTTCGCTCGAAAGAACGAGTTTTATTGTGTAAAATTTGTAAAAAAAAACATGGATAGGCACTCAGCAACGGGTACCGGGTTTTTAAATTTTTCAATCACCAGGTATTACCGGGTCCAAAAAATGGGTAATAAAAACCTGGCAATGAATCTGAGATTCGAAATTAAATCCCAGTAATACACGATATCCGGTAATGGGTTGCCATTCATGAAGTAAAATAGACTTTTCAAATAAAAAAAGTATTTGAATATCCGCGCAAAAAAGAGCAAAGCGGTAGCGAGGTTTTGAGTGTGCGATCTGGTGTTTCAGTGAGAGGGTTTTAGCACTTTCAATGGGTGTGACTGAATGGGGGAGGTGCACAAAGTACGCAAGGGGGAAGTGCGAATCACCCCAATTCAGCCACCCCGTTCAACATTTTTTTTTTTTTTTTTTTTTTTGCGAATCCTTGAGTTCGCTCATTGATTGAGAGGTGCCTGTCCATTCACAAACTCACCGTCTTCTCCTTTATTTTGTGCAGGGGTTCCATATTTTATTATCCGCGCGATTTCAAGATGTGCTGTGATGTCTCTCTCTGCAAGGCTCCTGCTAGTTCATCTTTCAAGTTTCCTGAGGATCTGTGTGTCCATGTACCCGAGAGGCACATCCATCCTAGTTTTTTTTCTCTCTCTTTCCCCCCCCCATTTTTTGTTTTTTTTTGAAAGATGTTTTTGTATCGTCCTTGGAACTGCGTCTTTCACCAAAAAAAAATTCGTTTCTTTTTACCACCATTTTTTTTTGTTTTAAAAAGAAAAGTTACACACATATCATGCTACTTCTACATCTGTACATTTTTTAGCCTTTTTTTTGTGGCGAGAACAACAAAAGAAGAACGGAATACGGAAAGAAAAGGGAGAAAAAAATGAACTAAAAAAACAAAAAAAAACAAAATTCAACACAAAGAGTAAAGTATTCTCTAAAAAAAGGCAGTGTCTCTCCCCTTCCCCCTCCCATCTAGTGGTGGCTGTGTTGTGATAATTGCCCATCATAATACATAACACAATACAGCTGTATTGTGTTATGTATTATGTATGATGGGCAATTATCACAATACAGCCATCACTACTCTTATCCCCTCAAATTTATTCCTCAAAGAGCCCCCCTTATCCCCTTCCCCCTTCCCCCTTATCCCCTTCCCCTGTCTCCCACCCCCTTTCCCCTTTCCCTCACATCAAACAAAGGCAACATACACTAAATCACACAAAATAATGTTCCGCATGACACGCGCAGCGATGGTGGGCTTCAAGCCCCTGAACAAGCAGGTCCTCCTTGAGCGCATCGCACCTGCACAGGAGACAAGCGCAGGGATCATGATCCCGCAGGCAGCACAGCAGAAGGCGAACGAGGCCAAGGTGGTGGCGGTGGCTGCGGAGACCAAGGACTGGTCTGCGTCTGTGCAGGAGGGCGACATGGTGCTTCTGCGTGAGTGGGGAGGACAGGTCGTCAAGATCAGCGGGAAGGAGTACACCCTGATGCGTGAGGACGACATCATGGGTGTCATCGCGCACTGATTTTCCATTTAAGATTCCAGAGCACACAACGCTCGGTTCATCTTTTTAAATTTTTTTTCTTTCCCTTCAAAGCAATTCGCTGGTGTAACCGCAGGGTGTTCCCCGTTTACACCTTCGATACAGATGTCAGATGCTAATGGGTAAGAAGAAGGGAGGGGGGAAAAAGTGTTTCTATCCTGGGGGTGGGTGGTGAAGATGAATGTACCTATCAAGGTGCGTTCATCTCTCCAATTTTATTTTGTTTTCTTTTTTGCAAGATACCAATTTTTGGATTTTTGGATACCATTGTAACGTAAGATTCGTTGCAATGTGCAGAGAGAGAGAGAGAGAGAGTTTGTTGCATTCCTCACATCTTGAATTTTTTTTTCCAGGAGGAAGAAAATAAGTACACAGACTGTCAAAGGAAAGTAAATAAGCACAATGATAATAATGATGAAGGTTTTTTCCCTCTTTAAACGTAATCTCATTCAAGAAGTTTATTACAAAAAGAGGATTCTTGTGGTGCTCCCGCAAAAATTAGGAGAAAAAGGAAAAAAAAAGGAAAAAAGAGTAATTCCAAGAGAGGGAAATCAACGTTGTAAAAAAAAAAGAGGAAAAAAGAAAGTATTCAGTGGAGCACACTCTAGGGTGGCTACACTAATACGAACCAAGTTTTTCAAAGAAACGGTAATGATAAGAGGTGAGAAGCAATAGCAATGAGATTCTTGCATCGCCAGAAAAAGAAAAAAAAAAAAACTTCAAAAAAAAAAATGAAGACTACTGAAATAGAGTTATTCCTTTAGCGCGGTGCCATCAGCATTCATCATCAAAAAAAAAAGGTTGGGTTCATCTGGTAAATTTTTTTCTCTTTTATTTCTCCACAATGTTAGTTCTTACCGCGCCATGAAAGCTTGGTTTGCCACAAGCCAAATTATCCCTGGTGGTAATTTTTTTTCTGTCACCTCCGGCTTCATCCCTTGAACAGAAGCGAGACCAAAGGATCGTTAGGCCATGCTTTTTTCACACCGAGGGATCGGTGCAAATGAAGTACATTGTATCGAGCAAGCTTTTTTTACCCTTATGCTCTACGTGAGATTTCTGTTCTCACTGAGCTTTGCCTTCGGACACCTTTGTTAATGTGTAACAGATGTGCCACCCCAGCCAAACTCCTCCCCACCTGACTGGGTCTCTCCAAACGAGGGCTCACTAGAGATTTTCTGTTCTCAGATTACACTTTCATCTCTTCAACCTACCCCCCAAACAGCCTCTCCCCATCCCCCCCCTTAACAAACCCTCTTTCAGGACTCATTTTTTTTTTTTTTGAGGAAACCGCAAAAAAAGAAAAAAGAAAAAAGAACCACACCACCACACACACAACCTTCACAATCCTCTGTTCTTCTCTGACCTTTCGTAGATAGAGCCCCCTTCTTCCCTCCTCCCTCCCCTCCCCCCTGCTCCCCCCTCCTTTCTGCTACGGTTCTTCTTGTTTTTTCTCTTTTAATTATTTCCATTTATTTGCCAAAATGACGATGAATCTCGCGCAAAGGAAGATTACGAACAAGGAACAGGTGTTGTACATGAGCTTCAACCAGGACCATGGGTGCTTCTCGATTGGAACCGACGCTGGGTTCAGAATCTACAACTGCGATCCATTCAGAGAGACCTTTAGAAGGAAGTTCCCGAACGGCGGGCTGGGCATTGTGGAGATGCTGTTTCGGTGTAACATCCTTGCCTTGGTTGGAGGTGGATCTTCACCATGCTTCCCGCTGAACAAAGTAAAACTCTGGGACGACCACACCATGCAGGTCATTGGTGAAATGAACTTTCAAGAAGACGTCAAAGCTGTTAAGCTTCGCCGTGATAAGGTCGCTGTCGCAACCGACACCGCGCTTTTCATCTACAGCTTCGACAAGCTAGAGCTCCAGGGGAAGCATGCCACGGTTCAAAACCCTCTCGGCATTTTCGCGTTCTCCCCTTCCACTTCCCGCTGCGTTCTTGCCTGCCCATCTCTTGAGAAGGGGGTGGTTCGCGTAGAAGATACTACCAATGATACCGGCGGCTTCACTAGAGCACATGACAGCTCTTTGGCAATGATTTCTTTGAACGCGGATGGGTCGTTGTTGGCGACTGCATCTGAGAAGGGCACTTTGATTCGGGTGTACGAAACCAGCGGGACGGACAGGCTTGTGAAGGAGGTGCGCCGAGGAACGGAGAAGGCGTTGATCTATTCACTGTGCTTTTCGCCGGATAGCAAGTTTATTGCTTGCTCCTCTTCGCAAGGAACACTCCACGTGTTTGATGTGCAGTCTGCAGAGGACACCCCTAGTGGCTCCAACAGAAAGTCGCTCCTCTCTATGTTCGGTGGTGTTGCGGAGTACTTCGGCTCCGAATGGTCGTTCGCATGGTACCAAGGCCTAGACAGCCCCTCCATCTGCGTCTTCGGAAGCCACAGCGACACCCTCCACGTCCTAGGTGCGGATGGAACCTTCCTGAAACTCCACTTCGACCCTACAAAGGGTGGGGAATGTGTCAAGAAGAACTCTTTCAAGGTATGCTGTTGTCAATAGAGATTGGAGGTGGGAGAGATGCTATTTTGTGTTATCTGGGGGGAAGAAGTGCAATAATATTATGATAGGTGTGGAGTGGATCACCCACCCGCCATCGCCCTATTGCTGCACGATGGTGAAGTAAATGACTTGACTTATGGTTTTACTTGCAAACCCGCAAATACACTGACGTGAATATTATGAAAACATAAATGAAACATGATGGTGTAATAAAAGGGAAACTGGTGTGGATGAATGGGTGCGCAAGAAGTGCGAATCACCCCCCTTCAGCCACACCATATGGGCTGAATGAATTACAGTAACATTTTCATGGCTAAACTTAACACCACACATACACAGTTCCCATCGAAGTAAGTCAGGAGTGTTGGGTGCGAAATGTGCTGAGCACGCGAAAGGGGTCAAAATGGGGAATGATAATGGGAAGGGGGGTGGGCGAACAAAGTGGGGGTTACGGGGCAGGGAGACTTGCAAAAAAAAGTGAGGAGTGTCTGAATGGCAGATGCACTAAACAGATTTAGAAAAAGAGGGAGATTTTTTATTATTCTTCAAAAATGTTTTTGAGTTACATTGTGTCACGACCCAGTGCCCCCCTTTGTTTTGGACACAGTTGAGTTGTTGATACTAAAGGAAAGTTCACTGGACGCTTTTCAGCAAAAAGGTGCTGGCATGCTTTCTGGTTCGTATAGGAGCGCCCACCTCTTCTCAAAAAAAGAAAAAGGAAAAACGTTGTTTTTTTTCTCTCTCTCTCTGGTCTCTTTCAAAAGCAAATGTACAAAAACAAAATATACAGCAGCACCAAAAGCAACGCAAATAAATCGGGTATTTTGGGATGATTTTTTTTTTGTTTTTTTTTTTGGTGATCGTACGGCCTGGTCATCTTACCAACTCTTCTTTTTCTCTCCTTTTTTTTTTTTTTGTAAACGTGACCAGAGTGAGATCGACTGGATTGAGTCAGTCTGGGTGTTATATAGTTTTTCTCGTTTTTTTTTTTGTCCCTCCCTCCCTCCTCTTCTTTGTGCTCACGTTTGCCCCATTTTATTTTATATTTCGTGTAACTCCCCACAACAAACGTTCGTCTTGTGCGGAGAGAGGCATGCATTAGCATTACAGTACTCCAAATAAAATGGCGTCCAAATAAGTTTGGAAAATTTGGGATTTTTTTTTTTTTTTTGGGATAATTTCAGGGCCTTCAACCATCGACAAAGCCTGTCCACAGTTTTGTCGAAGTAAAAAAAAAAAAAAAAAAAAAGACCTCCCCGAGCCCGCGCGCGCTTCGCGCGCGCGGGTGCAGCAAATCACAGGGAGAAGCTCTCAGGGGGTTTATATAGGTTTTGGTCATTTTTGAAAACTGTCCCACACACGTGTATTTCAACACAAGCAGCATTGGTAGCTTTGTAGCCACTGGTGATCCACAAGCCGTAGTGGGTATACCTGTCTTATCAGTAAGCTCAGTACATTTATAACAACGAAAGTCCCTGGCGAAGCCACGGTACGCAACATTTCAAATATTGCGCATACCATGGCGCTTTATTTACAGCCAAACTATGTCATGGGAAGGGTGGGATGCCTGCTTGCGCCGCAGGCGCACGGTACGCTACTTTTGCCTGGCTCACTCCTCGTTGAGTTCTACGAGCTCCGTCCAAATGGTCACAGTGGATCACAGGAGAATGTTAAAGTTAAAACCCTGAACCGAGTTTCTCCCGTGGACCACCCTGTAACTCGGTCAGAGATAAAAGGATTTTGCCAAAATCCCATATTTTTTTTAGATTTGTCGAACTTCGACAAAAAAAAAAACCAAAATAAAAAAGTTGTCGAAGTTAAGGCTTAACTTCGACACGTTGAAGGCCCTGGATAATTTGGCGACTTTCCCCCGGCCAATGATCCTTTCATTCATCTGGCTGAGTGGAAGCGGGAGTAGCACATATCAGATGTAAACCACGAAATGGAAGTAGGACTGCATGGGTTGGGTGTCCACCTTGGTACAGTCGGTCATACCAAAGGTACACTGTTCACGAGAGGGCTTTTGTATTTCAACTCTACCTTTTTTGGACGCCACACATTATTTGGTGTACTGTATTTCATTCCCCACACATTCGCGTGGTAGGAAGTATAAGTCGTTCTAGAGGGTATCCAATGTGCTGTGATTTCCCCCCTTCTTTTCCCCCCAAAGCTTCCAAAGCAACGTAAGGCTTAGGATCATCTTACCAACTCCCCCTTTTTCTTTTGTCGAGATATCCCTCCTCCTCCTCCCTCAGTGTTGGCAGGTTTAATACAAAAGGGTGTTTAAAACAGGTGTACTAAACTGTACTACAGTGGTTAAACAAAGTTTACGCCTAAACTAAAGGTGGAATTGAAATCGATGGCGGAAATTACTTTAGGCGGAATTTTTCTTAGGCGGGCACTTTTCTTAGGTGGAACTTTGTTTAACCACTGTAAACTGTACTAAACTGTACTAAACTTGTATTAAACCTGTACTAAACTTTTGGGGCGCTGTACTAAACCAACACTGTCCTCTCCCAAGATCAAAACTCTGTTCGAAAACCAGCTCTCGATCTTTGACTCATAGAACGAAGACTCAACGAGGGTGGGGGGTGGGGGTGCAGCGTTCTAAAATACGTATTAACACGAATCCGTGGGGGTAGATCACATATTTTAGAACACTGGTGGTGGGGGTGGGGGTGAAGGTGGGGGGGCATAGATCTGAGAGGATGGGGGGCGAGGGGAGTTTTTGATTTATTTGGAGATATGTGCGCGAGGCATATTTATCTTTCAATTTTTTTCTTCTTTTTTTGCTCAACGTTGTTAGTCCCAACCTCTTAAATGAAGCTAGATTTCGCAAATAGACTGCAACAAAATAAGGGGAAAAAGCTCCCCCTACCTCCCCCAAAGTAACGATTTTGGATCAGAGCTATTTTCTATTATTTTTCATTTTCAAAAGGTGAGACTAAGCACAGAGAGACTTTAGGTCCATCTTCCCAATTTTCTTTTTTTCGTTGTTTTCACGCAATAGCTACTGTTAAGATGGTCGTAGTGTGGGGGGGTGGTCCTTTAGTGGGTTCCTAGCCTATTGGGAGAGGTGTTTTAGGGTTAAAATATCGTCCTTTCCCCCCTTTTTTTGAGCTATTTTATTTTTTCAAAGATGTCTGTGCACGAGAGACACATTCATTTCAAGTTTTCTTCTTACAATTTTTGGTGGTTTTCGTCCAATGCTGCATATAAAAGAACCGGTGCGTCACTTTTTTATGTGATATAATTATCTCCTGTGTGCCCCCTTTTTTTTTATTCAGAGTGTTTCTTCAGGGCAAGTAAAAGAAGCAAGCGCCTGGTATTTATCCCCCCCCACTCCCCATGTCTTTCACTAGCCTGGAAAAACAAAGATGCAAAAAAAATATAGTGGAGTTCATCCTTGGGTGGCTACACTAATACAACCAAGTTTTCAAAAAAAAAAAAAAAAAAAAAAAGAAGAAAAAAACGTATTCTAGCCTTAGAGTGATTGGTAGAGTGTAGAAGTCACTTCCTTTGGTGGGGGGCGAGTTTGTCGATACACAAGAAACAGCAAAAAAAAGGGGGGTATTTGATGAAAACCTACCTTCCGTAGTACAAAGGCTTTGCCCAACATTGAGTACAGACCCTTCTGAGGGCCCTGTGGGGTTTGATATAACCCCTCCGGGAGTTTGGCAGTTAGAGGAGCGGTGCTTAGCTCTGCCAAGAAGCACTGTCTTGAGTGGCGTTTTTTCGCTCTACCCTCACATTTTTTTTAAAACTCGCACTACTTTGTGAGCGGAAAGTGTCGCGTCGTCGTTCAACCGTGCTCCGCAACACACAATAGGTGATATTAGTGTATATGGCAGCGTTAACGCATCAAACAACTACAAGAAGGGAGGGGTGAGGAAATGATAACTAACACGATAATTGACACTTTCCAAGATACACTACTGTCACGAGAGATGTGTGTATTTCAAGTCAACCCGTATTTTTTTAAAGGTGACTAAGCACGAGAGGCTTAGGATCATCTTATAAACTTTTCTTTTTTTTTTTTTGTCAAAGTGACTAAGCATGATTTTAGGTTAGCCCCATAGGGAGTGTCGATGCTTGCGTACAGAGAGCAGCGTGTTTAAGATTGGCACCTTCGCTTTCAAATATGTGTACACGCGAAGGATATTCATTTTTTTTTCCAAGTTTCCTTTCATGAGCACCCCCCTGCTTAAAAGTCTTATTAGGGCCTTTAACGACATTTGTAAGTGTTTTTTGGATAAAAAGAAATGCATTGTGCACAAATGATAAAACGTCTTTTATTGCAATATATCAGGTTGATTGAAAAAAGCCTCTTCCCTTCACCTTGTGTATGGTCGCTTTGTTCCCACAAGTTGTAGTGTGCTTTTGTGGCAAAAAAGCGAAGAAGAAGAAAAAAAAAAAAAGCAGGGACTAGTTTCAAAGAACCCCCTCACAGCAGAATAACAATAGCAGTTTTATTTACAGGACTTCGGCTCCTTGCTCCCCTGCCTCCCTTCCCCCTTCTTACCTGCCATCATTGCCCCCCTCGACTTCCCCCACGATATTGTTTAAAATCGATCTGTTTTGTTCCGTTCGTCAGTCTTATTGCCTTTATTTATTTATTTTTGGTGAAAACTTTCAAAGTGAGCGTGTGTCTTTTTTTTTCCCCCTGGGTTTTGTTTCCCCCCTTCCCGAAGGGCTCCCCCGTTTTCCCTCCCCTCACTCCCCCCCCCCTTCCTAACGACAGCCACTGAAGTAAAGTAAAAAAAGGGGGTTTTCGTAAAAGTTGCTCTCAAGGGTTGAGGACGAATGACGTCGAAACCTTTCTGTAGTACAAAGGCTTCGGCCAACATTGAGGACAGACCCCTAGGTTCCCCAAACGGGTCCTTCGGCGATTGTCGACACAACAAAAAGCTAGTGGAGCACACTCTAGGGTGGCTACACTAATACAACCAAGTTTCCAAAAAAGCATAAGAACCTTCTAGTTCGCGTATCTGCGTCTGTGCATCCATTTTTCGAATTCAATATTTTTTTAGTTCTGTGCCCCCCCCTGTTTTTCAGCTATGTGTGTGTGTTCGTGTACATACACAAAGTAAGGTTCTATCTTGAAAAAAAAGAAGATTTATTTTTTTTTTCAATTTTTTTTTAGAATTTGATCAACCATCCTATCTGCTCCCAGCCCACCCCCCTCTGAATCCATCTTCCAATCCAGTAGTGCAAATTGACTAGCTTTGGCACCACCTATTGGCGATGCTTTTTTGGGGAGGGAATTTTCTCCCCCTCCCCCCTCCCCCCTGGGAAAATAGGATGAGAGCAAAACGATGGAGTCAATACTGTGCAAAAGTGTATGTTTCTCTTCTTCTTCTTTTTCTTTTTTGCTTGTTTCAAGGTAGCTAAGCAACCCCGAGGATTCGGTTGCAACTTAGTTTTCTCTAAAAAAAAGTGTGTTCTTGAAACAAAACAAAAACAACAAAAAAACAAAGCAAGTGGCTTGTCTGGTGGGAAGGGGGAAAGGGTGGGGATGATTGCAACGGGGAGACGTGGGTATGTACGCTATGGGCACGTACCCCTTTTCCCATAAGGCCCAATTCGTCTATACATTTTCTTTTATTTTTTTCTTTTTCAGTTCTTGCAGCCCAGGTGAAGGGGGGGAGGGAAAAGGAAAGTGAAAAACTGTACTAAAAAAAGGGAGGGGTCTTTTTGAGAGAAAAAAAAAACCTATTCTGAAAAAAAATGATTGGATTCCCCCTCTCTATTCATTCCCCCCCTTTTTTTTTCAGAGGTAAACCACAAAATGGATTACCTCAGTACATAGCCACCTTTAGCCCCCCCTCCTTCTCACCCCCCCTTAACATTCCCTTAACCACACACCCTACAGCATCAAAACCAAGACAATGCTGTTCCGTGCCGTCTCCAGACGGCTCTGCTCGGGGCCTGCCTCGAGACGCCCCACCGATGCCAACGCCTCAGGTGTTATGTCCAACATCCCCAACGTTGAGGTCCCAAGCACATCCTCCGACGCTGCTGAAACAAAGTACACTATGGACGAATTTGAGGAAACCATGAAGAAGACTGCCAACCAGCTTGAGGCTCTTGAGCATGAGGAAGGCGCGAAGGCTGCCATCGACCCTGCCGCACCCGATGCCTCTGAGGTGCTCCAGAAGTCGTACTCAAAGTTTAAGGAAACGGAAACCCAGCAGTCGCGCATCTCCGACCAGGACGGGCTTTTCAACATGACCCCCTCAGGGATCAAGGCGGAACCTATCAAGGCTGTCCGCAGATTCTACAAAGAAGTTAATGTGACCAATGACGAACACCCGGAATGGTATTCTGTGAAGCTGGACTCGAGAAACGCGAAGTTCTTTGAATCTGAGGACAACCTAGTCCTCCCTAGCGAGGATCTTGCACTTGCCGTTGCGCATGAATGGGACTCCCAAGAGACCGTTATTAACCGATTCTCCATGCCTATGTCCGACGTCGTCTCTGGAGCACACCAGGTCAAGCCGGACGGACTTCCTGCCCGCATTTCCTACTGTCTTGAATTCTTCAAGCACGACCACACCTTTTACAGAGAAGCCGCCATCAGAGAAGAGCAAGATGAAATGATCGAACCCATCCTCCAATGGGCGGACCGGTACTACGACATCAAGACGCCGAGGGTGGAGGGGATCCGCCGCTGCACGGTCGATGTGGAGGATGTGGAGAAGATGCGCCGTGCGCTGGAGCTCATGAACATGAACAAATTCCAGATCGTGGCGTTGACTGTGCTGTGCCAGTATATGTCGTCCTTGATGCTTCCTCTTGCAGTGCTGAACAATACTACTACGCTTGAAATCGCGATTCTCATCAACAGAATCGAGGAAATGGCGAACATCCGTGCCACCAGCGAGATTGAGGGCTACCACGACATCCGTCACCTCGACTCTGTTGTCAAGATGGCAGCCTGCAGGGCGGCGTGGGACTTCACCAAGAACGTTTCTGCTGTCGACTGCTACGCGGATCCGTCGCTTCTCAGAAATGTCACCAAGGCATAGAGCGAAAGAGGAATAAATGTACAAAAAAAATGACACAAAAAACTATTTTTGTGAAGTCTCAGATGAAAGGATAGGTTGAAGATATTGGGATGCGTGTTGGGGCGTATCTAGTTCCTTTTTTTTTTTTTTTAGTTTGCAAAAGAGGTGAAGGAGAAAGAGGGGAAAAAAGAATCTAGGGTAAAGGAGAAAGCTTGATGGCTTTCTTCTTTGATTTTGAAGAATCCCTTTGAGAAAAGAGAGGAACTCAGAAATACAGCAGAAGATGCCCTTTTAGAGATAACTCAGTTTGTGAGAATCATCTTTAACCTGGCGGCTGATGTGATAAAAGAAAATCATTTTTTTTTAAAGATGTGTGCACGAAGTGGTGCATGCATCTGACTGGTTTTCTATTTTTCTTTCTCTCTTTTTGAGTTATAAACAGGCTGTTAGCTAATAGCCTTATGAAAAAGGTAAACTTTGGTTTCAAAGAAAAAAGGCGAATTTGATGTGCACAAAGAGAAAAAAAAAAAAGTGGGAAAATATCGGAGTGATGAAAACAAAATAAAAGCTTACCCCTCCTCTCCCCTTTCCCAACCTTTCGAAGTTTCTCATCGGTTTTACGCTGTTCTTCAGGATTCGATGTTATGCATAAGGGAGGGTAATTCTTGCGCAGAATATGGCCCTTTGTCGTCGTGTGGTGGGAGACGTTGCGAAGTATCTCATCTCTGCTGCACTGTGTAGGGAGGTGATGTGATCTGTCTTGCAAGGTCGTTGCCTTCTTCAGAAGGTTGTGTTGTTGTGTGACGATGCTGCTTTTTTCGTGGGGTTTGGGGGGGGTTTTTTTTTTTTGGGGACAACGTTTTGCTTGCCATAGCCTGACGTTGCTTTTTGATCCTTCGATGTCGGCTCTTCCTAGCCTAGACAAGCAGAATTGTCTAAGGGTTGGATTGTTCACCCACTAACAGGGAACGTGAGCTGGGTTTAGACCGTCGTGAGACAGGTTGGTTTTACCCTACTAGCAGAATTTTGTCTCGTTGGATTGGGATGGGGGGTTTTTTAAGTGGATACGATGCACTGACTTAACACTACCGACGCTGTTCAGTGAGACTGATCGGTGGTCTTTGTGTTCGGTTTGCATTTTTCCCCCCTTCTCAAACGAGACATGGCTGCTGTTGGGTGGTGTGCATGATGGGACACGATGTGGGTATTTGGGAGGAGGAGGTTCTCCAGAGTTACGACGTCCAATGAAGCCTCCTGCCTAGAGACCTGATGGGACTACGCGTTGCTTTGTAGCAAAAGATCTCTTCAAGGAAGCAACCTTTGTTGCTGTATTTTTTTGTCCGCAGAGTGAATTGGATGCAGATGAGGGGGGCCTTTGTTATTGAGACGTTTTTTTTTTTCCTCTTGACGTGGACATCCCTTTTGAAGGAATATCCTGGTGTTCAGAGTGTGGGTTGGGTTAGGGGATTGGAGGGTCTACGGAAGGAAGTACACGATACGACACACTGTAGACTGTTCAGTGCTACTGATCATGTCTTTGTTGTTTTGTTTCTGTTATTCCACCGCCAATGCGCTTGGAGCGCAGTGTCCTGCATACTCCTCGTGAAGAGCTGATGGGGATGTACCTATGGGGGGTTGGGTTGTGCGCTTTTTCGGAGAGAGGTGCAATGAGGTGCGAGTGGAGGTAGTATCATCACAGCACAATACGATGCACACAAAAAGGAACTCAGCAAGGGGTCAGATGGTACTGTGGCACAAAAAAAAGGGGTGGTGTGTGGGCAAACGTTGGGGCTGTTTGAAAGCGTTTTGAAGCTGGTTGGAACATTGTGCCATCCACGTGGAGATGTTGTGGGAAGGAAGCTGTCTTCAATCCCCCTATTCTCAGCAACACTGTTTGGTATGGTGGTGAGGGTAAATGCCTTCGAAGGAACACATCATGCTTGTGAGAAGCGATCGCGTTTTTTTTTTGTGATCGTGTCAGCGTGGATGTGCTTCCGGGAGGTGTGGGAGTCGATGCTGTTTGTGGGGGAGGAGGAGGAGGAGGAGAAGAGAAGCAGGAGGGGTGATGGTGAAGGGATTGTTTCATATGACAATGCCGTGCTGTGTGCGGGAGGGGGGGGTTTTTTTTTTGGCTGACAGACTGTGTTCAGTGCTCACTGTGTACAGTTTCTTTTTGTCAGTGTACAGTGTGCAAATCGCTCCGTGGGGACCTGCGCCTGGCTGCCTGCGTTGTTGCCCCATTCTCAGCAGCGGCCACAAATGAGAGAAGAACTGTGTCCAGCAAATGTGAGTAGGGTT